>JAPWTK010000139.1:585000-1105269 GCA_029963805.1 Aromia moschata | reverse complement strand
ATAATCATAATCATCATAATCATAATCATCATAATCATAATCATCATAATCATAATCATCATAATCATAATCATCATAATCATAATCATCATAATCATAATCATCATAATCATAATCATCATAATCATAATCATCATAATCATAATCATCATAATCATAATCATCATAATCATAATCATCATAATCATAATCATCATAATCATAATCATCATAATCATAATCATCATAATCATAATCATAATCATAATCATCATAATCATAATCATAATCATCATAATCATAATCATCATAATCATAATCATCATAATCATAATCATCATAATCATAATCATCATAATCATAATCATAATCATAATCATCATAATCATAATCATAATCATAATCATAATCATCATAATCAATAATCATATAATCATAATCATCATAATCAAACTCATAATCATCATAATCATCATAATCATCATAATCATTCATAATCATCATAATCATCATAATCATCATAATCATCATAATCATCATAATCATCATAATCATCATAATCATCATAATCATCATAATCATCATAATCATCATAATCATCATAATCATCATAATCATCATAATCATCATAATCATCATAATCATCATAATCATCATAATCATCTAATAATCATCATAATCATCATAATCATCATAATCATCATAATCATCATAATCATCATAATCATCATAATCATCATAATCATATTCATAATCATCATAATCATCATAATCATCATAATCATCATAATCATCATAATCATCATAATCATCATAATCATCATAATCATCATAATCATCATAATCATCATAATCATCATAATCATCATAATCATCATAATCATCATAATCATCATAATCATCATAATCATCATAATCATCATAATCATCATAATCATCAATCATAATCATAATCATAATCATAATCATAATCATAATCATAAATTTTAAGGTAAATATTTGAATTATTGTATGTACTCATGTATTGGATGTATTCATGTTTATATATTATGTTTATATTTATGTGCTCATGTATATGAGTTTGTATGCGTGTGAATATAATTTGTATATATGAAATTACTGTTTGTATATTAGGCTTGCCTATTTAAATGAATTCTTCTTCTTCTTCTACATCATCATACATCATACATCATCATACATCATCATACATCATCATACATCATACATCATCATACATCAATCATCATACATCATCATACATCATCATACATCAATCATACATCATCATACATCATCATACATCATCATACATCATCATACATCATCATACATCATCATACATCATCATACATAATCATACATCATCATACATCATCATACATCATCATACATCATCATACATCATCATACATCATCATACATCATCATACATCATCATACATCATCATTAATCATCATACATCATCATACATCATCATACATCATCATACATCATACATCATCATACATCATCATACATCATCATACATCATCATACATCACATACATCATCATACATCATCATACATCATCATACATCATCATACATCATCATACATCATCATACATCATCATACATCTCATACATCATCATACATCATCATACATCATCATACATCATCATACATCATCATACATCATCATACATCACAACACACAACACATCATACATCATCATACATCATCATCAACATCACAACATCATCATACATCATCATACATCATCATACATCACACATCATCATACATCATCATACATCATCATACATCACATACATCATCATACATCACAACACACAACATCATCCATACATCATCATACATCATCAACATCATCATACATCATATACATCATCATACATCATCATACATCATATACATATATACATCATCACATCAATACATCAATACTCAATACATCATCATACATCATCATACATCATCATACATCATCATACATCATCATACATCATCATACATCATCATACATCATCATACATCATCATACATCATCATACATCATCATACATCATCATACATCATCATACATCATCATACATCATCATACATCATCATACATCATCATACATCATCATACATCATCATACATCATCATACATCATCATACATCATCATACATCATCATACATCATCATACATCATCATACATCATCATACATCATCATACATCATCATACATCATCATACATCATCATACATCATCATACATCATCATACATCATCATACATCATCATACATCATCATACATCATCATACATCATCATACATCATCATACATCATCATACATCATCATACATCATCATACATCATCATACATCATCATACATCATCATACATCATCATACATCATCATACATCATCATACATCATCATACATCATCATACATCATCATACATCAATCTCATACATCATCATACATCATCATACATCATCATACATCATCATACATCAATCATCATACATCATCATACATCATCATACATCATCATACATCATCATACATCATCATACATCATAGACATCATCATACATCATCATACATCAATCATCATACATCATCATACATCATCATACATCATCATGCATCATCATGCATCATCATGCATCATCATGCATCATCATGCATCATCATGCATCATCATGCATCATCATGCATCATCATGCATCATCATGCATCATCATGCATCATCATGCATCATCATGCATCATCATACATCATCATACATCATCATACATCCATCATACATCATCATACATCCATCATACATCATCATCCATCATCATACATCATCATACATCATCATGCATCATCATGCATCATCATGCATCATCATGCATCATCATGCATCATCTTGCATCATCTGCATCATCATGCATCATCATGCATCATCATGCATCATCATGCATCATCATGCATCATCATGCATCATCATGCATCATCATGCATCATCATGCATCATCATACATCATCATACATCATCATACATCATCATACATCATCATACATCATCATACATCATCATACATCATCATACATCATCATACATCTCAGCTCAGCTCAGATCTTATAAGAAAGTGTTGTAATGTGATAAAGAACAATATAAAGTATTGTGGCATTATTAAAAACTATCTAGTAGTGTATTAATTAGCAATTAGTATTATATATTCAAGATAACCTTAAATAGTTGGACTATAAGCGAGTGTGAGCAAAACTGCGAACAGAGTCAAACCAGTGGCGGAGCATTCACAAAACTTCTACATAATGAATTGTACAAAATGCAATAAAAAGGTGGCAGAACATTATAACTGTGATAGCTGTAAGCGAGTGTTTTGCATTAAATATGCAGAATTAACTCCAGAAGAAATAAGGTGTATGACCTTACGTAAGCGAAAGCTCATATTTTTATGTACAGATTGTGAGGTGGGATTGAGACAAGTTCCGATGTTCTCAGCAGTTAGCACAGTTGAAAGAAGAAATCAGAGAAATTAAAGAATATAAGGTGTCAGATATAAGTAATGTATCTACAATGGAATTTGAATATATCTTGAATGAAATGCAAGAACGACAGAAAAGAATGTCAAATATTATAATAACTAATATTAGAGAACCAGCACTTACCAATTTTAGGGAGCGAAAGGAACAAGACATACAAGCTATCAGAAATATATTACGACCAATAGGAATTGAAGAGACTATTCCATTAAATGTATTCAGACTTGGAAAATATGAAGAAAATAAACATAGGCCGCTGAAAGTAATGTTTACAAGCAATGAGCAAGCAATAACTGTATTGAAGAATAAAAGTAAGATTAATACACCAGGTATTAAAATATTTGGAGATCAAACAAAGAAACAAAAAGAATATTTTATGTCTTTAAAACAAAAAATTCGAGAATTGGAAGAAAGTGGCGATAATACAAAGGTAATTAAATTTATTAATAACATACCAAGAATAGTAAACAAAAATTCCTCTCGAATCAGTTGTAATAATAATACAAATAATACTCAAAAAAACTGAAAAGTCAGCCTAATATACAGTACAACGTTCAAATAGTCTATTTAAATATTCAAAGTTATCTTGCTCACAAGGATCAACTTATAAGTGAAATATTGTTACGAACGCTGGGCCAGTCCGCCCCTGCCTGCTTCGATGATCCAGCCCACCGCGCGTCGATGACGTAAGCGGGCAGCGGCCGCGTCGAAAGATCCCGGCGGCTTTGCCCGATTGTTCGGGAGATGGAAACGCCGGGAAGCTACTCGCAGAGACGCGATACTTCTATAGGTGTATATAACGCGGGGTTTCGACGCGGGAGAGGGCAGTTCCTATTTTTAATACCGGCGCGGCTTTCCGTACAACGCTCTAATATAAATTGTATAAAAATAAATTAGTGTAGTTAAAATAGTGTTAGTCCGTAGTTGTAATAATTAAATAAATAGTGGTAGTTTAAAAGTGCGAGTTTAATTTTTTCACACCTCACGAACCCGAAATAAATAAAACGTACATTGGTGTCAGGTGTCGCGTGTGAAAAAAAAAAAGAACAATAATAAAAACATTTAAATAAATAAATTCGCGATAAATAAATTAAGTGAAATGGCTTCAAGACAGGTATTTTTGAAGGACCTTAAAGTGGCGGATTTGAAAAGAGAACTCGAAGAACGGGAGTGCGAGACGACAGGGGAAAAGGCCGATCTGCAAAATAGACTTAAAGAAGCTCTGGAAAATGAAGGTGAAAATCCCGACATATTTTTATTCGAAATTGCCGGTGACATAAATTCGGCGTTGCAAAGTTTAAAAGGAAGCCTGGAACAGAAACTAATAGAAAATGGTAGTAACCTGGAACAGAAATTTGAGGAAACGTCTGGAAACTTAAGAGGGATGGAGCAAAACTTAAGAGGGATGGAGCAAAGGTTGGTCGAAACGTCTGGAAACTTAAGAGGGATGGAGCAAAGGTTGGTCGAAAATGCTACTCAAATGCAACAGCAATTTGAGGAAACGTCTGGAAACTTAAGAGGGATGGAACAAAAACTAATGGAAAATCATACAACTTTAGAAAAGAAAATTACGGAAAATTCTAGTTGGCTCCAGAAACAAATGGACGGCAAATTTGGGGAAATAGAAAATAAATTAGTTACCGTAGAAGAAGAATTCCAGAATAAGTTTCTAGAAATGGAAAGGAAATTTGCAACGTTGGTTTTAGAAGGTGGGGAACAACAACGCATGATAAATACCACTCTGAAGTCACCTGGTAGCGACATCGACAGGATGACTAATCCCCAGGCAAGTAGTCACATGGAAATGTCGAAAATTCGCATGAAACCACCACAGTTTGATGGTAAGAGCTCCTGGGTCAATTACCTACGGCAATTTGAGGCTGCAGCGAAGGCAAATGGTTGGTCGTTGGCAGAGAAGGCTACAGCGCTGACATTAGCACTACGTGGAGATGCCACGGATATATTACAGACGCTTTCGCTTGAAGAACAAGAGGACTAACATCAACTTGTCCGACATCTGGAAATGCGTTATGGTCAGTCTCATCTCGAGCATGTCTACCACTCGCAGTTGAAGAACCGCTATCAGAAAAGTAACGAATCGCTGCAGGAATTCGAAGCGGACATAGCGCGGTTAGTTCGTTTGGCATATTCATCTACGCCGGAGAATGTCATGGAACGACTAGCCGTGCAGGCATTTTTAGATGGTCTGCGTGACACTGAGACCCGTCAAGCTCTGACTCTCGCTCGTCCCAGCAAGTTGGTGGATGCTTTGGCGCGAGCTTTGGAATTCGAAGCTGCTAAACAGAGTTGCAGAGGTCAAGCTAAGGTCCGTAGGATGGAGGACGGTGTTGAAGAAGGAACCTGCAATGAAGCAGAAATTAGGCGAGTCGTCGAGGGCATGTTGGAAAAGAGGCAAATTCGGTGCTGGAATTGCGGTAAGGTTGGACATGTCCGTAGTCGCTGCCCTAGAAATAAGGAAACGTCACCCTCGTCGGAAAACTAAATGAGGTTGACCGTAAGGGGCAATCGTCAACCTCTAAGAAGCAAGCCCCAAAGAAAATTGCACGAGTCGCATCTCTTCAACACCCGTCTAATAGTGTTTTTGTCGATGGACTAGTCGATGGAAAAGAGAGACTCTTGCTATTAGATACGGGTGCAACGAGAACTATCATTAGACCAGATATTGTTGGAACCGCAGCAAGAATTACTCCGACCAGCTGGCGACTACGTACTGCAACTGGAGATCCCGCTACCATTCGCGGTGAGACCAATGTCACGATTGTCATTGGAAACGTGTCGTTTGAACATCGAGCACCGGTAGCTGAAATTGAGGATGAACTTATTCTTGGAATGGACATTAAGAACACCAAGGGATTTGAACTGGACTTCAAGAATAATGTTCTAAAAATAAATGGCGAGGAAATCGTACTACATCGAAAGACGGAGGAAACAATCCGAGTTGTCCTGGCAGAGGATACGGCAGTGCCAGAACGAAGTGAAATGATCTTGGACGCTCATTTGGACGGTAACCCGTGTGTTGGAAATATAATGATGTTTGAGCCAAGGTCTCACGACGGCGAGGTAGCAAGAGGAATAGCTGTAGGAAAATCTCTGTTGCTGATCGAGAAAACAGTACCGGTGAGAATAATGAACCTCAATCATCACCCAGTGAATCTAAGAAAAGGAATCGTTTTAGGGTACTGTTCTTCGGTTTCCTCCGTCATCCAAAAATTAGATGCTCAAGAAAATTCAGTTAGGAAGATTACAGGCGAGTTAGCAAACCTCCTATCATCTTCCTCAAGATCCTTGAGAAGTGATCAAACGACGAAGCTAAGGAGTCTGATTACTAAGTACGCAGACATCTTCGATGATGGGCAAGGTGGAAAGGGCAGGACAAATGTAATCCGACACAAAATCGACACGGGCGACGCTCGGCCCATCCGACAAACAGCAAGAAGATTGCCATTAGCCAAACGCGAGGAAGCCGATAAAATCGTGCAGGACATGGAAAAAGATGGGGTCATTGAAACATCTAATAGTCCGTGGGCTTCACCAATTGTATTGGTAAAGAAGAAAGATGGCTCTACCAGATTTTGTGTGGATTACCGTCAATTAAACAACGTGACAAAGAAAGACAGCTATCCATTGCCTAGAATCGATGACACCTTGGATACTCAATCAGGATCAAAGATTTTCTCAACCCTAGATTTGAAGAGTGGATATTGGCAAGTAGAGTTGGCACAACGAGATCGAGAGAAAACTGCGTTTACTCTGGGTACGGGACTATGGCAGTTTACCGTAATGCCGTTTGGATTATGTAACGCTCCGGCAACCTTCGAGAGGCTGATGGAAACAGTGTTAAAAGGACTCTCTTGGAAGACATGTCTTGTGTATCTTGACGACATCATCGTGGTTGGAAAATCTTTTGAGGATCACATGAAAAATCTGGAGGAGGTCTTTCAACGTTTGCGAACCTCTGGCCTAAAGCTTAGCCCGAAAAAGTGTCATCTATTCCAGAAGGAAGTGAGGTATCTGGGCCATGTTGTTTCCAGTCAAGGAGTGGCAGTGGATGACCAGAAGATCAAAACAGTGCGAGAATGGCCAGTACCCGGCAATAAGCATGATCTACGAAGTTTCCTCGGGTTATGCACTTACTATCGTCGATATGTGCCCGGATTTGCCAATATTGCCAAGCCACTGACTCGACTCACGGAAGGAGAAAGACGGTTCCAATGGGACGATGAATGCAGTGAAGCGTTTCGACATTTAAAGGAAGCGTTGACCAGTGCACCTATCCTGAGCTATCCTCTCCCAGATGGAAAATTCATTTTGGATACCGATGCCAGTAATGTAGGTTTGGGAGCAGTTTTGTCTCAGATTCAGGACGGCCAAGAGAAGGTTATTGGATACTTCAGTAAAACCTTGTCGAAACCTGAGCGAAACTACTGTGTTACCAGGCGGGAGCTACTGGCGGTAGTGAAATCTGTCGAACACTTCTATAAATACCTGTATGGGAGGAAATTCTTGCTGAGAACGAACCATGCGGCGCTAAAATGGCTTCTACAGTTCAAGAATCCTGAAGGACAGGTAGCCAGGTGGATAGAGCGACCCAAAATTATTAAAAATTAAAGAATCTTAGTATACAGAACGACGGCGGTGAACGATGATTGGCTGTCGGAAAAGGTTTTGAAAGACCAAGAGAATGACCCGAATCTGAAACCAATTGTGAATTGGAAGAAAGAAGATCGGAAACCCACTTGGGAGGAGGTATCACGGTATTCACCAACCGTAAAGTCATACTGGGCTCAGTGGAAGTCCCTCGTCTTAAGCGACGGACTCTTAAAACGCGTTCTGGAGAAATCAGATGGTACCGAAGAGCGAAAACAACTGATAGTCCCCAGGAACAGAGTGCCAGAGGTATTGGAGGAGATCCACAATGGAAGCACTGGCGGACACCTAGGAGTAACGAAGACGCTGGGAAAAGTTAGGGAGCGTTTCTACTGGGTGAACTGCACTACTGACGTGAAGGAGTGGTGCAAGAAATGTGTGGTGTGCGCTGCAAGTAATGGTCCGCAACGGCACCCGAAGGCTCCAATGCGACAATACAACGTGGGTAGTCCGTTTGAAAGAATTGCCATCGATGTAGCAGGTCCGTTTCCGGAAACAGATAATGGAAATAAATACATCGTCGTCGTGATGGATTATTTCAGCAAATGGGTAGAAGCGTATGCCCTTCCAAACCAAGAGGCTTCTACTGTGGCGGACGCTTCATCAAGGACTGGATCTGTCGATTTGGTGTCCTCGGGAATACATTGGAGAAATTTCGAGTCGATTCTGTTTCAGAATGTGTGCCGTACACTCGACATCCGTAAGACGAGGACAACTGCACTGCATCCGCAGTCAGATGGAATGGTGGAGCGAATGAATAGGACCATCAACCGGTACTTATCCAACGTAGTCTCTGACCACCAGAGGGACTGGGACCAGTTTCTCCACCTGTTCCTACTAGCCTACCGGTCGTCGGTTCACGAAACAACTGGGCAAACACCTGCAAGCATCGTCATGGGCCGTGAACTGCGTCTACCCTGTGACCTGAAGTTCGGCTGTACACCAGGGGACGACGTGGCTGGAGAGGACTACGTCAGTACTCTACGCCAGAGAATGGACGACATCCACGAACGAGTCCGTTCAAATATCCAGGGCGCCAGCGACCGCATGAAGGAGACCTACGACATCAACGCCAACGATGGCAGGTACCAGCCCGGCAACCAAGTCTGGTTATATAACCCACAACGTCGTCGTGGGTTATCTCCAAAACTTCAAAGCTCCTGGGAAGGTCCGTATGAGGTCGTCACCCGGATTAACGATGTAGTCTACCGAATCCAGAAGTTGCCAAGAGGAAAACCCAGGGTGGTCCACTTCAACCGTTTAGCCCCTTTCGCCCGAAGCAATGGCGAACAAGCTGAAGCCAGAGTTCGACACGTCAGTCCACCAGACAGCGAGCTCTCTTTCGAGGAATTCATGTTGCTTCATTCCAACGGCCAGAAAGCTCGCTACGGTGTAACGCGAGAAGAACCACGTGACCTGTTCCAGACTCCTGCTGACTTCTGTCTTGCTCACTGTGTGGCAGCGGACCTCCGAATGTCCCGAGGGATTGCACTTACCTTCAAGAAGGCGTTTGGACAGTTGGAGGAGTTACGCAGACAAAGACCAGAGGTTGGACGAGTCCTTCAAATCACGGCGGCCGAGCAGGAGAAAGAGAGGCCCGTTTTCTATTTGGTGACCAAGCAGCTATCGCACCATAAACCAACTTATCAAACTGTCTGGGACACACTAGTCGAGCTGAGGGATGTGCTCTTGTCCCAGAGCATAAGCAGTTTGGCGATACCGAAGATAGCCAGCGGACTAGATGGCCTGGATTGGAGGGTGATAAGGAGTATGCTAGAAGTCCTTTTCCGGTTTACTGGAATTGAGATTCTGGTATGCTGTTACAACCCCAGGAGATCGCTCAACGAGAAGACTGTGGACTGCTTCTTCTACCAGAATGGGTCATTCTGCAGGTATCGACACGGACCAGAGGACGATACAATTCGAGACGAAATGTCTTTAAGGAGGGGGGCAGTGTTACGAACGCTGGGCCAGTCTGCCCCTGCCTGCTTCGATGATCCAGCCCACCGCGCGTCGATGACGTAAGCGGGCAGCGGCCGCGTCGAAAGATCCCGGCGGCTTTGCCCGATTGTTCGGGAGATGGAAACGCCGGGAAGCTACTCGCAGAGACGCGATACTTCTATAGGTGTATATAACGCGGGGTTTCGACGCGGGAGAGGGCAGTTCCTATTTTTAATACCGGCGCGGCTTTCCGTACAACGCTCTAATATAAATTGTATAAAAATAAATTAGTGTAGTTAAAATAGTGTTAGTCCGTAGTTGTAATAATTAAATAAATAGTGGTAGTTTAAAAGTGCGAGTTTAATTTTTCACACCTCACGAACCCGAAATAAATAAAACGTTACAATATTATGCTATGCCCCTCAAGTTGTGTTATTAAGTGAAAGTAGATCGACTGAAGATATGGAAGTTTCATAACTTGAAATCGACAACTACAGTATGCTAAGATGTGATGCTGAAAATCGCCGTACTGGAGGTGTAATGGTGTTTATAAAGAACAATATTAAATATTCATTAATAAAGACGCACACAATTCGTCATAATATGTGGTGCATGTTTTTGAAGATATGGTTTAATGAAGTTGTGTCATATGTCGGGGTACTGTACCATTCTCCAAGTGCGAATCATCAAGAGTTCATCAATGAAGTTGAGACTTTATGTGAGAATTATTTAATATCTCAAAACAACTTTATTTTAGTTGGTGATTTTAATTTAAACTATTTTGAGGATTCTTTTTATGTACATAAAGTTAAAAATGTAATACAAATATTAGGATTAGATCAAGTAGTTACAACACCCACAAGGCATGTAGAATATAGCAGCACGCTCATTGATTATGTTCTTACAAATCAAAAAAATGTAAAGGTCGAAGTAGTTGATGTTCCAAAAGTTACTGATCATTCACTGATAACTATTAATTTCTCAAGGGATAACATTGTTTATGAAAATCAAAAAATCTATAGAAACTTTAGTAAAAATAATATTGAAAATATAAAAAACAATTTAAAAGCGGTTAACTGGTTAAGACATGGTGACAATGTTAATGACATATTAAAGTTCTTATATGACAAATTTGAAACAATAATTAATAATATTTCTCCTAAAAAGTCAGTTGTGCAAAAAAAGAAAAATTTACCTTGGTTCGATGAAGAAGTAAGAGCTATAGCAAAAAACAGAGATATGTCATATAAGAAATTTAAAATGATAAGAAATGAGACAGAAAAGCATATTATTGGGAACAATATAAATATTTTAGAAATACAATAGTAAATATGTTAAAAATGAAAAAGAGTATATATTATGAAAACAAAATCGATTGCCATAGAAGATATGAATGTGAAAAACATTAAAAACAATTATTAAAGGGGGACATCATGAATTAACGGTAAATAAAATTCAGTTTGATATTAATAGCATGGAGAGTGTTGCTAACAATGAACAGGACTTAGCCGAAAACTTTAATCTATATTTTATCAGGAGTATTGAAAATTTGGTTAAAAACAGAGTAGAATGGAATCCTCCATATGAAGTAAATTGTAAAATGTTTCGGTTTAGACCAATTACTTTAGATAAACTAACTACCCTAGTGAATTCGTTAAATAATAAAATGTCAGTAGATGAGGTGTTAAATGCAGGTATGTTAAAAATAGCAATTGATGAAATAGGAGAAATTTTGCTAAAATTAATAAACACAAGTTTACTAACGGGGTGTTTCCCAGACAAACTGAAAACAAGTACAATAACACCAATTCCAAAAATAATAAATGCAAGTAATGCCAAAGACTTCAGGCCAATAAATTCCTTACCACCAGTTGAAAAAAATACTAGAAATGGCTGTGTATGAACAAATAACTGAATATTTTAATTCAAATAAGCTCTTAATAAACAATCAGTCAGGTTTCAGAAAATGTCATTCTTGTGAAACAGCTTTACAGTTGACTATTTCTAACTTTTTAAAGAATATCGATAATAATAAATTTACGGTAACTGTTTTCCTTGATTTTCAACGAGCATTCGAAACAATTGATAGATCAACTTTACTTAAAAAATTACAGATGTATGGAGTAGGTGGTAAAGTACTTTGTTGGTTCGAAAATTATCTCGACAATAGATCTCAAGTCACAAAAGTAAATAATGTTTATTCTCGCCCATTGAGAAATAACAGTGGAATACCCCAAGGCAGTGTCTTGGGACCGTTTCTTTTTATTGTTTATATAAACGACATTGTACACTACACGAATTCTGATTTCCTGAATCTATTCGCGGATGATACTTTAATTGCAATGGCGCACAGTGACTTAAACGTAGCCTTAGACAAAATTAATGAAGATCTTATTAATATAAGTAATTATTTGAAAATTAATAATTCAGTGTTAAACGTAAACAAAACAAAAAGTATGATTATTACTACACAATATAAATATGAAAGGCTGGATATAAATAACATTAATATCGTGTATGAAAGCAATCAAATAGAATTAGTAAAAAAAGATTAAATATTTAGGCCTTATTATAGATAATAACTTAACGTTTAAAGAACATTTAACGTATATAAAAAATAAAATTTCAAAAAAATTATATTTCTTTTCTAGAATAGCAAATTCCTTATCAATTATGACTTGTATAACTGTATATAAAAGTATCATCCAACCCCATTTTGATTACTGTGCGACAATATTGTATATGTTAGATAAAAATTCCATATCAGCATTACAAAAATTACAGAATAGAGGGATGCGAATAATTTTGCGGTGTAATAAATATACTCCATTAAATTTAATATTAGAATGTCTTCAGTGGATGAATGTAGAAAAAAGAATAACATATATGACATTAATATTTATATACAAAATTGTACATAATATGGTACCAGCATACTTAACTGACAATCTAACATATATAAATGAAATACACGATTATGTAACACGGAACAGAGAAAATATTTATTTGGAAAGAACTAGAACTAAAAAGATTATGAAGTCGCTATTTTATAAAGGAGTTAGTCAGTATAATACATTAAATAATTATGTTAAAGAAAGTCCATCACTTAATATTTTTAAAAGACGAATTTTAGAATGGCTCAAATAAGGATATAACTATATTTTAAGGTAAATATTTGAATTATTGTATGTATTCATGTTTATATATACTAGAACTAAAAAAGATTATGAAGTCGCTATTTTATAAAGGAGTTAGTCAGTATAATACATTAAATAATTATGTTAAAGAAAGTCCATCACTTAATATTTTTAAAAGACGAATTTTAGAATGGCTCAAATAAGGATATAACTATATTTTAAGGTAAATATTTGAATTATTGTATGTATTCATGTTTATATATTATGTTTATATTTATGTACTCATGTATATGAGTTTGTATGCGTGTGAATATTTATAATTTGTATATAAAGAAATTACTGTTTGTATATTAGGCTTGCCTATTTAAATAAATTCTTCTTCTTCTACATCATCATACATCATCATACATCATCATACATCATCATACATCATCATACATCATCAACATCATCATACATCATCATACATCATCACATCATCATACATCATCATACATCAATCATAATACATCATCATACATCATCATACATCATCATACATCATCATACATCATCATACATCATCATACATCATCATACATCATCATACATCATCATACATCATCATACATCATCATACATCATCATACATCATCATACATCATCATACATCATCATACATCATCATACATCATCATACATCATCATACATCATCATACATCATCATACATCATCATACATCATCATACATCATCATACATCATCATACATCAATTCATACATCATCATACATCATCATACATCATCATACATCAATTCATACATCATCATACATCATCATACATCAACATCATACATCATCATACATCATCATACATCATCATACATCATCATACATCAACATCATACATCATCATACATCATCATACATCAATCATCATACATCATCATACATCAATCATCATACATCATCATACATCATCATACATCATCATACATCATCATACATCATCATACATCATCATACATCATCATACATCATCATACATCATCATACATCATCATACATCATCATACATCATCATACATCATCATACATCATCATACATCATCATACATCATCATACATCATCATACATCATCATACATCATCATACATCATCATACATCATCATACATGATCATACATCATCATACATCATCATACACCATCATACATCATCATACATCATCATAAATCATCATACATCATCATACATCATCATACATCATCATACATCATCATACATCATCACATCATCATACATCATCATACACCATCATACATCATCATACATCATCATACATCATCATACATCATCATACATCAATCATCATACATCATCATACATCATCATCATCATCATAATCATCATCATCATAATCATCATCATCATAATCAACATCAACATAATTATCATCATCATTAATCATCATCATCATGGAATCATAGATCATCATCATCATAATCATCATCATCATAATCATCATCATCATAATCATCATCATCATAATCATCATCATCATAATCATCATCATCATAATCATCATCATAATCATCATCATCATCAATCATCATCATCATCATAATCATCATCATCATCATCATCATAATCATCATCATCATCATCATCATAATCATCATCATCATCATCATCATCATCATCATCATAATCATCATCATATATAAATAGTAATAGAAACAGGATCATCATCATATCTTCATCAACTATGAATCATCATCATTCGACCAATCATCATTGCATCAGTAATCATGCGGATCATCATAAAACGCTCGTCATCATCACACATCAACATCATCATAATCATCATCATCATACATCATCATCATCATCATCATCATCATCATAATCATCATCATCATAAGCATCATCATCATAATCATCATCATCATAATCATCATCATCATAATCATCATCATCATAATCATCATCATATAATCATCATCATCATAATCATCATCATCATCATCATCATCATAATCATCATAATCATAATCATCATAATCATAATCATCATCATCATAATCATCATCATCATAATCATCATCATCATAATCATCATCATCATAATCATCATCATCATAATCATCATCATCATAATCATCATCATCATAATCATCATCATTCATAATCATCATCATCATAATCATCATAATCATAATCATCATAATCATAATCATCATCATCATCAAATCATCATCATCATAATCATCATCATCATAATCATCATCATCATCATCATCATCATCATAATCATCATCATCATCATCATCATCATCATCATCATCATCATAATCATCATGATATATGAAAATAAAAGATGAAAATATGTATATTAACATTTTTGGCGAAAGTCGACTACCCCGGACGTGCTATCGTTTCTTTAACGAACTTATGGCCATAGATCACCTCATTCGGACCGAATTCACTTGCTTGCACGGTATCAATGCGGGGGCATTCATGATTTTCAATAAAACGCTCGTCATCATCACGACATCAACATCATCATACATCAATCATCATACATCATCATACATCATCATCATCATATAATCATCATCATCATAATCAACATCATCATAATCATCATCATCATAATCATCATCATAATCATCATCATCATAATCATCATCATAATCATCATCATAATCATCATCATCATAATCATCATCATTATAATTATCATCATCATAATCATCATCATCATAATCATCATAATCATCATAATCATCATCGTCATAATCATCATCATCATAATCATCATCATCATAATCATCATCATCATAATCATCATCATCATAATCATCATCATCATAATCATCATCATAATCATCATCATCATAATCATCATCATCATAATCATCATCATAATCATCATCATAATCATCATCATCATAATCATCATCATCATAATCATCATCATCATAATCATCATCATCATCATAATCATCATCATTATCATAATCATCATCATCATAATCATCATCATCATCATCATCATAATCATCATCATCATAATCATCATCATCATAATCATCATCATCATAATCATCATCATCATAATCATCATCATCATAATCATCATCATCATAATCATCATCATCATAATCATCATCATCATCATCATCATCATCATCATCATCATCAAATCATCATCATCATCATCATCATCATCATCATCATCATCATCATCATCATCATCATCATAATCATCATCATCATCATCATCATCATCATCATAATCATCATGATATATGAAAATAAAAGATGAAAATATGTATATTAACATTTTTGGCGAAAGTCGACTACCCCGGACGTGCTATCGTTTCTTTAACGAACTTATGGCCATAGATCACCTCATTCGGACCGACCATTCACTTGCTTGCACGGTATCAACGCGGGGGCATTCATGGTTTTCAATAAAACGCTCGTATTTGATCGAAAATTTGTGTAATGAAATTTTTAGCGAAAGTCGACTACCCCGTTCGTCCTATCGTTTCTTTAACGAACTTATGGCTGTACACCTCATTCGGACCTAATTCACTTGCCTGCACGGTGTCAATGCGAGGGCATTCATTGTTTTCAGTAAAACGCTCGCAATAGATCGAAAATTTGTCTATTAAATTTTTTAGCGAAAGTCGACTACCCCGTTCGTGCTATCGTCTCTTTAACGAACTTATGGCTATAGATCACCTCATTCGGACTTAATTCACTTGCCTGCACGGTATCAATGCTGGGGCATTTATAGTTTTCATCGAAACGCTCGCATTAGATCGAAAATTTGTGTAATAAAATTTTTAGCGAAAGTCGACTACCCCATTCGTGCTATCTTTTCTTTAACGAACTTATGGCTATAGATCACCTCATTCGGACCTAGTTCACTTGCCTGCACGGTATCAATGCGAGGGCATCCATAGTTTTCAGGATACCGCTGGCATTAAATCGAAAATTTGTCTATTAAAATTTTTAGCGAAAGCCAACTACCCCGTTCGTCCTATCGTTTCTTTAACGAACTTATGCCTGTAGATCACCTCATTCGGACCGAATTCACTTGCCTGCAAGGTATCAATGCGGGGGCATTCATAGTTTTCAGTAAAACGCTCACATTTGATCGAAAATTTGTGTATTAAATTTTTTAGCGAAAATCGACTACCCCGTTCGTCCTATCGTTTCTTTAACGAACTTATGGCTGTAGATCGCCTCCTTTGGACAGAATGGACTTGCGGACTTGCCTGCACGGTATCAATGCAGGAGCATTCATAGTTTTCAGTAAAAAGCTCGCATTAGATGGAAAATTTGTCCCTTAAAATTTTTAACGAAAGTCATCATCGAATAACATCACCCCGTTCGTCCTACCGCTTGCTTAAGGAATTTGTGGCTGCAGATCATCTCATTCGGACCGAATGGGCGTGCCTGCACGGTATCAATGCAGGGGCATTCATAGTTTTCAGTAAAAAGGTTGCATTAGATCGAAAATATTCAGATCGAAGAGCAACATATGGTAATTCGTCTGAACGCCAAACTTCGATAATTGGAGTGCAGCAACGCTCGATCGGGTTGCGTGTTGGATGGGTAACCATATCTGCTCTGTGAAAATTTGTCGGACAGTTTCATCTTGCGGGTGGTACCAGAGGTGGCAATCTGAGCCATCTGCTGAACCTCTGTCAGTGGGTTCGAGTCCCGCCTAATAGACTTGGCAACTCTATTAGGACATGGGTGTTACTATGTGAGTGTCGGGGGTTAAGTGGAAGAGCGCCGAGGGTCACCTCGAACTTCGCCCCCGTAAAAATCAAAGGCACCAAAAAAAAAATGTCTTTAAAATTTTTAACTAAAGTCGATCACCCCGTGCGTCCTACCGCTCGCTTAAGGAATTTTTGGCTGCAGATCATCTCATTCGGACCGAATGGATTTGCCTGCACGGTATCAATGCAGGGGCGTTCATAGTTTTCAGTAAAACGCTAACATTAGATCGAAAATTTGTGTAGGAAAAAATTTTACCGAAAGTCGACTACCCCGTTCGTCCTATAGTTTCCTCAATGAACTTATGGCCGTAGATCACCTCATTCGGACCGAATTGACTTGCCTGCACGATATCAATGCGAGGGCATTCATACTTTTCAGTAAAACGCTCGCATTAAATCGAAATTTTTTACCGAAAGTCGACTACCCCGTTCGTCCTATAGTTTCCTCAATGAACTTATGGCCGTAGATCACCTCATTCGGACCAAATTGACTTGCCTGCACGATATTAACGCGGAGGCATTCATAGTTTTCAGTAAAACGCTCGCTCTAGATCGAAAAGTGTAACAAACATCTATAACGAAAGTCGACTACCCCGTTCGTCCTATCGTTTCCTTAACGAACTTATGGCTGGAGATCACGTCATTCGGACTTGAGTGGACTTGCCTGCACGGCATCAATGCTTGAGGCATTCATAGTTTTCAGTAAAAATCTCGGATTAGTTCGAAAATTTGTCCATTAAAATTTTTAACGTAAGTCAATCAGCCCGTTCGTCCTACCGTTTCCTTAACGAATATTTGGCTACAGATCATCTCATTCGAACCGAATGGACTTGCCTGCAAGGTATCACTACAGGGGCATTCATAGTTTTCACTAAAAAAGCTCGCATTAAGTCGAAAATTTGTCTATTAAAATTTTTTATGTAATTCAATCACTCTGTTGAGGATTGGTTCATTCAAATCTTAATCCAAATAATTCGCGCGGTTAGCAGCGACATTGTGGATAATAAAGCGAGTGCGCTAAGAACGTAAGGTCCGATGCAAACGGTCAGCTTGACTTTAGTACAGTTCCTGTTTAGTTTTAGTAGAGTATAGTACAGTTGAGTTATAGTCGCAGTCTAATATAGCTACAGTTCAAGTTGTTTAGCACGGCTCCGTCCAGCCACATTATAGAAGGACAAGTTTATTACAAGTGTATTAAATGTACGTAGTGGATCTCCCCCGGGACGACAAGTAAAGTGTTGAAACGAATCGCAGTAGTGTATCTCTCCTCACCCCATACAGTCCACTGCTTGACAAGTCTCTACCCCCGAAGCCTAATAAAAAAAAACAAACCGGGGGGTTTTTCCCCCCCCCCCCCAAAAGCCCCCTTCTTGAAAGTCTTCACCCCCCAAAAACCTCCACACCAAAAAATGAGTTACACCCCGGTAGCCCCTCGAATCATTGGATCAATCGACCCGGATTTTTCCAGTTCTCCCAAGAAAATCTCTCTCGCTCAAGAAAACTCTCTTGGAAAATTGTTATCGACGTTTGTCACAAGAAAAACCCTCTCTGGCTTTTGGAAAATTGTTCTCGACGTTGTCACGACAGAAAGTCACCCCTGCATCATGTATCCCGCATTCCGAAGAAATCAACATCACAGTGAGCTGTATTTTATGTTCGTGAAGTGAAAAAAAATTGTTTAGTGAGGTTCTCGCTAAACAAGGCTCCGCCTCCCGACTCTGGCCAACGAGCAGCTTAGTAACAACGCACCAACAGTAGGCGTCATCAGACAACGACACGCGGCGGCTCAAGGTCAGACGTTTCTGGTTTTTTATACTCCCTCATTTTAAACAATTTCTTTAGGTTTACTGGAAATTAGTTTTGGCTAGTGGAAAAAAGGTTTGATAAATTTCTCTGACTAGCAAATTTGGCTCAGTTTACTCACTTTGACTCAGTTTATTCACTCAGAATTTAAAACAAATTAGACTTTTGATTGTAAAACACTCAAAAATAAGCTCAGGTTTTTTTTTAGTAGTAGTATTTGTTTATTTGATATACAGTGGTACAATATATATTTACAATGTGTATAATATATCTACAAATAAACAAAGAACAATCACATAAGTTTTTACAAAAACTTGTCGTGACAAAATTATAGTTATATTTCAAACATACATATTAATAAATAACATTAAATATAAACAATATTGTAAATAATAAATTAGACTTAAAAGTAGGTTAAAAATTTATAAAATAATTTATAAAATCTAAAATCTAATATATACAGTGCGTCCATAAAGTGACGCATAAATTCATTATTAGCTAAATGAACAATATTATTGAAAAATTCCCGAGACGGTCAATTTTTGATTGCGATTTACTATTTTGTCACATACTAATTTAATATACAGGGTGTCCCACCTTCAGTAAAACGCCACCACGTTTTTTTAAATGGAACACTACATTTTTTATTCAATTGTCGGATGACCCTGGCCGAGCTTAGGTCCAAAAGAACAAGTTGTGTATCACAAGTTGCTTCTATCTATTACAGGGTGGACAACAGTACAAAAATTACAAATTATGTATTGCTGATTAAACGCACTAAAAAAATTAAATTAACGTTATTGTGATACAAAAATACAACTACTTTAATAAACACCAGTTTGGACAAGACGCGCGAATGGGGGGGGAGGGGGGGGGGGGAACATAAAGTTTTCCATTTTTTTGTCATTTGTTTTGATTGTCATTGTCATTTTTTGCCATATTAAAAATTGTTAACGGCTATTTAGAGTTCACTTTTGTATTGTTAACGCTTCAAAGTAGGTACTTTAAGTTCCTTTTTGTATTGTCTGAAACCTAAATCTAATTTATTTAAAACGTTTTGTTGAAAATGCCTTTAAATGAAAGGAGGATTAGATTGAAAGTTCTAATGATGATTGGTGTTGGCGACAGAATGCGGACTCAACAAGAGGTGTGTAGTAGAGTTGGGAAGAACGATTCATTATCCGGAACATTCCGAACATTCTCGTTCCGATAAAATACCGTTCAAAACAAAAGACGGTATATCGGAACGTCGTTCCATGGTCAAGTTTTATGGTATTTACTAGCTGACCCGGCAAACGTTGTTCTGCCATATTGAAAATTTGGATTTATAGGTATATTTTGATGTCAAATAAAAAAATACAAAAAAAATTTTTGTTTTTGTCAAAAAAATAGAAAAAAAAATTTCTGGATAGGGACACCCTAATCACCTAGCGGTATGAAATATACTTTACGACCTATTCTATACCTACCAAATATATAGTCATCAACTCTCAAAAAAAACGTCATCAACTCTGGCTATGAACAAGAGAGGATGGAAATTCCCGGTCACGTCTCACCGTCGTCTGCTTTCGATTATGTCAAACTTTTGACAAGTGATTGTCACAATTTGTAAAATAAACAATGGCTGTCATATGATGTGACAGTCTTGACAAGTAAAAAAGGAAAAAATTAAGGTTATAAATTCGTTTAAGAATAGAAATACGTCTTTTTGTTTCTTGGCCAACTTTGATGACGGTTTTTTTGGATGTCTATATATAAAGAATTTCATAAAAATCGGTCGAGCCGTTTCGGAGGAGTGCGACCACAAACGCCGTGACACGAGATTTTTATATATGTACATATGAGATTTGCCAAAATTCTCCATAATCCTACGACACTACCACAGCATTATGCTGTGACACACCGTTCAAAAAAAAATTCTAACAGAATTAAAATATATTACTAGTTAGTAAACTAAATAGTAAACTTTGACCGTGTTATGTAGTTATCCACCCCTTTGCTTATCATTTTGTTTTCAAATCATTTCTTTAAATCAGAATTCTTCTGTGCGGGTCGCCGGGTCGCGTTATTACTTAAACTCATGATTGCAAAAAACGACTTGCAAAAAACACCTACACATTTTTATACAACGAAAACGGTTTGATTCATAAAAGTTTATAATTTCGCGAAAATCTAGAAGGAACGATTACACAGTATATTTTTAATTTAAAAGAATAATCAAAAAACAGTTTTGACGTTTGACCAATACACATTCACATTCCACACTAGAAATCGAGATCCAACTATCACCGCCCCAGCTGAACATAACTCGAACCCACATTCATCCAAATGTGCCAAACTGAACGACGAACGTCCCGTCCCCGTGCGTTCAATTGTGATAATTGTGATCGTGATATTGTGCGTGGTACGTCGCCGATCCAGGTCCGACCTAAGTTCCGTCGGTTCCGTCGGAACGGGAGTAGACCTCCCGTTCCGAAATAATGCGTTCCGCGAGAAATGAATACCGTTCCGAGTCGTTCCAACAAAATACCGTTCCAAAAGAACGTTCCGAACGGAACGACACACCACTAGTGTGTAGATTATTCCATGAAATGCACCCAGATCGTGAACCTGTTTCACAATCTACAGTAAGCAGAATAGAGCGAAAATACAAGAATTAGGACACGTGAGGGATGACCAAGGCAAGGTAGACCTAAAATTAATGAAAATGTTCAACAAGACGTAATTTTGTCGGCACTAGAAAATCCACATTGTACAGTACGGCAAGTATCTAGGGATTTGAATATTGGAAAGTCTTCAGTATCGAATATTTTTAAAAAGTAAAATACCATCCCTATAGAGTACGCCTCATCCATGAATTGGCTGAAGACGACTTTGACCGAAGAACTGAATTCTGCGAGTACATGATGGACCACAATAATCAAAATAACGGTTTCATTGCTAATATTTTATTTTCTGACGAAAGTTTTTTTGAACGGGCATGTTAATCGGCAAAACACCCGCTAGCTGGTCTCAGGAAAATCCACACTGGATGCAAGAATACCATACGCAACATCCACAAAAGGTCAATGTGTGGGCTGGTATTGTGAAATAGAATTGTTGGTCCATACTTTTTTGATGAAAATTTGACAGGAGCATTGTATCTGAATTTTTTACAATATACATTAATTCCTGACTTATTTTCCTGATATTGAAATAGCCAATTTTAACGGCAGAATTTGGTTTCAACAGGATGGTGCACCACACAATATTGTACATAGCTGTGCGCGAGTTTTTACACAGAACCTTTCCAGATCGGTGGATAGGAAGAAGAGGGATCAGTGGAATGGCCCCTAGATCACCTTTTTTTCCCCCACAAAATTTCTTTTTATGGGTTTATTTGAAATCTAAAGTTTATACTAATAGACCCGAGAACATCCGTGAGCTCAAAGATCGAATCAGGCAAGAAACGTTAAACATAACACCTGCTATGTTACAAAATGTCAGAAGCGAATGTATTGCCCGATTCGGTCATTGTTTAGCAGTCAACGGAGAACAATTTGAGCATTTATTGTGACTTTTCTAAAAAATACAGAAACGTAAACTTTCTAATGGAATTTCAAAACACTTTATGTATTGTTGTCCACCCTGTAAAGAAGAAGCAACTTGTGATACATTTTTGGACTCAGCTCGGCCAGGGTCATCCGAAACTTGAAAAAAAAATAGTTTCCATTTAAAAAAATCGGTGGTGTCTCATTACTCAAGTGGACACCCTGTATATTAAATTATTATGTGACAAAAAGTAAACCAATCAAAAAACCTTCTGGGATTTTCAATAATATTGTTCATTTAGCTAAAATGTTTATGCGTCACTTTATGGACGCACTGTATATATACATATATATACATACATATACACACATATATATACACATATATACATATATACACACACATACACATACAAAACACATATATGTATATATATATATACATACACATACATATATATACATATTGATGCAGATGAATATATACCTAATTATAGAAACAAGAGACAAACGAATTTTCAATTATCTATTAATTATGTTTATGTCAACGTTTTTTTACAACTTAAATTTAACTTGTTATTATTAATTACTTTAATTATTTTTTAAGTCTATTAGCCTATGTATTTCCTTTCTAGTGTTTTGTTTTAAAAATAATTTAATTTTTCGTTTAAATATATTTATGTTTTTTGCATTCCTTATTGTTTCAGGTATGAAGTTATAAACCTTTGGTGCTAAATAAATACGAGATCTTTGGCCGATTGTTTTAAACATTTTTACAGATTTGCGATTTCTTTTATTTCTAGTGTCATATTTATGATTTATATTTGTATTTGTTTCAGTGTACTGCATAATCGCTAGTTTTAAGAAAAATAGTTGACGAGGATCCAGGAAAGGCGTTTCCTCATAAAGTAAATTTGTGGGATAATTATATTCTTTTTCATAAATAATTTTAATTATTCTTTTTTTGAGTTAATTCTAATTTATTTAAATGTATATTCGTTACTCCTCCCCAACCCACAATTCCGTGACTCATATGAGGTTCAACTAGTGCCGTGTATATTATATTTAGATGTTTAATATCTATCATTTTCTTCAAAAGTTTGAAAAGTGGTATATGTACTCTTAATTTTTGTGTAATATACTTAACATGCTCATTCCATCTCAAGTGACAATCAATAATTAATCCAAGATATTTAGTTTTAAATTTGGAACAAATTTGTATTATATCTGTATCGTTGTCATTTATATCTAGTGTATTGTATAGAGGCATTGATGATATGTATGATGTAAAAGGGATATAAAATGTTTTGTCAAAATTTATTGAAAGTAATTTGTAGTCAAACCATTTCTTTATACCCCTGAAATCTTTTTCTACTTTTTCCTTTAAACTTTCCCAGGTAGTACACTCATAGAATATAGCGGTATCATCAGCAAAGCTTAAAATCACACCCTCTGTATCTAATTCGAATAAATTATTTAAGTAGATGATAAACAAAATTGGTCTAAGTATAGTACCTTGGGGAACACCATATTCGATTTTCTTAAAATTACTGCGTGTATTTTCTATTTCGACACATTGTATCCTATTTGATAGGTAGCTGGATAATAAGTTATGTGCTGTACCTCTTATACCGATATCATACAAATTGTTTAGTAGTAGTGTGTGACTTTTTGTGTCAAATGCCTTCGCTAAATCTAAAAACAGACATAGCGAAGGTTTTGTGTTATCTACAGCTCCATAAATATACTTTGTAAGTAAAGCTATTGCATGATCAGTACACACTCCTTTTCTAAATCCAAACTGTTGGGGTGAAATAATATTAAATTTATTTAGGAAGTTTACAATTCTACTTTTTATTGTCATTTCAAATATCTTGGCCAAACTCGTTATTAATGATATTGGCCTATAATTTAGAGGTACCGTTTTATCCCCCGTTTTATAAATAGGTTTTACAATAGATATTTTAAAATTTTTTGGATAAATACCCATACTTATTGATTTATTTATTAAGTATGTCAGAGGTGTGACAATAAAATCTGGAATATTTTTGAGTGTTTCACATTTTATTTTATCAAAACCTGGTGCTTTTTTATTTTTTAATTTATGTATATATTCTTTTATTTCAGTTTCGGTACAAGGGTCTAAAAATATAGTGTGAATGTTCTCCTTCTTTTTCTCTTTATAGTTTTCATTTCGTTTTATATTATTTGCTAAGGTTTTCCCAACATTTATAAAATTATTATTAAAAGTATTACATATTTCGGTTTTATCTGTCACAATATCGTAATTATTTTTTATTTCCGCTATATTTCTATTCTGTTTATTTGTATTTTTTATGTTATAATTAACAACATCCCATACATTTTTCATATTATCTTTATTTTTTTGTATTTGTTTTTTGTAAAAGTTTGATTTTGCTTTTTTTATGATCTGAGTTAATTTATTTCTGTATTTTACATACTCTCTTTTCAATACATCGTTATTTGGGTTTTGTTTTAGTTTTTTATACAGATAATCTCTTTTATTTATTGCAATTATTATGCCTTTTGTAATCCACTCTTTTCTTTTATAATGTTTTATTTTGTACGTTCTTGTATGTTTTTCTATTAACTCCATTAACTCGTCAACAATTTTTTTTGTTTCAGCTTCTATATCCTCACCATTTCCCATATAGTTCCATGTTTGATGTCGCAGTTCGTCCTTCAATGTATTATAATTTATGTATTTATGGTATTTCTTTACATTTGTTTCTTTTGCTCTTATATTGTCTAGAATTAATTGTAAAATTATAGGGTAGTGGTCTGTTATACCAGTTTCAATAATTAAAGGCAGTACTTTTTGATCTGCATTTTGTATTTTTGAACTTAAAAAAATATGGTCTATACATGTTTTTGAGTTCCCTTCCACTCTAGTATATTCATTGATGGTCGGTCTGTAGTCGTGTTCACATAACACATTTAGGTACTCGCTAGTAACTAGATTGTCTTTCATTATATCAATATTCATGTCCCCAACTATAAACTTATATTCTGCATTTTTGTTTTGTGTGTTCAAGTATTCTTAGAATTCTGCTATAAATGCGTTTGCATTTGTAGATGGCGACCTGTATATCGATATAATATTTATGCTATGTCCCAAGTAGTTCAAAGTTACATTTATGATCGACATTTCATTAATTATGTCAATTTGGTAATTATATGATATATCATTTTTTATATACATAACTACACCATCGTTTTGATTATACCTACCTTTATTGTATATAACATCATATCCTGAAATTTTGTATAAATTAATATTTTCTATTTGCCATGTTTCTGAAACGACTATACACTGAAAAGGAATGTCTAGTTGGCCGAGAAAGACTTCTAGATGTTCTATATTTTTTGAGAGACTCCGAATGTTTGTATTTAGTATTTTAAAATTTGCACAATTATTATTTATTTTTAAAACTTCCTTTGCTTGAGTTGCATTTTCAACAGTTTCCGTGTTAATTTTTGGAATGTCGAAATATGTTACAAATTCGTTCATCTCTATGTATTTTAAATTTTAACCCTTTTATACCTACTATCAATTTAAAAATTATATAAAAACAATTGATTTCTTACCTATTTAAGTTAGTAAAACGTCTATGCTGCAAGGCTTTTTTTAATATACATTTAAATTCACATGTTAATAAACAAAAATTTTAGATAAATACAAAATATACAAATTTTAGATAAATAAAAATACAAAAATGTTATACAATTTCTGGAGCAGATTTGATGGATACGTGTGGTCTACTCATTTAAACCTATTCTTATTTACTTCTAGATCGAGTACTTATATGTCTTGCCACATTTACATTTTCGGCTTTTGCTTTCTTTTGTTCGACTTTATCCTCTACGTCTATTTCTCTAATGGTCCTCTTTGTCTTCTCTGTCCAATTTGATATGGATTTTGCAGTGCATGAAGTTAACTCTTCTGTATTACCTGTTTTTATTTCTGATGCATCCTTTTCTAGATTGTTTATAACATCATCATTTTCTAATTGTTGGATAGTGAACAGTTGGTTTGAAACATATAAAGTATTTCTCTTGATGTATAGCAGTTAAACCTTTTTTTCTAGCTTCTTTTAGGTGCTGCGTTAATATCTTAGTGTTATTTCGATCTTCTTTAGTTTGATCATTAGCAATATAGATATTGGACCCCTTTAACTTCTTTTACATTTTTTAGTACTTCTAGTTTTTTTTTTTGGTTTGAGATAATTCCAACAATAACTGGTGACTCGTTTTTGGTTTTGTTTGTTATTTTTTGTATATGGCTAATATCTCTTTCACCTGTATCAAGTCCAAGAGTATTCTTAAAAATGCTGCAGACAGTTTGCATCAAACCTTCCGCACTTTCCTTTATCCCAAATATGGCAATATTATTTTTCCGAACTCTTCGCTCAAGGTTTAAAATGTCTTGGTTTATTTTCTTATTTTCGATTTCTATTAATTTGACGTTATGTTCCAATACATTTAGTTTTCCTGTTACGCCTTTTATAATTTCTTCCAGTTTCTGGGTTAACTCTTTTTGGATTTCTACAGTTTTTTGTTCTATTTTGTCGTTTATTTTTGTGAATAAATTTTCTAGAAACTCCTTTTGCGCATTTGTAAATTCGCTCATAATTTGCGCGTGTATGGTATGCGTCTAGGTATCCTTTATATTTTACTAATTATGTTGGAATATTTTCCTTTCTTGTTCTTTAATCGAGTTTGTCTTTTCGATATAAATATATGTATGTATGTATATATATTTATTTTACTTTTTTTAAGTTTTTGTGGCGATGAACTCTTATCATATTGTAACGTTTTATTTATTTCGGGTTCGTGAGGTGTGAAAAATTAAACTCGTACTTTTAAACTAACACTATTTATTTAATTAATACAACTACGGACTAACACTATTTAACTACACTAATTTATTTTTATACAATTTATATTAGAGCGTTGTACGGAAAGCCGCGCCGATATTCAAATAGGAACTGGAGACCCCTGGCCGAATCCCCGGTTATTTATTCGAAGCGAGCGGTCTTCTCGAACGGTGGAGGCTGCACCAGCGCGATCGAGAGCCCGCTCGCTCGATGGTTCTCGAATATCATCGGGGCTTACGCATCGCGGTGCCGTGTCGCCAAACAACACCTGTGCCGCTCCACGGTCGACCGGCCGGCGACGCACACTGCTGGTGATTTCGCCACACTGCCCCCTCCTTAAAGACATTTCGTCCCGAATTGTACCATCATCCTCTGGTCCATGACGATACCTGCAGCGTGGCCCATTCTTGCATCGGGAGGTCTGGTAGAAGAAACAGTCCACGGTCTTCTCGTTGAGGGATCCCCTGGGGTTGTAACAGCATACCAGAATCTCAACTCCAGTAAACCGAAAAATGACTTCCAACATACTCCTGATCACCCTCCAATCCAGGCCATCTAGTCCGCTGGCTATCTTCGGTATCGCCAAACTGTTTATGTTCTGGGACAAGAGCACATCCCTCAGTTCGACTAGTGTGTCCCAGACAGTTTGATAAGTTGGTTTGTGGTGCGATAACTGCTTGGTCACCAAATAGAAAACGGACCTCTCTTCCTCCTGCTCGGCCGCCGTGATTTGAAGGACTCGTCCAACCGCTGGTCTTTGTCTGCGTAACTCCTCCAACTGTCCAAACGCCTTCTTGAAGGTAAGTGCAATCCCTCGGGACATTCGGAGATCCGCTGCCACACAGTGAGCAAGACAGAAATCAGCAGGAGCCTGGAACAGGTCACGTGGTTCTTCTCGCGTTACACCGTAGCGAGCTTTCTGGCCGTTGGAATGAAGCGACATGAATTCCTCAAAGGAGAGCTCGCCGTCTGGTGGACTAACGTGTCGAACTTTGGCTTCAGCTTGTTCGTCATTGTTTCCGGCGAAAGGGGCTAAACGGTTGAAGTGGACCACCCTGGGTTTTCCTCTTGGCAACTTCTGGATTCGGTAGACTACATCGTTAATCCGGGTGACGACCTCATACGGCCCTTCCCAGGAGCTTTGAAGTTTTGGAGATAACCCACGACGACGTTGTGGGTTATATAACCAGACTTGGTTGCCGGGCTGGTACCTTCCATCGTTGGCGTTGATGTCGTAGGTCTCCTTCATGCGGTCGCTGGCGCCCTGGATATTTGAACGGACTCGTTCGTTGATGTCGTCCATTCTCTGGCGTAGAGTACTGACGTAGTCCTCTCCAGCCACGTGGTCCCCTGGTGTACAGCCGAACTTCAGGTCACAGGGTAGACGCAGTTCACGGCCCATGACGATGCTTGCAGGTGTTTGTCCAGTTGTTTCGTGGATTGACGACCGGTAGGCTAGCAGGAACAGGTGGAGAAACTGGTCCCAGTCCCTCTGGTGGTCAGAGACTACTTTGGATAAGTACCGGTTGATGGTCCTATTCATTCGCTCCACCATTCCATCTGACTGCGGATGCAGTGCAGTTGTCCTCGTCTTACGGATGTCGAGTGTACGGCACACATTCTGAAACAGAATCGACTCGAAATTTCTCCCCTGGTCCGAATGTAATTCCAGAGGTACACCAAATCGACAAATCCAGTCCTTGATGAGAGCGTCCGCCACAGTAGAAGCCTCTTGGTTTGGAAGGGAATACGCTTCTACCCATTTGCTGAAATAATCCATGACGACGACGATGTATTTATTTCCATTATCTGTTTCCGGAAACGGACCTGCTACATCGATGGCAATTCTTTCGAACTCTGCATATTGCGAATGTCTGCATACTTAGTAATTAGACTCCTTAGCTTCGTCGTTTGATCACTTCTCAAGGATCTCGAGGAAGACGACAGGAGGTTTGATAACTCGCCTGTAATCCTCCCAACTGAATTTCCTCGAGTATCTAACTTTCGAATGACGGAGGAAACCGAGGAACAGTACCCTAAAACAATCCTTTTTCTTAGATTCACTGGGTGATGATTGAGGTTCATTATTCTCACCGGTACTGTTTTCTCGGTCAGCAACAGAGCTTTTCCTACAGCTATTCCTCTTGCTACCTCGCCGTCGTGAGATCTTGGCTCAAACATCATTATATTTCCAACACACGGGTTACCGTCCAAATGAGCGTCCAAGATCATTTCACTTCGTTCTGGCACTGCCGTATACTCTGCCAGGACAACTCGGATTGTTTCCTCCGTCTTTCGATATAGTACGATTTCCTCGCCATTTATTTTCAGAACATTGTTCTTAAAATCCAGTTCAAATCCCTTGGTGTTCATAATGTCCATTCCAAGAATAAGTTCATCCTCAATTTCAGCTACCAGTGCTCGATGTTCAAACGACACGTTTCCAATGACAATTGTGACATTGGTCTCACCGTGAATGGTAGCGGGATCTCCAGTTGCAGTACGTAGTCGCCAGCTGGTCGGAGTAATTCTTGCTGCTGTTCCAACAATATCTGGTCTAATGATAGTTCTCGTTGCACCCGTATCTAATAGCAACAGTCTCTCTTTTCCATCGACTAGTCCATCGACAAAAACACTATTAGACGGGTGTTGAAGAGATGCGACTCGTGCTATTTTCTTTGGGGCTTGCTTCTTAGAGGTTGACGATTGCCCCTTACGGTCAACCTCTTTTAGTTTTCCGACGAGGGTGACGTTTCCTTATTTCTAGGGCAGCGACTACGGACATGTCCAACCTTACCGCAATTCCAGCACCGAATTTGCCTCTTTTCCAACATGCCCTCGACGACTCGCCTAATTTCTGCTTCATTGCAGGTTCCTTCTTCAACACCTTCCTCCATCTTACGGACCTTAGCTTGACCTCTGCAACTCTGTTTAACAGCTTCGAATTCCAAAGCTCGCGCCAAAGCATCCACCAACTTGCTGGGGCGAGCGAGAGTCAGAGCTTGACGGGTCTCAGTGTCACGCAGACCATCTAAAAATGCCTGCACGGCTAATCGTTCCATAATATTCTCCGGCGTAGATGAATATGCCAAACGAACTCTGTCCGCTTCAAATTCCTGCAGTGATTCGTTATTTTTCTGACAGCGGTTCTTCAACTGCGAGTGGTAGACATGCTCGAGATGGGACTGACCATAACGCATTTCGAGGTGTTTAACTAGTTGATGGTAATCATCTTGTTCTTCAAGAGAAAGCGTCTGTAAAATATCTGTGGCGTCACCACGCAGCGCCAACGTCAGCGCAGTAGCCTTCTCTGCCAACGACCAACCATTTGCTCTCGCTGCAGCCTCAAATTGTCGTAGATAATTGACCCATGAGCTCTTACCATCAAACTGTGGTGGTTTCATACGAATTTTCGAAATTTCCACGGGACTGCTCAATTCGGGTTTACTCAACCTGTCGATGTCGCTACCAGGTGACTTCAGAGCGGTATTGACCACCTGTTGTTGTTCCCCACTTCCTAAACTCAGCGTTGCAATTTTTCTCTCTACTACTAGAAACTTATTTTCAATTTCTCCAAATTTTCCGTCCACATATTCGCCTATTTGTTTCTGGAGGCAACTAGAATTTTCCGTAATTTTCCTTTCTAAAGTTGTATAACTTTCCAGTAGTTTTTGATCCATGTTTTCTATTAATTTCTGTTCCATCCCTCTTAAGTTTTGCTCCATCCCTCTTAAGTTTCCAGACGTTTCCTCAAATTTCTGTTGCATTTGGGTGGCATTTTCTAAAAGTTTCTCTTCTAGATTTTTCTCCAAGCTTCCAGAGTTTTCTAATAATTTGTTTTCCAAACTTTGCAACGCCGAATTTATATCGCCAGCAATGTCGAATAAATATGTATTAGGGTTTTCACCTTCATTTTCCAAAGCTTCTCGAAGTCTATTTCGTAGATCGGCCTTTTTCCCTGTCGTCTCGCACTCCCGTTCTTCGAGTTCTCTTTTCAAATCCGCCACTTTAAGGTCCTTCAAAAAGGTCCGCTCGCTCGATGGTTCTCGAATATCATCGGGGCTTACGCATCGCGGTGCCGTGTCGCCAAACAACACCTGTGCCGCTCCACGGTCGACCGGCCGGCGACGCACACTGCTGGTGATTTCGCCACAATATTTTTGTTTTGCCTCTATACAGTATTTACCCTTTTTGTTTCAAGTTTAATTAAAATGCTGGTAATTGCAAGTTTGTTATATGCAGATATTTTCGTTATGTACCACTTTTCATCAAGAATATTTATTTATTCTATGTACTTACTGTGATATATATTTACAGTTACAATTTTAGGATTTATTTTACATTAATACTTGAGTATTTCTCACTTTTTGTTTAGAGGCAATTACTTCTGTTTCACTACGTTCTATAGCTCACCACACCACACCACAATTGGATTTTAATTTGGTGTTAACTATTTTACTAGATTATTTCTACTCTTTGAAAAATTCGTCTTAGGTTAAGCAAACATGGAAGCTTTAATTAAACAAAGAACAAGCGCAAAAGCAGCTATCACTCGCATAGAAACTTTCATAAAAAAAGAATGAAAACAACCCAAATATAGATGTGAATGAATATTCAATACGCGAAGGTGCTTTAGTTAATGCTTTTGAAAAATACTCCATGATTCAAGATCTAATTGAGGAAGTTGACCCTTTGCAAGAAGATGACAGAATAGAAACCGAAAACAGATTTTTCTCGCTTCATGCGACCACAAAAACAAAAATTCAGTCAAAAATGACATCCGCGGTAAATTCTGCCATCACTCAACAAACCTCTCCCACTCAATCAAATGCATTTCAGGTAAAATTGTCAAATTTAAGCATACCTTCATTCTCTGGAAAATATGAAGACTGGAAGTCATTCATAGATCTTTTCACAGCCCTCGTAGATAGCAACCCTCAATTAGTAAACGTACAATAATTTGTGTACTTAAAATCTGCACTCAAAAATGAACCCCTTAACTTGGTAAACAAATTAAAAATTTCAAATGAAAGCTACACTGTCGCCTTTAACATGCTAAAAGAAAGATATGACAACAAATTAGTAATAATCAACAATCACATAAAAAATTTGCTTGATATTCCTCAACTCACAAATTGTAATGCAACCAACTTAAGAGAATTTCTTACAAATGTAAAACAAAATCTAAATAGTTTGGAAACCCTAGAAATCAACATAAAAAGAATGGGATTTGCTTTTGAACTATAGTTTTTCAAAAAAATTAGACTTTGGTACAAGAAAAGCCTTTGAATTAGAAAGAAGTACAACTGAACTCCCCACTTTAAAGGAATTTTTTTGCTTTCCTAGAAAAAAGATGCGTGGCATTAGAAAATCTCTCCAGTTCAGACACAAGTCAACAAAAAAAGAAAGGTCTCACACTTAGCAAGTGTACCCCCGGAAAATGCAAATTCACACAAACCTGCATACAATTCCAGTTGTATTTTTTGTGAATTAAATAATCACAACATTTACAAATGTATAAAATTCAAATCTATCGCACACGATGAAAAACGCAAATACATAAAAAACAAAAAACTCTGTTTTAATTGCTTTGGTATCAGACACACAGTTGAAAATTGCACAGCGGATGGAAGGATGCTCAATATGTCAAAAAAGACATCACACTCTCTTGCACGTACACTCATCCGAAAATTGATCCTCGCAAAGTGTTGCTGGGAGCAGCATTCCCCAATCAAACAATGTTCCTTCACAAAAAACAGAAATCGCTCAGACTAGTACGGCTCATGTACTCACTCAAAATTTGTTCTCAAAAAATAATACACAAGGTTCCGAAAATTGTGTAGAATGCGCTGTCCACACTGTTGGTTCGGCACAAAACAGTCAAATTCTCTTAGCAACGGCAAATGTAAATCTTATTGCTGCAGATGGCACGCAAATACAAACGAAGGCTCTATTAGACAATGGAAGTCAGACATCATTCATATCACAAGAATTAATGAAAAAATTAAAATACACTTATGCAAAAAATACGCACATTTCAGGCATATCAAACAATACAGTATTTTTAAACACCATGGTAGATATTTTTGTTTATTCTATAGTAGCAAACAAAAACTTCAAAGTATCTTGCGCTGTATTAAATAAAATTACATGCTTTTTACTCCACTGTACAGTAAACAAAAATGACGTACCAATTCCAGAACACATCAAATTAGCGGATATCAACTTTAATATACCATCGAAAATAGATTTGTTGTTCGGATCAGATATCTACTACGATATAATCGTGCCAGGTATAATAAAGTTCGGAAAAAACATGCCTACTTTGCAAAACTCCTACTTAGGTTGGGTTCTCGCAGGTCCGGTCTTAAATAATTATTGTTCAAGCAATGTTTGTGTTTCTTTATGTTCACAAAACTGTAATGCCAGTGATTTCATGACAAAATTCTGGCAACTAGAGGAAATTTCTGATAAACAATTGTTAACTTCAGACAACAAACAGTGTGAAGAATTATTTTCGACCACCACTAAACAATTATCAAATGGTTCCTTCCAGATAAACTTACCTCTTCGCAGTCCCCAAGAACATTTGAAATTAGGAGATTCTTACACCCCCGCTAGTAAAAGATTTTTCCTGTTAGAAAACCGATTCGCAAAAGATAAAGATATAAAACGACGAAAATTTAAAGACGAATATGTCGCACTAAATCATGGTAAATCCCACATCCCACTTGAGTTAAAAAATGAGAATTCAGAAAATAAATATTTTCTGCCCCATCATTGGGGTTATTCGGGAAGAAAGCACAACCACAAAGTTAAGAGTTGTGTTTGACGCTTCAATGAAATCTTCCACGGGTTACTCTTTGAATGACATCATCTTAAAAGGTTTTCCAGTGCAACCCGAACAATTTGACATTTTATGCAAGTTTCGAATGTTTGAATACGTCTTAATAACGGACATTCAAAAAATGTACCGACAGGTCAAAATCAATCCATCACAAGTATTTTTGCAAAATATTTTATGGAGAAATCACCCCAGGGAAGAATTAAAATGCATTGAATTACAAACTGTCACTTATGGCACAAATTCAGCGCCATATAATTAGCAAATAAACACAGACAATTTCCCGCGTGCATCACGAGTAATACTCACGCAATGCTATGTAGATGACATTCTATTGGGTTCAAATTCATTTGAAAATTTGTTAGAAATTAGAGATGAACTCATAAAAATGTTACATTCTGCTGGATTCAATTTACACAAATGGTGTTCAAACAATAAACGGTTCGATGAACTTTTCAGCGAAAATAACTCCCAAAATAAATTCGACATTAAAATAGAAAATGTTTCTAATAAAGTTTTAGGTCTCTCATGGGATTCGAACTCAGACAATTTTAAAATTAGTGTACCTTTTTTAAACAATGATGAAACACCCACAAAAATAAATGTCTTATCAACAATTGCACAGTTATTTGACCCTCTTGGATTTGTTGGCCCAGTAATAGTTACTGCCAAATTAATTATGCAAAAATTATGGACTCAAAATTTAGAATTGGATGATCAACTGCCCACAGATTTGCAAAATGAATGGAATAAATTTATTAATAATATTTCTCACTTATCAAAACTAACAATTCCGCGTCACATAATGGAAAATAAAGAATTATTAGAATTACAAATTCACGGTTTTGCGGACGCTACATTACAGGCCTACGGCTCCTGTATTTATTTACGCGCTTTGTACAGCGACAACACGGTTTCATGCAATTTAGTATGTGCCAAATCGAGAGTCGCACCTCTACGGACAATTTCATTGCCCAGGTTAGAACTTTGCGGCGTAGTGCTCCTCTCACGACTGACAAATAAAATTATGTCAGCCTTGTCAGAAAAAATCCACAGTGTAAATTTATGGACAGACTCACAAATAACTCTGTGTTGGTTGAAATCACATCCGTCCCGTTAGTCGACTTTTTGTAGGAAATAGAGTATCAGAAGTCCAAGAATTAACTTCGAAATTCCAGTGGCGTCACGTCAGGTCGGCAAATAACCCCTCAGATTTATTATCTAGAGGCTTAGGTCCTAGTGAATTAAAAAACAATTCTCTTTGGTGGCACGGCCCACAATTCTTATTTGACTTTTCATTTCAGTTAGAAACCCAGAATGTAGAATTTGATTTAGAAAAAATACCCGAGCAAAGAAAAATTACGTTGCTAGGCCAGTTCAGCTAATACAATTTTTGAAAAATTTTCATGTTTCGCAAAGTTACAGCGAACCTTACACAAAGTTACAGCGAAAGTTATACCTTATTGTTTAAGATTTGCAAATAATGCTAAGAAAAACTCAGAAAAAATAAATGGCCCTTTAACCGTAGATGGATTACAAAATTCTCTCACAATAAGGTGCAAAGCATTCACTTTTCTAATGAATTATCTGAATTAAATATCAAAAAAACCTATATAAAATAACGCTATAGCTTTTTTTAAATCCTTGGATCGATGAAAAAGGAATAATTCGCATTAATGGTCGCCTCTCTAACGCACAAATAAGTTTTGATCAAAAATATCCGATACTCCTTCCAGCAAAAAATCACGTAGTCACATTGTTATTCAGAAAGGAACATTTAAGGTTATTTCACGCAGGCGCACAATCAGTGTTGTCTAATATTAGATTGAGGTATTGGCCTATTAATGGGTTAAGACAAATAAAAAGTATAATAACAAATGGTATCACTTGTCATAGATTCAAAGCTTCGACAGCTACTCAAATAATGGCTAATCTTCCAAAAGATAGAGTTTCTATTGCCAGACCTTTCCAAAAGGTTGGTGTAGGTTTTGCAGGACCACTATTAATCAAATCTTCAAATTTACGACGCGCTCCGATTACAAAATGTTACATAGCTTTGTTTGTGTGCATGGTAACAAAAGCAGTACACATAGAACTCGTTTCAAGTCTCTCAACAGAAGCATTCTTACTAACGTTTAAAAGGTTTATTGCACGCAGAGGACACCCATCTATTATCTATAGTGATAACGCTACCAATTTTGTTGGTTCACGTAATCAGTTAAAAGAATTACAGGAATTTTTTTAAATCTAAACAAACCCTAGAAAAAATTGAAAGTGTTTTGACTAGTACAGAAATAGTATGGAAATTTATACCCCCTAGAAGTCCACATTGGGGAGGGCTTTGGGAAGCTGCAATTAAGAGTACAAAATACCATTTAAAGCGTATTGTTGGAAACGCTTCTTTAACGTTTGAACAACTCTGTACCGTATTGGCCCAATTGAGGCAATTTTAAATGCTCGGCGTATATGTGCTCTTTCAAGCGATCCCTCTGATTTTTCATATCTCACACCAGTTTATTTTTTGGTTGGTGGAAACTTAACATCTTACCCTGAAAAGAACTTAGTAAACACTCCTGAAAGTCGTCTATCTTTCTGGCAGCGTTGTATGAAATTACAGCAAGACTTTTGCAACAAATGGTCTACTGAATATTTGAATAGACTACAAAATCGTCCAAAATGGTTCAGATCATGTGAGAATTTAAAGGTAAACGATCTAGTACTATTAAAGGAGGATAATGTAGCTCCACTTAACTGGCCTAGGGCCAGAATAATTGAGGTGTTGCCAGGTTTAGATAAAAAGGTTAGAGTAGTAAGGTTAAAAACTAGTGAAGGAGAAATTGTAAGATCAATTGCAAAAATTTGTCCTTTACCCCAAAATTGTTAGTCTAGGTTTACTTTAGTTTTAAAAAGAAACAGATTTATTTTGAAGTCGTCACTTCAACGCGGGGAGGATGTTAAGGATTGGTTCATTCAAATCTTAATTTAAATAATTCGCGCGGTAAGCAGCGACATTGTGGATAATAAAGCGCGTGCGCTAAGAACGTAAGGTCCGAGGCAAACAGTCAGCTTCACTTTAGTACAGTTCCAGTTTAGTTTTAGTAGAGTAGAGTACTGTTGAGTTATAGTCGCAGTCGAATATAGCTACAGTTCAAGTTGTTTAGCACGGCTCCGTCCAGCCACATTATAGAAGGACAAGTTTATTACAAGTGTATTAAATGTACATAGTGGATCTCCCCGTGACGACAAGTAAAGTGTTGAAACGAATCGCAGTAGTTTCTCTCTCCTCACCCCATACAGTCCACTGCTTGACAGTCTTCACCCCCCGAAGACCCCCACACCAAAAAAAGGAGTTACACCCCGGTAACCCCTCGAATCACACCCCGTGCGTCCTAGCGTTTCCTTAACGAATTTTTTGCTGCAAATCATCTTATTCGGACCGAATGGACTTGCCTGCACGGTATCAATGCAGGGGCATTCATAGTTTTCAGTAAAAAGCTCGCATTACTGCATCGCAGGTATTACTGCATCGCTCGCATTACGCTCCAGAAGTTAAGTGGTTAAGTTAAACGCTCCAGAAGAAACCCTCGAATTGGTATGTAAAGCCTGTTACAAAATTTGCGAGAAGTTAACAAGCTACTGTCATTGGTTCTCTGTAATTGTTACTATTACCAAAATAGTTATATTTTACCGTCGTATACAAAACCGTCGCTTGTTGTGTAGTACAAGTGAAATTCCATTTGTATACGTATAGGTATAAAAACGTTATCGCCCACGTCTCTTATCAGCTATCAGTGTTGTTTCAAGTACATAAAGGAATAAAGGTGGCCACACACTACAGCTCCAAAGAAAATGACAGACGTGACAATCAAACAACTATTTGATGAAATAATAAAAACTCGACATGAATTAAAATGCATGATAGAGGCAAGCGAAGCAAGACTTTTACTGAAAATTGAGGAAGATAACCAAAGGATTCGAAAACTGGAAAAAGAAAACTTACAATTAAGAGAGGAACTAGAGACGTTAAAAAAGGACTGAGAAAAAGAATAATATCATCGTTTTTGGCCTTACACATCAACCAAAGCTAATTACAGTGGAATTTATACAACAGAAAGTAAAAGAACTTCTGGATATTGATTTAGCTACTACTGATATTAACGATATATACCCAATAGGAAGTTTAGAAGACAGTCCGATTAAAATAGAGTTCACTACATATTTAAAGAAAAAGGACATACTACGAAATCGCCATAAACTAAAAGGCACCAATATATACATAAACAGCGATTTAACTATAAAAGAAAGAGAAGAAAACAAAGAACTAAAAAAAATACCTAAACGAGGCGAGGACAGATAAAACAAAAAAGTGTTATATCAAGAAAGATAAACTTTATTTTAATGATATAGCATACACTTTAGAAGAGCTGCGACCACTGGAAAATTTAGAAGATTATAAAACAAATAGCGCTCCTGAAACACCTACCAGGAAAATATCCGTCACAGAAGGCATCTTACCTTTGTCATCAGACAAGATTACTCCGGGAAAATCCAGTACAGCAAAATCAGGGACGATAAAAAAAACCTATGACACCAGAAATCGTTTAGTCAAATAATTCGCGTCTTGATATTAATTATATGTTGTTTTTATATTACCGTTCCTACGTCTTTATAAATATTTGTATTGTAATAAGTATTGTTTATATTTTATTTACTCTTTTTTGCCGTTTTTTAGTATCATTGTCTTATTGTCTTTTTATTACGCTTATTTATTGTTTGATTTTATTCATAATTTACCGTATTATACTGTTGTGTATTTAAGATTTGTTTTTTTACATATAGTATTATTAGATAAGTATGGACCAATACATTAGAGATTTCAGATTAGATTGTATTGAAACATATACCTTAAAAACATCAAAGGAATGCACTCAAGTATTAAAAGTAAATGAGCTCAACCATCATTTTAAAATAATTCATAATAATATACGAAGCCTGAATAAAAATATTGATGAGTTTAAACTGTTCTTATATGACTTAGATGTTAGTTTTGATTGTATAATACTTACAGAAACATGGGTAATTAAAGACGAATCACTACACAACATAAATGGTTATGATATGATTTACAATAACGGCAAACTTAATCAGAATGACGGCGTTGTTGCATATATAAGATCAGGTCTAAGCTATAGTTATCTCATAAACAACATAAGCACGTTGAAAATAAAAGTAAAGGCTGGCAAAAGGAATTATGTGATAACAGCTGTATATAGGTCACCATCTTATGATCCCCGAGACTTCACGAGAGAACTGCAAAATTATTTCCAAACAGACGATACCCAATTAGAAAACAACTATTATTTATTTACAGGTGATTTGAACATAGACTTGCTCCAAAATAATGACATTACGATAGAATATATTAACATTCTAAACGAATTTGGTTACAAATCAACTATAAATAATTACACAAGAACACAGGAAAATCATAAAACGTGTATTGATCATATATTTATTAAATCAAGAGAAAACATTACTGAATCCATAATACCTTTAGTTGTAGAGACAGATATAACAGATCACTATACAGTAATGTTGCAAATAATCTTTTATGACGTTAAAACGCAAAACAAACAAACTAGTTTCGATGTTATTAAGCATATAGATTATAAGAAATTGGATCCGACCTTCAAAAATATTTCATGGGATTCCATTTACTGTGAAGTAGACATAGACTCTGCAACAAACAAATTTATAGAAATTATTACGGACACTGTAAATAACTGTACACATGTAAAAAAGGTAAAAAGGAAAAATACTAAAATTGCTCCATGGATAACAAATGACTTAGTAAATTCAGTACATACAAAAAATATTATGTATAAACAATTAAAATGCGATCCTGGGAATACAGAACTTAACACACGATATAAGAGATATAGGAATAAATTAACTTCCCTAATTAAAAAAACAAAAAATGATTACTATAAAAACCAAATTAATAAAAATAGAAACAATACCAAAAATCTGTGGAAAGTGTTGCAAGATATCAGCAAAACTAGATCTAAAAATGACAAAATATGTGCAATAAAGAATGAGCAGGATGTTTTGGTCACTAATCCAGAGAGCATTGCCAATGAATTTAGTACCACCTTTATCGAAATGGGAAAGAAATTAGCAGCCAAGATAAATAGAAATCCGAATTTTAAAATAAGTAGGCCCACGACAGCTAACTCAATTATATTAAGTCCAACGGACACACATGAATTAAAGGAAATAATACTTGACTTAAAAAACAACAAAGCTGTTGGACTTGATAACATCAAAACAGAAGTATTAAAGTCCATTTCTAAGTATATAGTATAACCATTAAAGTATATTATAAATAAATGTATAGATGTTGGTTGGTGGCCAACAGCTTTTAAAACCTCTGTTATAATACCAGTCTTTAAAAAGGGCGAAAGAGAAAACATAAACAACTACAGGCCGATTTCATTGATAACACATATAAGTAAAATCTTTGAGAAAGTTTTAAAAAACAGATTATCAGCTTATGTTGAAAAATATCACCTGTTATCAGAAAATCAATATGGGTTCAAAAGCAAAGTATCCACAGAAGACGCCATTTTGTCCCTAACAACAAAAATTCACTCTGCTTTGGAGGAAAGTAAACCTTGTTTATGCGTCTTTATAGATTTATCCAAGGCCTTTGATACGATTAGCCACGATCTACTCTTACAGACATTAGAAGATATTGGTGTCAGAGGAAACTGTTTAAATCTATTTAAAAATTACTTGTCAAATAGACAACAGTGTGTAAGAGTGGACAGTGTACTGAGCGAGACAAGGACTTTGGAATACGGAGTACCCCAAGGAACCATCTTAGGGCCTATACTTTTCAATTTATATATAAATGGGTTATTCTCACTTAAAAGCAGAGGAGAAATAATAGGTTTTGCAGATGATACAGCAATATTTTACAAAGCAAATACTTGGGACGACTTAAAACTGCAAGTAAAAAATGATTTTACCTTTTTGAAAAACTGGTTCGGACCAAATGGACTTGCCTGCAGAGTATAGTTTCGAGGGCCTTATTAGTCTTCAGTACACATCTCGCTTTCAACGAAAATTTGTCTATAAACATCTTTAACGCAAGTCGATCACCTCGTGCTATCCTATCGAATTTATGGTATCCCTCCCTCAAAATTAAGTATCAGTTTTTCGAAATCAGACAAAGACTTCATGAGAATTTTGTATAAATTTTGTACAACCAAGAATTATTTTTGTACACCCTGTTTAACCAGCCGAAATCGAAATACAAAAATAGTACACAAATTTAAGATTTCTGTACACTTTTACCGAAAACATATTTTAACTGTACCAGTAAGAAGATCGGATTTTGTACATTGTTGTACACCCAAAAATAATGTTTGTGCACCCTGCAAATATGAAAATATAGTGTCAAGAATGATATTAAATGTTAACAATATCTGAAAAAGTGATTTTTATACAAACATTTTTGTACAACCAATAATTATTTTTGTACACCCTATTTAACCGGCCGAAATCGAAATAAACAATGATACTTAAACTTGAGGTCTCTGTACACTTTTACCAAACCCAAATTTGAAACTATACCAGTAAAAAGGTCGGATTTAGTACATTTTTGTACACCCAAACAAAAATTTTGAACACCCTCCCAAAAATAAGGTGTAAATTTGACAATTTCCTGACTCAAATCCTGACAAATTTTTGAAAATTTGGAAAAAATCATATGTTTATACGTCATCATATAAGGTGATTTTTGTACATTTTTCTACAACAAGTAGTGCTTTTCGTACACCCTATTTAACCGGCCAAAATCGAAATACAAAAATGGTACTCAAACTTGAGGCCTCTGAACAAATTAAAATGAAAATAATCGACTGTACCAGTAACAAGATCGAATTTTGCACATTTTTGTACACAGACACATTTTATAAATCATCTCAAAAATGAAAAAAAAAAACAATATTCAGAACTGATACTCAATATTGACAATTTTTGAATACTTTTAAATAGTCATGTTAGTATGAAGAACATTGGTTACAATGAAATTGGGGTATTCTGTTAATACTGTATACTATTTTAATACTGTTCTGTTGAGTACATTCAATAAAATTATCATACTATTAATTAAAAATTAAAAAAATATCAACTTTCAAAATTGTAGTCTCATTTATGTTTATAATTATGTAGGTAAATGATTAATTTGGTTATACCTACATACCGAATTATAAAATTATGTAATTTAACGTCACTCGAATATGTATGTATCTACCAATAAGCGTTTCGTTGGAACACTTTTAAAACGTTCATTAGTAAATCAATGTGCTGAAGTAATGTGCTCAAGTACATTAACACACTGGAACAGTTAAAAATCACTGTCAAATGGAGCTTTAAAATTGGCGGTTCTTTAAATTCCTCGGGGTTTGAAATCGACAAAACCGCCATCTGCCTCTAATTTACATAATGCTTACAATCGCTATCTGGCGGTGAAACAAAATTTTTCTGCATCTTTGCTTGCTCATCTGTAGTAAACTGTGCTTGACAGTGCAAATGTGATGTTGAAAAATGACTGAAAAAAATATTCTATTTCTATTCCAAACTTCTAATAATTTTAAATTCGTAATGGAAAAGTTTCATTGTCATTATCATTTGAAGATGAATAGCATGAAATCTCGTATAATTTGGAAAAAATGTTTTACTTTAAAATAACAAGTGAGGCGAGTTTAAAGCTAAAAACAAAAACTAAACTTTTAAAATATTCAAATCAATTAAAGTTTCAAATAAATACACTATTACCTTATGACTTTATTTACATACATAACTTTTAAACCCTTCATTAGCATTGGCATACCTATATTTCCACGAGTACCTACCAATCGATAAAAAATAGTGGTTAAATAAAAATTGGAAAGCTACCTTTTTAAATGTCGAATTGAATTAATATTCATGGTTGTTTTCTTTTTGGCAAAGAAAATAAAACTTTTTTACCAAAATATAGCTATATATAATATACCTATATAGTTCTATATTGCCTTATAGAATATCGATAGCACCGACTCCGAAGACCTCTTAAGTTCGTTTCTGCTTTTATGCCATCTGTCCGTAAATATGAAAACCTCGTGGAGTAAACATCAATATACACTTGGAGTCTCCAAAATTCGTTTACCTCCACAATTTGGCGAAAAATCCCTCCGCAATTCGGCGTTTTTCTATCCCCACTATTACCACGAGCTCTTTGCTCCTGTGCGGCGCGCTATTTGAAATCCTTGCAACATTAGTTTATTGAATAGAAAGCAGAATTATATTTAAAAACGCGATATTCCTTTATATTATGGGATCCTTTATGTGTATTTATAGAACCCTTTTATTTACCCTACAATTTTTGGCTCCATTACTAAAAATTTACTAAAAATTTGGTCCGCGCACTCCTACGTACATTTTTCACCCCGGCAAAACAACAAATAAGTACAGCCTCACTTGACAGTAAGCACCAATGCCGTCACTTTTTAGTGGCTGTGGTGGGGTACCCCTCTTGAAGCCAAATTCTGGAGACATTCTGTTCCCGAGCTACGTCGAATTTTGGAGACTCCAGTGTACATATATACTGAAATCCTCGTAAGTTTTATTTTCGTTTGACATTTAATAGAGGTTCTGAATGCCCCTTACAAATACCTTAACCCTTATTCGGTTAAGGTATTTTTCTGACGTGGCCTGTTAAGGTGTGTCCGTCGGACACTTGGATGTATTTTAATTATTTATCGACAATTAAACATTAAATATTTAAATATTTAAAATATCATTTACGTCCTTCCTACTTGAAACATAACATAAAATACAAAAATATTTTACAAAATTTATAAACATTTTTTACACAGAAGAAAAAAGTATAATATTGTAAATAAATAAATGTAAATTATTTTGGAATTTGGCACTCATCACATATGCAGTTGGAGTGTTCATTGCACACATTTTTAACACATACAAAACACGTTTGTTTTTCATTCCGTGACTTTTTCGATGGGCACATGCAGCAACGGCGTTTTTTGACGGGAGGAATATATTCTTCTTGGGAAGGACCAGCTTCTACCTCCTGGTTCCGCGTCATTTTTTGAAACATGTTTACATCTTTCAGTGTCTTTTTATGAAGACCAACAAATGACTTCCTTTTGTCAATTTGTTCTTTAAATTCAAAATCAGAGGAATCAATTTCCGAAGCCAGACTTTCATGTTCCGATATTTCTGATGCGTATCTGGTTCCGCTTCCTCTTGTTCAGTTTCAGCACCACTTTCATAATCGGTGTAGTATAGTCAAGTATACAAAATTTTTACATACCTTTAGGTAATATTGGCACTATTTTGTCAAAAATCACAGGAACAAAGTAATACACGTCTGTTGGAGGCGTTGACAGAAACATAAATGCACTCTCAACGCGTTGCAACGTCCAGTTCTAACACGATTTAACTCGTTGGACAGACGTGTCCAACGGGCACACCATAAACGCTTATGAATGAAAAAACTTTAAAATTCATTTTTGTACATGCATATATAAACATTTATATATATACTTTTTTTTTTTTTTTTTTTTTTTTTTACACATACCTCCGGTCAGGGCCACCGCGGGCTCCGACAACACCGCAGCAACCGAGCCGGACATCCTAGTTATTAACCACAGCTACTCCTCCCCCACCGGTCGGTAAGTAGTTGCAGGTTCCAAAATCGTGTGCCCTAAGTAGACGCAATGACCCCAAGATGACTGCTTTCTGCATTCGGCATAACAGAAACTCCGTAGAGATCCTGCAAGCCGGAATTATCTTTAACTCTGAAAGCAGCTTAGAGCGAACTCCTCCAAGAACACCGATGATGAGGACAACTAGCATGACTTTGTGGCCTGGGTAAAGCGTGCGGAGCTCGAACAGGAGATCTTGATATTTTGTCCGTTTTTCCTCCTCTTTCAAGACTATATTATGCTCTGCTGGAGCAGAAAACTCGATAACATACATAGTCTTGGTCTGCTTATCGAGGAGGACTATGTCAGGCCTATTAGCGTGTATTGGCCTGACGGTTGGGAACACATAATTCCAAAACATTTGGCATCTTTCGTTCCCAACAACGGACTCTATATCTCCTGGCAAGTAAGGCGGCACTGGCTCCTGGTCTATCTCGTACGAGTGCCGAAGATGATAATAAAGCACTCGTAACGCCGCGTTATGTCGGTGGGTGTACGCCGAGACCGCTTTTATCGGACAAGCCGACAAAAGATGTGTCAGGGTCTCTGGCGCTTTGCGACAGGTCCTACAGTTGGTATTTGGGACCTGCACACCCATCACACGGCTACGATAAACCAGAGTATTAATTACGCCATCTTGACACGCCGCAATGAATCCCTCGGTCTCCGATGTGAGCCCTGCTGACCTAAGATATCGGAAGGTCAGCTTTGTTGATAGATCTAGCTCATCGATATTCCTATAAAAAGCACCATGCACTGGTCTGCCAACATGCTGCTCAAACAGAACTCTCTGTTCGGCAGCTTTCATTTGGGCTCCTAGACGCTTCGGTTGTAACTCGGTAATCAACTCAACGTTGACACCTCGTCGACCTCCTCGTCTAATTTCAAACTCGAGACCAAGTTTTTCAGCGGTTGTGCCCGCCGCCTTCAGTATAAATTCCCCCGCTCCCGCTAGTTCGTGATCTTTCACTAGACACAGGAGGGGGTCCGAACTCCTTAGAATCTTATACGCCAAACCCAAAACCACTTTACCATGCATACTCTCCAGGCTTAGAAGTCCCCTACCCCCTCGATGACGTAAGAGGTATATTCGGGGAACGGACGATCTAGGGTGTAATCCCCGATGCATATGCATCATCTTCCGGGTGTCCCTGTCTAATTGTCGCAGTTCGCCGACTGTCCATTTCACAACTCCGAAGGAGTAGCTCAGGACCGGTACAGCAAGCATATTTGTTGCAGACACCTTGTTTTGCCCGGAGAGTTGGGAAGACCAAATCTTCCGGACAAGGTGTCTGTACTTGCCGCGGAGAGCCTCTTTCACCTGGGCGGCGTCATGAGTACGCTGTTGTTCAACCCCCAGGTATCGATAAGTCTCTCCAACGTCAAGATGTCTAATGACGTTTCCGTCGGCAATTTGCATATCCTCAGGTAAACCCGGTAATCGTCCTCTTCTGAGATGGAGCACTGCGCATTTGTCCAATCCCAATTCCATGCCCACATCCCGTGTGTACTCGTCTACCACTCTTAAAGACTGGCGGAGGTCTCTCTCCCCGGAGGCATATAGTTTGAGATCATCCATATACAATAAATGGCTGATCTCATGCCCCCGGTTTCTCGGTGGTCCACACATATACCCACGAGTATGTCGCAGGGCAATGGTAAGCGCTAGCATTGAGATGCAAAATAGGAGAGGACTCAAGGAATCTCCCTGAAATACGCCCCTCCTAAACGTTACTGGTTCAGTTATGACCCGCTGCATACCCGATGTAATGGTAAAGCGAGTCTTCCAAACCGGCAATAGGTTTTCTATGCATCTCACTAGTGGGGTAGGCACCGCAAGGCTTTTCAGCAAGTACACCAAAAGCTGATGTGATGTTGAGTCAAAAGCCTTACGGTAATCAATCCAAGCCATGGAGAGGTTGCGTTTATATTGGATTGAGTCTTGGGTGACAGCATAGTCTATCACCAGGTTCTCCCTACAACCCTCTACGTTTCTTCTTCCCCCACGCTGTTCACTTATTTCTTGCAACACCGGCATAGTCGCCCCCCTCACCCTGACATACAAGATACGTGTAAATATCTTATAGCAGGTATTGAGGCAGGTAATCGGCCGGTAGTTGAGGGGATCGGACAAATCTCCCTTTTTGGGGAGAAGCACAGTGCGTCCTTCGACAATCCAACTTGGAATTTGCTGCCCTTCATTTAGCCAAGAATTGTAAATTCTGGCTAGGCGGCGATGGGTGGATGGAAACTTTTTCCACCACCAGATATTAATGCCGTCTGGGCCTGGGGCAGCAAAATTTTTGGTACCGACCAGAGCTTGTCGGACCTCATCCTCTTGGATTGCCTCGCACACTTCAATTTGCGGTGGTTGATGCCTCCTACAAAAGGCTTCGAAGTGTGCTAGTGCTGGAGTGTCTTGGCGAAGTGGACGCGTAGCGTTATAGACTCCCTTCCAGAAGTTTTCGACCTCTTCTGCAGTCGGCGGGTTGTCAACATTAGGCGGTGGGTCCTCAAATAGTCGAGACGGGCTCTCCCGAAATAGAGTATTAACTTTAAATCTCTCGATCCGTCTCACGAGGTTTCTCCTCACCGCACCCAGCATCCGGATGCGGTCCACACAGTGCTGCTTGATGGTCTGCAGCACCGGTGGACTTAGTGTGTGATGGTGTCGCCGTAATGACGCGGCAATACGCCTGATCTTAGGCGTAAATGCTCTGCCGCCAGCCAAAAAATCCATCACACTTTGAATCCGGGAAGCTTGTTGCCTTGCCGACTGAATTTTGGCCTCAACTTGTTGTAGTCGCCGCTTATTTCTTCCCATCCATTCAGGCGACCTCTCACTTCGCCCTTCCGGTAGGAGTCGCTTCGCGGCGCTGTAGACGGCCTCATTCAGTTGCCAGAGGTCTGCATCTTCCGGAAGCAGCATATATATATATATATATATATATATATATATATATATATATCACGTATTCACCCTCAATTAGAAGCCTAAAACAGTATGTTGCACCGTATAGTCGAAGCCCGCGACCGACTTTGGAAGCCCTGGATTTGGCTTCCAAAAAATTTCAATGTGTATTTTTAGTTATAGCATCTACATGACAGATGACGCAACATAAACAAAAATCGATAAGGCGTCTAAAAGTTGCGCCATACCCTACAAACATATGCGTTTAGTTGACACGTTTCAGCACCAGAGGGTACTACGCCTCGTCTGCATAAGACAGGTGGTCATGCGCGCTCATTCCAGTTTTTACGCGCCACTGTACAGGTTGACCGGTTATGAGAACCACGTGTTTATGGCAACGTTGGAAAACGTCTATTTAGATGTTTTGTGCCTACATATTTACTTGTTTGTGGATTTTATTATTTATTCCCTGCTTGAATTCCCCGAATGAATTATTTATTCACTTATTGATTGAAAATATGAACCGTGGAAAGTTGTTGGTGAAATTGGCCGTGGAAATTCCAGAGGTAAGTACAAAATAACATTTTTTATGTAGATATAATTATTTATTTTTACTTTCTGTGCAGTTTCTATTTTAAATTTTAAAATTTAAAGTTATTGCCTCATATGAAAGCATTTATCAATTTCTTTAAAAGTGGAGGTAAAACGAATATGCGAAAATATATGTAGATGCTATATTCCTCCTAGTTAAAAAAGGCTTTAAACGTTTTCGCGCAAATTTTTGCCGTTATTACATTTATTTTATTATATAATTTAAAAAGTCAGAGCTGTATCTATATGCCAACAAAATATGAATAATAAAATATAACGAAAACAATTGTTACACATTTTATTGTTCTTGTTAGTTCACACGCTTCAAAAGCTTAAATAATATTTTTATTTCATACTCTATGTATTTTTATTTTAAATGTTTAGGACGATTTTTATTTCAGAGAATAATGAAGATATTCAGTCAAGTTGGTCCACTCTACGAGCTTCATTTCAGATTCTCAAGGATCCTCAGAAAAGGAATTTGTAAGTTTACAACCAATTATCTTACTTTTTATTTAATGTTTTTTGTTATTTTAATATTTCAAATTCGATAACCATATTTTTTCCATTTTGTTAACCAAACTGTTTAAAATAGAAAACTTTTCTTTCAAGGAGACACAATTAGAAGGTTTCACAGAATGTGAAGACATTACAACTTCGACCCCATGTTTTCGACCCCGTCACTCTACTTTGGACGAGTTAGAGTCATCTGAACCTTATTCGGAACCAATTTCATTCATAAAGGTATTATTTCAATATTAAGTATATTAAACTTTGTTAATGTATTATGTAGTAATTTGTGCTACTTTTAAGATTACGCCATTAAGCATTACAGCGTTATTATACTGTACTTGGTATACCATTCTCAATCAAATTTAAGCTCAATTTTTTCCTGTCTAAATAATATGTCCACTGATGGTTTTGTGAGCTTTTTAAACTTTGTTAAGGTCTTCTAAGTCCCATTTTTTTAATTAGCTAGTTTATTAATGGTATGAAAAACTTTGATTGCAAATTATATATGATTGAAAAGCTAATGTCTCATATGTATGTACATATGTGTGGTATTGCCATATTTTTTTCTGCTTGTTGAAATATTTCACTTCACAGACATACAAATTTTTATTACAAGTAAAACTACTATAAGTAACTACAGTAAGTAGTTTTATTATTAACACCACTAAATTATTTTTGAGCTGCTTTGAAAAACAGTTAGATATAATTTAACTTACTCGCTACTACTTATTAGATATAATTTAATAATCTTTTGTTGGCAAGATGTAGGTATTTAATTTTCTTAAAAATATGGATGGGGGCCGGTGAAACCTTAAAATCTCATTAATCGTTATAGATGATCATATGAATGGGGTTAATTACCAGACCTAAATAGAAAGTTATAGTAGTAAACACAAGATATTTTCAGAAACATCTACCTCATCAAAAGATTTTAGAAATGGCATGCCAAATTTTGTGGTGTATTTATTTTTTCTTAATTACTGTGAATTAGTTTAATTTTTTTTTCACACAAACATTCCATTTTTGATGTTTTACTGTGGCTGTAACATAAAAAATAATATAGAGGAAAAAGTATAGCAATGGAAAGTTTTTTGAGAAACATTTTACAAAGCCATTTCCGAAATCTGGTGAGGTGGACATTTTTAAATTTCGCAAGTATTGTTGTATATATATTTTTTTAAATTAATCTTTTGTAATTGGTAGATCTTATTTAGATCTACTAATCGTCATCTAAAATATGATGTGGATCTTTATTCCCCTACGGAAAACCGAAAATTTCAGATACTGATATCTATCTAAAGTTTTTTTTTTAAGATTTTTTATAATATTCTTAATTTCCAGTCTTTTGAAATAATTCAGTTACAAACCTTTGTTTAACTGCAATCGTTTTTAAATTTGCAATATTTTACTGTGATATGGTTAAAATATGTTCAACCTTTTTTCTTTTTCTTTTTATGTTTTGTGAAAAGTCTGAATATCTGCCAAAGTTTTCATTATCATTCCCCACATGCATATATATTTCTAAGATGCAAAATAACAACCATTTTTTTTATTTCAGATTGCCTCAAGATATATATCAATTCAATCAAAATTGTAATGGACTCTCAGTATGAACCTGCAACTTCGAAATCATCTGATCGAAAAAGAGTTAGAAACGGACAACACAGATATGACACTGACATATCGCCAAATAGAACTAGACACCGTAATTGCACAAAATGATAAGAAGTCGAAAGGTAAAGTCATATTATCTGTTAGGCTGTCAATTACAATGATTTTTTAGCACCTATCAAAAGCAACATTAGTGGCCGCAGTCGTTGTTCCGTAGAAGAAAAGAAATTAGTTCTAAAATATTTTTCACGAACATGTTAAGAAGAAGTTAACTCCCAAAAAGCATGAATGTGAGCAGCTGATATCTTCCAATAAACATATTTTACTTAATAAAGATTGGATTAAAGTCAAAACATTTGTGTATAATTCTTTTAGGCTGAAGCAATAATAATTATTATGTAGATAAAAAATAATAAAGGCTTATTAAGCAAATATTTTTGTATACCAGATTATTTCTTCATCACCTTCAAGTGATATGTAGTGGTCAGTCATGGCTAGTGGAATTTAAAATTCTTACATTAGCATATACTTTAGCATATTATTACTAGACCTATGTCTCGCCACAATACCTGGACTTAAAAAGTGCCTTTTTTGTAATCACCAAGTAATTATACATTTTTTTTGACCTTGATTTTTTCGAAATTTTGAGACATGTAGAAGTTTTGGCGATTTGAATTTTCTTAATTAATTAAATTAATATTTTCTTAATAAATGAATTTTAGCGAATTAAAGTTAATTCGCTAAAACATTTCAATCAACATTTCGTTTTACAATATTACATTACAGAATGTGCCCTCTACCATTCATGTCAAGACCATTAACAAAAAAAATCACTTCAAAAAATCTTTTCACAAATTTTGTCAAAAACATAGATTTTCAAAAAGTTATTTAAGGAAATCGAATTTAAAATTATAACTCACACCCTGTACCTTGGTCACTACCATCTACTGAATTAACAATCATTAGTACAAAAAATTTTCAAAAGTTAGCCAACAACATAAAATTAATTATTGATAATTATGAAATTAGGTAACTAAGATTTCACTTTTTGTACTTATTTTTACACAATTGATTCCAAATTCAAGTTATTCAACAGCATCAAATTGATTACTGATAATGTCAATAATTGATTTTATGCTGTTGGCTAACTTTTAAAATTTTCTTCTACCAATAATTGTGAGTCCAAGAGTTAATAGTAAAGTAACTAAAATACAGGGTGTCAAAGATATAGTTTTAATTTGTTGACTAATGATTGTTAATTCAGTAGATGGTAGTGTTATAATTTATATAGGGTGTCAGTTATAATTTTAAATTCGATTTCCTTAAATAACTTTTTTGAAAACTATGTTTTTGACAAAATTTTGTGAAAAGATTTTTGAAGTGTTTTTTTTTTTATAGTGATCTTGACATGGATGATAGGGCACATTCTGTGGCATACTGGGTATATCAAGAAAATCGCGCACAACTTGTTTGCCGAAAAATTAAAAATGTTTGTTTTCAAAAAAGGTAATAAAGAAAATTGACATTCATATTATAACTTTGACACACTGTACCTTGTCAACCAATAACTTTTGGATTAACAATTATTAGTCCAAAGTTTCAAAAGTCAGCAACAGCATAAAATTAATTATTGATAATTATTAAATTAGGTAACTAAGAGTTTTCTTTTTTATTAGCTACCCACAATGTAAGTGGAATTTTTACGCAAAAAATGCACAGATTTTTTCTATGTATATCAATATGATTATCAAAATATATCATGATTAATAAACTATAATTTTTCACCCCAAAATATCCCACAAAAAGCGTCCTCTCAAAATAATTAACAAATTAACATTTTTATCCAGAAAAAAAATCCGTTTCGAAATTCTGTGCAAAAATATTTGTTTCAAAAAAGTTATTAAAGAAAATCGAAATTAAATTTATAACTTTGACCCTGTTTGATCACTATTAATTTTTGGATTAAAAATTATGTTTCAAAAGTGAGCCAACAGCATAAAATTAATTGCTGTTAATTATTAATTTAGGTACCTACCTAAAAATTTTAGGCAGGTTTTGTTTTGGTCAGTATTGAGAGTACGCATTCCCGTTGAAAAATCCAGGTTGGCATTTTTTTTTTTGCTAAAACCCCCTTTTGCCTGGAGTATCCTATCTTCAAGCAAAAGAAAATTTTTGTAAAAGTTTCAGTAATAATAAGTTTTTATATTCACTTAGTAATTTTATGAAATATTTCTTCTGGTGAGGCAGACATTTGAATTTTTTTACAGGTATCATTCTTTTTCTTTTTTGCTATTTTAATCTTTTTTCTTTTAAGTTTTTGCAATTTAAAAGCTATTATCGCTTTTTACTAAGGTTTGGTAATCACTAGGGCTCGGAATGTTTGTCTGCCCGTATGTTAAGCTACGTTAGACTATCCTGCTCTCCCGCGCCGGGATGGCGTACTACTGCGCAACGCGGGTCCTGGCGCGTTATGGGGGAGGGCCAATGCCCTATATAGTACGGGCAAGGAACACACGGTATATAATGTACAAGGCGCTTAAAAAATACGGTTTATATTAGGGAATCTCCCTTAGGAAATCACGAAAATTTCAATTTCCACCAGCCTCTACTGGTAGCTACAGTATTTCTGTGAGTTTCACTAATGGAATCACATTATTTTATTTATAATAACACATTTTACAACAAATGAAATACAGTTGAAACATGCAATGTCAATTTAAGTTTATTCAGTTATAACAAACGTCTACAACCTTCAAATTTATGTATCAGATTGAAATATATACAGAAGTAAAAACTGGCAACACTGTATGGCTTCGTATTATTAACACCGTATATAATTTTGATACTCTTGGGTTTCTAAAAATATGCTAAATATCGCGGGACTCAGAAATTGGTGATATATATGAAAAGTGCATGTTGCAAAAAAAGTTCCCCTCTCTGGTTTCCCTCGATGATAATTAATTTTTTACCACTAAAAGCCAAAATACACGCTTCTAACGTATGTACAAATGCGGGCTTCTGGTTGCCTGATGAATGTGTCGGGCCTCGCATTGTGCGTTGGGTACTATATATATATATATATATATATATATATATATATATATAACCTACAAAGAATACATGAATTATTATTTTACACAAACATTTTTGGGCATTAAAGCGGTTACTAATTTCGGTTAAAATAACATCAATCCCTGAAAAGTGTATATCAGCCTCATTTAGTATGTTGTTATAATTCCTACACATAGTATAAACTGGCGATTTCAATAATATATTTCTTCGGGGAGTAGCAAATTGAAAGGTAATATTTTGTCTTGCACCTAGCCTTGGGACATGTAGGTTTATTTGAGACAAGAGGTCAGGACAGTTTATCTCGTTGTGAAGGAGTTTATATAGAAATATGATACTCATTCTGATTCTCCTATATTCTAAACTCATGAAATTAAATTGATTGAGTAATACCTGGTAATCTGTCCCTCTCGGAGGGAAAACTCCATTGTGCTTGTAACTGAGAAATTTCAGAAATTTTCGTTGAACACGTTCTACTGTATATTTGTGACATTCATAATATGGATACCATACCAGTGCACCGTATTCCAATTTAGTTCTTACAAAAGAAAAGTACAAAATCTTCAAAACTTCAACGTTGGTAAATGGTCTACAATTTCTAATTATGAAACCTAACGTTTTTATGCTTTCAGAAGCTACTTTGTTAATATGGTCCGTGAAGGTAAGTTTTTTACCAAACGTGATCCCTAAATCTTTGGTAGAATATGTGCGTGGTAGGATGCTTTCATTCATCATGTAATTAGATTTAATAGGATCTTTTTTTATTGCCAAACGTGAGGACTTTAGACTTATTAACATTAACTAGTAAATTATTTGATACAGACCAATGGTAAAATGTTTTGTATGTCGCGTTGTAAAGTAAGACAGTCATCGATTGACTCAATTGAAGCAAACAATTTAAAATCATCAGCATAGGAAAGTTTACTACATGTTAAGTGATCTCCAAGGTCATCGACAAACAATATGAACAAAAGCGGTCCTAGATTTGATCCTTGGGGAACACCTGACGTTGGTTTAAAGAAATTAGAATTGTGGCCATTGTATGATACATATTGCTGCCTATTTTTTAGGTAAAAATTTAGAAATGTTAAACTGGATTTATCAAAACCAAAATGATTTAATTTCCACAGTAGAATGGTGTGATCAATACGATCAAAGGCTTTCGAAAAATCTGTGTATATCACGTCTGTCTGTTCTAATTTGTCTATGTTGTGTGACACAAACTGTGTGAGTAAAGCTAAATTCGTAATTGTAGACCTTTTCTTAATGAAACCATGCTGGTGTTGAGCTAGTTGACTTTCCACACACGGATATATACGGTTATACACGATAATTTCGAAGACCTTTGCAAAATTGTTTAATATAGTTATACCTCTGTAGTTGGTAATTAAAGCTGGATCGTCATTTTTGAATATGGGACATACTTTGGCCCTTTTCCAAGCTTCTGGAAAATAATTTTATGGCAGTATTGAATATATGATATAATGGTTTACTGAAAACATTAGCACAATCTTTTACTAAGAATGAGGGTATCAAGTTCGGGCCTGAGGTCATTTTGGTTTTTAGACTTTTTATAGCATTTAATATTTCAGTTTCAGTTATATTATTAAAGTTTATATGCAAATTATTAACGCTAGGATCTTGATCATCAATTAGTGCACTATCAACAGTGGACATAACATACACACTGCTAAAAAATCACTAAATTTGTTGACAATGTCTTGCGGATGGTCTAGTGTTCTGTCTTCATAAAACATAATTCCCGGTATTCTAGACTTTTGTTTTTTTGTCCTTACATATGACCAGAATTGCCTTGAGTCAGATAATATCGTGTCTTGTACTTCTCTTAAGTGTTTTTGATATGCAGAGTCTATTTGAGTTTTTATAATGGATCTTAAATTTCTAAAGTTACGTAAATGAAAGTCAGAATTAGATTTTTTTAATTTTTCAAGATGTTTGGCTTTTATTTTTATATTTTGTATGATTTCTGGAGTGTACCATTTTGGAAATGTACGTTTAAATGTTTTGTATAGAGGGACATGTTGATCTAAAATTTCGTAAATTTTGGTATATAGCATTTCTATAGCTGTCCACATTTTGACTTTCCTCCAAAAATGACCAGTTAGTATTTAGTAGAGAGTTGTATAATTCCGAAAAATTGGCTTTTTTAAAATTATACGATTTTTGTTTAATATTTGTAGAGAAATTGTCACAACTTTCGGCAGCAACTTGTACACTAAATAGCAGTGCGGGATGATGTGCATCTTCTTTTATAAGAGGTGAATTATCGCGTATTACATAATTTATCGAGTTCGAGAATATAAGATCAAGTAAGCGATCTGATGAGTTGCGAATATCGTTACACTGTTACAGGTTTAAAAAGTCAGATAACTGATTAATTACTAAACATTTGTGATCCTCATTGTTGGAAACATATTGCGGTATATTGAAATCACCAATTATAACTACTTTATTATCATAGATAAATTTTAATTGTTCTAACATATCAAATAATAACTCAAATTCATTTACAGGTAAAGATGGAGGTATATACATAACAATAATATAAATAATTGTTGATCCAACAGTGCACTTACAGCATACTATATCAATAGACGGAAAGTTATCGCTTATTACACTTGGAGTATATTGTTTACATTTAATAGTATTCTTACAAGCCAAAAAGTACACCCCCACCACATGACTGACCTGTTAAGTTTAGTCTACGATCGCTCCTGTAAACTTGATAGTCTTCTGGAATTAACTCAGAATTATTAATGTCATCTTGCAACCATGTTTCACTAAATGCCACCACATCAAACTCAGCTTGAGATGTAGCATAAAATAATTCATGAGTTTTTGTTCTTAACCCGCGAACGTTTTGGTAGGCGCATAAAATTTCCTGTGGCTTGTTGGGCAATATTAGTTTAAATCCTGGGTTTGCAACTTGGGCACTATTTTAGGAGTGCCGTTAATATATTTAATTTTGCAATTTGTATCGCCCGACTCTTCCCTTTCTTTCAATTGTTTTTTGAGATTCCTAAAGTGTTCTAGCTGCCTAGGCGTACGATCAAATGTTACAGATACATGCTTATACGTTCTGTTATTCTTTAAAGTCTTCGTATTCTTTATGATATTATGTACGAGATCTTCGTTAGGTAGGGTTATTCTAATAGGACGAATTTTCCCATTAGCAAATTTGCCTAACCTAACTGGTTTAACATCATGTGTGTTTGATGACGAAGACAACGCATCGAGAAGACCAACTACAGCCTCATTATCCTTGTTCTTGCGTAATGATGCATCGGTATAATTTTGTTCTTCAATATTAAAGATTATTAAGTTATTTTTGCGACGATCTCTATCTCTAATTTCCGCGATTATATCTTCCATATCGTAGTTGTTCTGGGCCTTATTTTGTTCCTTGAGATGTTTTATATCCTCTTGAAGGTTGATAATGAGTGTTTTTAAAGAGTTTAAATCATTTCCATATTTCCTACAGTTTTTACATGTCCAATCATAGCCTTTATTGGAGTTAATAACTCTGACTTCAGATGATGTTATGTCCACACAGGTGTTTTTGAATAATTTCTTGCATATACAGCATTTAATCATTAGATGAGCATCGAATGTTTTGTTACAGCAAATACATATATCTGTAGGCATGGTGCTACCCTCCGACGCTCGCGATGCGCCTCTGATCTATGCGAGTACTAGCAAACCTGCGCACTGATACGTACTTGGAGAACTAGAATGTATCTAGTTGTTAGGTTATTAAACTACTAAATACCATCAAATGATTCAAACTTTCCAATATTTCAATAAACTTAGGTCCTCCACTATCACTATTATCATCCAAATTCAATTAAACTATTTAATTTTTGATATATTCGTGTGAATCTTCCGACTAGACGAGCGAAAACGTAAACATAGCACATAGGCGGACTGTCTGATAATGAATTGCAGTACTTACACGAGAACACACCGATGATAAGCCCAGACCTTATCATTTTGTGGTCAATAGCAAGCGGGTTGTTACAATCTTTGATGTACCTCATTTGTTGAAAAATACAAGAAATGCCTTATTAGAAAATAATATAATCTTTGACTTAAACAAGTGTGCCAAATTTAAATATATTCTAGCAGCATTTAACAATGATCAAAGTAAACGCAAGTACAAGATGTTACATACATTGAGACAAAAGCACTTTAATTTGAGAGACACCTACCTTAAAATGAAAGTTAAAGTTGCTGCCCAACAGCTGAGTCAAACAATGGCTGCTGCTATAGAGACATTTCATGCAACAGGCGATTTACGATGGTAATCGTAAATCTCTTCAGACTGCAGAATTTGATTCTATAGTAGACGGTTTATTTGACTCTCTCAACGGTTCCAATTTGTATTCCCCTGATGGCAAAAAGTTTAAAATGTGCTTTGTCTGATAGCTCTCCACATTTAGAATTTATTATTTTCTGAGAATATAACAGAAAAGCACTTGCACGTTGTGTTTAAAGAATACAACGACGACAAGACACGATATAATCACACGATATAAGTTAATTGATATAATCCGTCTCAGATTATATGAATTTCTTAATACATATAGTCATACTACCAATTTGGAAGATACATTTAAACAGAAATATGCTGATGTTTTATCACCTTTTAAGTTTTGTGAGCAACATAATTGTGAGGAATCTATTCTCAATAAATGTGTCCAATTGCCTATCTATAAATACTTGCGCGAAAAGAAAGGTAATAAAAGGGTCAGCGAAGGACATGTCAAGAAAATTAAAAAAATTTAAAGCTCTATAGCTTTTGATATTGTTTTTTTGATCAACCTTTTTTCACTGTCAGCCTATTTTTTTTTTGAACTTTGTTGGCTGTTTTTTTTAACAATTTTTGACTGTTTTTGGCTGTGACTCACTAATTAAATCTGACAGATTTGCTTATGTAAAATATAAACAATATATTTTCACACAATTATCTGACTTAATGCTCTCTTCTTGGTTTGTTTCATGTACCTGCTCTCGAGATATATACATATAATGTATACATATAAAGATCTGGATATAGAAATCTGGATTCCTGCCAAAGATAAATACCTACCTGTATATTTACCACAAGTTATTTTGTAAATTGTATACATTTTTGATATGTATTACTCCTAATTATTTATGTTGACTGTTTTTTTAGTCTATATGTATTATTTATTGTTTAGGTCCCAGGACACTGTTCTGGGGAAATTTCCTAATGATGTTGTTATAGTGCATAAATCAACTTTTGGTTTGAAACCAATATGTGTAATACCTATATATAATTTTATATTTTAATGTCTATTGTTTATGGCATATTTTATTGTCTATGTTTTCTAATCAGAATGTTTTGTTAAAATTTTTATAGCCAGTAATCTATTCTTATTTATATCTCATTACTGTTATTTATTAGAATGTCTTTATTTTAATTTTCAGAATGTATTAAGCTATGAATTTATGATTAAGCTTTGATTTTATGTGAGTTGATTAGTGAGTTTTCGTTTCTTAGAGGTATACACTGATGTTACGTGTTTATTTAAACAAAAGTAGTTCACCACTGTATTTATTTGAAATATAATTTTCACTGTGTTCGTATAAGTGAAATATATTTTAAATTTAGAATCTTACTGTTATTTTGAGAAACTTGCTAAAAATGTGCTTATTGGTAACAGACTGGCTTTATTTTTTATGCAAAATACAATATATACCCAAATAAATTCACTAGCATTAATGCATTTTGTCAATAATTATTTTTGTAAAAATTGTGGCCTTAACCCATTAACGCCCGCTGTACTTAACTGAGTACAGTTACATTTTTTACTCCTAGGGCCATCTATTTCCAAAGGGCTCAATTATACTGCGCATTTCTGTATGTCAAAGATATGGTTACTTTATAATTACAACTTGTAAAGTGAGTGTTTACATTAGAGTGACTTTGTTTATTGGTAAAAATTAGGAAATATTAGTGGTATGTACTCGTTTTATGTTCTTTTGTACTTTTAAGTAGTTTCTTTGTTTTCTCAAATAGATGTTACTCATAAGTGTATAATAAAAGTAAAGTAAGATATTAGTATAGTTTGTTTTGGTATTCGCCATAAGCGACAAGAACCAACCCTTGGTAAACACGGCTGTACCCATTTGAGTACAATGGGCTGAAAGGGTATAACTTATATACTTTTTCCAGAAATGGAATCTAACGTACCTTCTGTTTCTACGAGCACTTTTTATGGTAGAAAATCTTTCAATTTTCTCGAAGAAGCTATAGAAGAAGTTGAAATTCACCAGTGTTGTTATATTGCCACCAGATCCCAATATACTGACGGAAAATGAGGAATGCAATGATGAACTGATAGATACTAATATAGTACCTGCAGATATACCAGGCAGTTTAGAAGTCCATTTTGATCAATATGGGGATTTTGATGGCAGTGATGATGAGACCTTGGCACAAAAGAGAAGAAAAATGGATAAAAATAAAACACGTTGTGATTGTGTCAGGAAGAAGCTACATTTGAGATCTTGGAAAAGAACTGAACCCAGTTATTCCACATTTATGGGATACGTAGATGATGAAATATCTACTCTTAAAAAGCGAAAATTCTCGGAAGAAATGAATGACCTAAATCCAAAAGATTTTGTTGAAAAAATGTAGATGATACAATAATACAACACATTTGTGAGCAGTCTATATTATACGCACAGCAAAATAGACACGACTTTTTTTGTAACAAATGAAGAGATACGGACCTTCATTGCAATTTTGTTACTTTCTGGTTACCATACGCTTCCACAAGAGAGACTATATTAGTCTCTTGACGAGGACTTAGGTGTGAATATAGTGTCCGGAGCTATGTTGAGAAATCGTTTTTTGGAAATATATAAAAAGAAATATCCATTTTACTGATAATAATTTTTTAGACACAAATGATAAGATGTATAAACTTCGTCCTCTTATCAATTTTTAAAAAGCTAAATTTTAACAGTGGGGCTACATCCACAAAATACTTTCAATTGATGAAGCTGTGGTAAAATATTTTGGTCGACATAGCTCGACAATTCATACGTGGAAAACCAGTAAGATTCGGTATAAGGAATGGATGCTCTGTAGTGCTGATGGGCACTGTTATTCTTTTGACGTGTATTGTGGAAAATCTTGTGGAACAGAAAAACAGCAAGTGAACGGTCAGAGAGCTAAGGTTGTTTTGTCTTTGCTCGAACACATAGAATGTCCCATAGAGCATTAAGTGTTTTTTGACAACTATTTTACCACACTTGAATTGATGAATGTATTGAAAGGAAAAGGATTTAGAGCAACCGGCACGCGAAAATCATCTGCAAAAAATGCCCACTTCCCGCTTCAAATGTATCCAAAAAAACTGCAAGAGGTACTTATGACTCTATATGATTGAGAACATTGAGGAATTACTAATAGTGCAATACGTTATTATATTATAGTTATGTAATTACTAATAGCGTAATGCGTAATCATAGTACGCATTTGTACTATGATCACTAATTACGATACTGTACATCCTCTTTCTAAAGTAAAAAGATGGTAAAAGGAAAGCAAAAAACGGGTCAATGTTTCACAACCACGTCTATTCCAGAGCTACAATTCTGGTATGGGTGGAGTTGATCTTTTAGATCAAAGTCAAAGACATTTTCCAAAAAAACTTGAGAAACAACTCAGATGTGCACTATGTCACCAGAGGGTTAGATGGTCATGTAATAAATGTTGCACGACATTATGTGTGGAACGAAGCTGTTTTGAACTATATCATACATCCCAATAGTTTGTTATCTTTTTACGAATAAAAATAAATGTTTGTCATAATAAATTTGTTATAAAAGGTGTTAAAAAGGTTTTATAAAAGGTGGTTTAGCTTTGGGCGTTAATGGGTTAATAGGGTTTTAAATCATGTCATATAATATAAATGGTATTTTCACTTTACTATTTTAAAATAATTATTGTGGTTTACTAAGTTTTTAATATGTACATAACTAATATCTACTAATATAATTAGTATCTGTAAGTAATTAATATTTAATATATCTCACGGCTACAGTAATAGAAATAGTTAAAGCAAATTGACTTTTATTTATTCTAGCTTGAGCCGAAATAAAAAAAAAAACAATAATTGTAAAATCAGGTGGTTTTATTTAGGAGCACTGGTATTCCTAAACGTTCAAATTTGGCGAGCTGCAGTACGCGCATGTGCATTATGAAAAACTTGCCACCGGTACATATGGCGGCCCCGATGCCTGTTTCCCTACTTATCTATGGAGATTGTCCTTCTTCTATTTACATGTTTTGTGATTTGTAGTAATAGAACAGTGCATAGACAAAATATATATAATATATACTTTTTGAACAGTGTATAAAATCCTGATGTCAAATCACTAAAACAACAATCAATAACATAGGGGGTTGAAATCAGTTTCTATCGATAGGAACAGTTTTATTGCACCGAAGTACCTATTGTTTAAGATCCGGGTGCAAGATTGCTACGTTCATCGAGTATTTAATCAAAATCAAATTTTTATATACAATTATAAAAGGGGCAATATGTTTTGGCAGGGTTGCCTATTAAAATGTGCCCGCTAGTATTTTTAATTAAATTATTATTAATTCAATTTTTGGAGAACATTTGATTCACTAGTTATGAAAATAAACTATACTCCAACTTCACAGAAATATACGTAAGGAAGAGTGATAGTTGCCGTTGCGCACTTCGCCGCAACCTCTTCGCAGCCAGGTGTAAGCAGGTAATATTTTGTTACATTTATACGTTCATGACGTATATTCATCAATTATATATCAAATTAAAGCTATTTTTTTCTGTACGTGATAAACTACCTCTGCCTATGTAAAAGTGGCCGCAAATAGGGGTTGCTAGCTGTTAAAGATTGTTTCGAGTGAAAGAGGGTCAGCGCGCTACATCATTCGTAGGCAAGGATGGCGATAGCCAACTGTGAGAGTTTTTAAAGCCATTGCGCATGCGTCGATATCTAATGTTCTCAACTAAACAGCCACATTTTCATTCTAGTGAGAGCAACGATGAATCGGATTTTGCATAAATGGTATAAACATGTAATGTAGGTTTTAATAATTGTTTAATAATTTTTTTCAATGTTTCGTTTAATTTATATACATACCTCAAATAAGCTGTCGTATTTACTGACATTTATTTAATAAATATGTAATCCATAACAAAAAAACTTAGGTAAATAAAATCGAATATTTTCTGAAACATTACCTGCATAATATAATTTTCTTCTACAGAAATAACCGAGATTAATAATTTTCATAAATATTCATTTTTTGTTCTAATTTTATAAAGGAAAAACAACTTTTTTTATTAAAAATAAATGTTTTTTATATAATAATATAAAATAATTTAATTATATTTATTTGGGAGTATTTGAAATTCGTTTCTACAATTGTTTGCGCCGTTGGTTGAGAACACTAGCTATCGACGCATGCGCAATGGCTTTCAAAACTCTTACAGCTGGCTATCGCCATCCTTGCCTAACGAATGATGTAGCGCGCTAACTCTATTTCACTCTAAACAATCTTTAACAGCTAGCAACCCCTATTTGCGGCCACTTTTATACATAGGCAGAGGTAGTTTATCATGTACAGAAAAAAATTAGATTTAATTTGATATATAATTGATGAATATACGTCATGAACGTGTAAATGTCACAAAATATTACGATAAAGAGGTTGCGGCCAAGTTCTTTACGTATATTTGTGTGAAGTGGAGTATAGTTTATTTTAATAAGTAGTGAATCAAATTTTCTCCAAAAATTAAATTAACAATAATTTAATTAAAAATACTAGCGGGCACATTTTAATAGGCAACCCGGCCAAAACATATTGCCCCTTTTATAATTGTATATAAAAATTTGCAATAGCAATCTTGCAGCCGGATCTCGTACTACTAGGAATATGTATTAATTTTAAATTTTTAAGAAATGAAGAATAAATAAATTTTCAACCCCCTGGAAGGTAAATGGGGATGCTAAAGGAAAAGTGGACAACTAAAACTCATTTTTATTTTAAGATATTATTTTAGCACACCTAAATACGTAATATAAGTAAGGTCTTTTTTTTGGGCCTTTCTTTTTAACGCATTTGTATAGTGTGATTTTAAGGTTATGTCAAAATCTAAGGGTGATGGGTGAATTCTGACCTCGGATTCGTTTTTCGCACACCAAAAAACATACCGTGTGGTACCTCAACTTTTAATTATAAGACTTGTTTTTTGTGGCTCTGAGAAATCAAAGGGACTGGGACAAATTAGTGCCTCTGTTCTTGCTGTCATATCGAAGTTCCTAGCATGAATCAACTACCTACACTCCATCTATGCTGACCTCTGGAAGAGAAATGAAGCTGCCTACTGACCTCATACTTGGCCGTCTACTAGAAGAAACACAGGAGCGATCTCTGCCAGAATTTGTGGAAGAGTTGCGAGAGCGAATGGACTGGATCCACCGATTTGCCAGGGAGAAGCTGAAAATGCAGAGCGCCAAAATTAAGTAACGTCTCGATACAACATCAACACAGATTGCATTTAAGCCTGGTTATGCAATATGGTTGTACGCCTCAAAAACGATGAAAGGGAGAAGTCCAAAACTCCAGAGGAATTGGGAAGGCCCGTGTGCTAAAATGAGGTAATATACGTTCTATAGCAAGCATTCAAATAGACTACTTTATTATCCAAAAGTACAGATAGATGGCGCCACATGTACAACAAAACCAAAGAACAATATTGTTAAATACATAATGCTAACACCCCCACTTATCTAAACAATATTAAAACCTATTTTACAAATATGCATTGTGTAATCCCAAATCATTTACAAATTGTGAATGCTTTGATAAAGGTAGTGCCTTAGTCAGAATATCAGCCAACATTTCATTCGTAGACAAATATTTAAGTTTTACTAATTACTACTACAATACTATTCGAAACAGCTTCTCAAATAAAGTGGTGACGTACATCTATATGCTTAGATCTCTTATGACATATAGAATCTGAAGCTAACTTCTGGGCACTTTGATTATCGTTATAAACTATAATACACTTTAAAGTACCTAGAAAATCTGACAAACAAATTTCTTATGAAAATTGCTTCCTTTGAAGCCTCAGTGATGGCCATGTACTCAGCTTTGGTACTACTCAGAACTACTGTATTCTGTTTTATACATTCCCATGAAATCGCTCCATTCGCATAATTTAAACACGAAGCCAGTATATGACCTTCTGTCATGAGTACAACTTGCAAAATCAGCATCAACAAAACCAATTAAATCTAAATTATCATTTGTATATTTTAAGCAAAATGATTTTGTGCCTTTCAAATTTCTTAGTATTCGTTTCGCATCTTTCCAATGCGATTCAGTATAACATTTGTTAAATTTACTAAGAAAATTCAGAGCAAAAGTTATATCGGGCCTTGTTAGTACTGACAAATACATTAAACTACCTAAAAGTTGCTGGTAATGTAAACCTTTTTTACAGATATCGCTACCCGAGATACCATTTGTTTGATCAAGACAAGCGCCCTTTTCCATGGGCGTACTCACTGGATTACAATTACTCATATTAAATCTGTCCAAAACATGATTTATATATTGCTCTTGATCCAACATTATCTCATTTTTTTCTTTATTGATTCCAACTCTCATTCCTAAACATTCTCTAATCTGGCCTAAATCTTTAACTTTAAATCTCAAAGCTAATTGCTCTTTAAGAAAATCTGATTCTTGGACAGAGTTAGAAAATATAAAAAAATCGTCAACGTACAGTGAAATTATGGTTATGAGGCTATCTTCACGTTTTACATAGACACAGGGTTCATGATCACTCCTTTTGTAATTTTACTCGTTAATAATAATAATAGTAATAATAATAATAATAATAATAATAATAATAATAATAATAATAATAATAATAATAATAATAAATATGCATCGGGGAGCAAGGTTAGTGAAAGTAACTTTGCTTTCGGGACTGGCAACCCCGCATACCCCAGCTACGCACGGAGATGCAAGGTTGGTGAGAGCAACTTTGTTTACGGGTGTGGCAAACCCGCGTACTCTGGCTATGCATGGGGGAGCAAGGTTAGTGAAAGTAACTTTGCTTTCGGGCCTGGCAACCCCGCATACCCCAGCTACGCACGGAGATGCAAGGTTGGTGAGAGCAACTTTGTTTACGGGTGTGGCAAACCCGCGTACTCTGGCTATGCATGGGGGAGCAAGGTTAGTGAAAGTAACTTTGCTTTCGGGCCTGGCAACCCCGCATACCCCAGCTACGCACGGAGATGCAAGGATGGTGAGAGCAACTTTGTTTACGGGTGTGGCAGACCCGCGATTATTCTTATTGTTAAAGTATTTTATAAAGATTTTAGTTGAGACCCCGTACTCTGGCTATGCATGGGGAGCAAGGTTAGTGAAAGTAACTTTGCATTCGGGACTGGCAACCCCGCATACCCCAGCTACGCACGGAGATGCAAGGTTGGTGAGAGCAACTTTGTTTACGGGTGTGGCAAACCCGCGTACTCTGGCTATGCATGGGGGAGCTAGGTTAGTGAGAGTAACTTTGCTTTCGGGCCTGGCAACCCCCGCATACCCCAGCTACGCACGGAGATGCAAGGTTGGTGAGAGCAACTTTGTTTACGGGTGTGGCAAACCCGCGTACTCTGGCTATGCGTGGGGAGCAAGGTTAGTGAGAGTAACTCTGTTTTAGGTGTAGCAATCCTGCATACCCCAGCTGCGCATGGAGAAGTAAAGTTAGTGAGAGTAATTTTGTTTTCGGATATGGCAACCCCGCGCACTCCAGCCAAAGCACGAAGGAGCAGGCTTGGTGGCAGCTTCCCTGTTCTCGGGTGTGGCAAACCCGCTTACTTCGGCCGTCACTGGAACGTGGCTCATGGTGTTCCGAATACCCCCGTCCGGGCCGGGGACCTGCACAGCATCAAATACCCGAGGCTAGTGTTTGAGCGAGGAGTGGCTCTTGACCAATCTTTGGCAGAAGAGTGGCTCTTGCTCAAATTGGCTTTTAAAAGGGATATTTTTGTCTTTTTCACCCCCAAGAAAAAGACACAAACATGAATAATGGATATAAGTATCAGTAGTGAAGGGTCGCTACCTGGGGTTCGCCAGGGCATGTCTGGAGCCGGCGCTGGACATGACAGCATGCGGGACGTCGGTGGCAGGCAGCTGAGGAGGCGGGCACCTGTCGTTCAAGAAGCTACAGCCCCAAACCCAAACACATATTCAAACTCACAGCCAAACCGAGGAGCGGAAGACACGAGAAGGGCCGAAGACTACGAAGCCCCTCTACCCCAGGGTTCGCCTGCCGTACGACGGAGGGCTGCCCGAAGGAGAGAAGATACCAGAAGGTTGAAGTGGACCGTCGAAATGAACATAGAAGTTATGAGGACGTTCTACATCATCAACCGCTGCAGAGACGAGCCGCTCCCCGGATGGAGACATTCACTACATGCCGAATTCTTGCGAAGAAATCCCACGTTCAACATCACTGAACAAAATATTGTAGACAGGAAAAACGTCATCGTTAGGAAGCGCTACCTCACAGATCTTCAACTACAGGAAGTCAAGAGGGAAGTCGGCCAGATCCTATACCAACAAGAGGAGTTCCAAAATCCACCGGAAGTACGTGCGGAAGAAGAAATCCAACCACCGCAAAGACTTATTACCCCAACGTCGACGCCGTCTAGATCAGAGGGAAGGATCAGTGATGCACACCTACCGAGAAGCCAGCATGAAGAACGACGAGAACGATTCCTACAGCTTGTGACCCACTACGAGCTCATAAATCCACTTAATAGACCCAGAATACCTAAACTCAGGAATGTCAACAAAGCACGTGACATAATATCCAGTGCCAACAGTATTCTACAACAATATTTGGATGGCACAAATGATCTACAAAAGGCACATTTGGCTCTCTATTGTGCATCAGCACTCATCCTTGAATTGAATGGACAGCAAGTATATACGCCGAATCCCAACCGAAGGAAAAAGGACAGTGATACCCCGATGTGGAGGAAGAGGCTTGAGAAGAACATCGACGAGCATAGAGCCGACGCTGATGTCCTCAACGAATTTCTAGTAGGAAACAACTCTCGAAGGGTCATGGCTAAAACACAAGCCATAGCTAGAAAGGCGCAGATAGATCTGAATAGTGCAGACCATCGGCAACAACTATTAAACCTCAAAGATCTTCTAAGACAAAAGGCGAAAGCGAAGGGTGCCAGGCTACGTAGATACAACAAGCTAACAAAAAGAAAACAACAGAATGCTGCGTTCGAGAACAACCAAAAGCAGTTTTTGAGGAGCTTGGAGAAACAGGATGAAGAAAAACCTGCAGAAATCGACCCAGCCCGATTCACAACATACTGGAATTCTATATGGAGTGACGTCGACACATACAACGAGAACGCGCCATGGATTGAGGAAATTGAAGCACACAACGAAGATCTCAACCAAATGGCTGTCGGAATTATTACAGAACAGGACGTAGCCGCGGCAATCAAGAGGACCAAGAACTGGAAAGCACCGGGCCCTGATGAGATTCACAATTTCTGGCTCAAGCACCTACCTGCATCTCATGGCATTCTGGCAAAGTGTTTCACGGAGGCGATCAACGATCCGCATGTCGTACCTGATTTCCTGATGACAGGCAACACGTTCATGCTTTTCAAAAAGGGTGATGCTGCACAACCGAAGAACTACAGACCCATCACGTGTCTGTCAACAATATATAAGCTGTTCACGTCTATCATAAATGGAAAAATCTATCGTCACTGCTTGGAAAACAACATCTTTGAGGAAGAACAAAAGGGATGCATCAGAGGCGCAGCGGGGTGTAAACATCAACTGACAATCGACGCTGTGGTATTGAAGCAAGCCCAAGTAAGAAGAAGAAACCTGCATATGTGTTACATCGACTACAGCAAGGCGTTCGACTCGGTACCTCACGACTGGCTACTAAAAGTCCTAGAAATTTACAAAGTCTGCCCTCGGATAAGAGCTCTTCTCCAACATCTTATGCAGTCTTGGAAAACAAACATTTGGGTCTCTGGAGGGAACACAGGTCAAGTTGACATCAAGAAGGGAATCTTCCAAGGTGATTCACTCTCGCCGGTTTGGTTCTGTTTGGCACTCAACCCATTATCAACCCTACTGAATAAGACAACAGCTGGGTACAAGATCAACGTGAGAAACCGAGCAACACTCACTCACCTGCTCTACATGGACGATCTAAAACTATTCAGTGGGACCAAGGCAAATCTCCAGGCCCTCATTGGAACTACTAGGACCTTCAGCGACGACATCAAAATGTCCTTTGGCCTAGATAAGTGCGCCACACTGAGTATTGTGAAGGGAGCACCTCATAACAATCCAGAGGTGTATGCCGACATGCATCAACTACCACCGGAAGAGCAATACCGTTACTTGGGAGTGTGTCAAGATGGCAGGATCAACCACACACAACTGAAGAAGGAATTTCAAGAGAAATACAAGAGCCGCGTGACAAAGTTGCTGAATACGCTTTTATCTGGAGGCAATCTTATCAAAGCCATCAACTCGTGGGCTGTCCCAGTGCTGACATACTCTTTCGGAATCGTCAAGTGGTCCGTTACTGATCTTGATGAGCTTGACCGACTTACCAGGCGGCTCCTGACTAAGTTCAGGCACTTACACACTAACTCTTCCGTAATCAGACTCTACCTGCCGCGAAGACGAGGTGGTAGAGGTCTATTGAACATCAAAAATCAGTGCCTTAATCAACAGGCTTCCTTAAGAAGAAGACTGCTAACGAACAGGGACCCGCTAATAACAGCAGTAGCAAGAGAGGACGCTGGTTACACGCCTTTGAGCCTCGGATGTGAACTTATCCCGGTCGACGTACCAACAGAAGAGGAGCTCCGGACACAGTGGATGGAACATGCTTTGCAGGGCCGTTTTCCAAAAATGCTACAGCCAGACCACATCGACAAAGAAAATTCATTAAAATGGCTTACCGACGGATATCTGTACCCTGAGGCCGAAGGCTTCTTGACCGCCATTCAGGACAGGGTTATAAAAACAAGAAATTACCAGAAGAATATCCTGAGAGAGGACGTCGAAGACCAATGTAGAAAATGTGAATCTGCAGGCGAAACTATAGAACACATAATAGGAGCGTGTCCCGCGCTATCAGAGTCAGCATATCTCAGCAGGCACAACCAACTTGCGAAGATGGTTCACCAACAACTGGCGCTCAAGTATGGCCTGTTAGCGACTGCTCCGCCATACTACAAATATGTCCCGGAAGCTGTGCTGGAATCGGAAGTTGCCGTGATGTACTGGGATAGGCTAATCATCACCGATCGAACAGTGGACTTCAACCGACCAGATATTGTGCTGATCAACAAGGAACAGCGAAGAGGGATCATCATAGACATCGCTGTGCCACTTACCCACAACATTCAGAAGACTGAACGGGAGAAGATCGCGAAGTACGAAAATTTGTCAATCGAGCTGAAGCGTCTATGGAGGCTGGAGAAAGTGGAGACGTACGCCCTAGTAATATCGGCAGAGGGGGTAATGACGACGAGATTCGCCAAGAACATCGCGGCATTAGGACTATCTTTTAATGTCATTAGAAATGGCCAGAAGGCAATATTGTTACAAACTTGCCACATTGTAAGAAAGGTTTTTGGATAGGATGAATTTCCTCCCCTCGCCTGAGCCTAATTTCTGCTGGAGGCGGGGATGAGATATCAAGCCATCACTGTCTGCAGCAGGAATGGGTGAATGTTTCCCAGCGTTTACGCTGAGAAGTGTGACTATAAAGTCGGCGAAATAATAATAATAATAATAATAATAATAATAATAATAATAAAAATAAAAAAAATATAATGCATGGGGGAGCAAGGTTAGTGAAAGTAGCTTTGCTTTCGGGCGTGGCAACCCCGCATACCCCAGCTACGCACGGAGAGGCAAGGTTGGTGAGAGCAACTTTGTTTACGGGTGTGGCAAACCCGCGTACTCTGGCTATGCATGGGGAGCAAGGTTAGTGAAAGTAGCTTTGCTTTTGGGCGTGGCAACCCCGCATACCCCAGCTACGCACGGAGAGGCAGGGTTGGTGACAGCAACTTTGTTTACGGGTGTGGCAAACCCGCGTACTCTGGCTATGCATGGGGGAGCAGGGTTAGTGAAAGTAGCTTTGTTTTCGGGCGTGGCAACCCCGCATACTCTAGCTACGCACGGAGAGGCAAGGTTGGTGAGAGCATCTTTGTTTACGGGTGTGGCAACCCCGCGTACTCTGGCTATGCATGGGGAGCAAGGTTAGTGAGAGTAACTTTGTTTTAGGTGTAGCAATCCTGCATACCCCAGCTGCGCACGGAGAAGCAAAGTTAGTGAGGGTAATTTTGTTTTCGGGTATGGCAACCCCGCGCACTCCAGCCAAAGCACGAAGGAGCAGGCTTGGTGGCAGCTTCCCTGTTCTCGGGTGTGGCAAACCCGCTTACTTCAGCCGTCACAGGAACGTGGCACATGGTGTTCCGAATACCCCCGTCCGGGCCGGGGACCTGCACGGTATCAAATTCCCGAGGCTAGGTTTGAGCGAGGAGTGGCTCTTGACCAGTTTTTGGCAGAAGAGTGGGTCTTGCTCAAATTGGCTTTGAAAAGGGATATTTTTGTCTTTTTTCACCCCCAAGAAAAAGACACCGATCATGAAATAATGAATATAAGTATTGTTAGTCAAGGGTCGCTACCTGGGGTTCGCCAGGGCATGTCTGGAGCCGGCGCTGGACATGACAGCATGCGGGACGTCGGTGGCAGGCAGCTGAGGAGGCGGGCACCTGTCATTCAAGAAGCTACAGCCCCAAACCCAAACTCAAACTCACAACCAAACAGAGGAGTGGACGACACGAGAAGGGCCGAAGACTACGAAGCCCCTCTACCCCAGGGTTCGCCTGCCGTACGACGGAGGGCTGCCCGAAGGAGAGAAGATACCAGAAGGTTGAAGTGGACTGTCGAAATGAACATAGAAGTTATGAGGACGTTCTACATCATCAACCACTGCAGAGACGAGCCGCTCCCTGGATGGAGGCATTTACTACATGCCGAATTTTTGCGCAGAAACCCCACCTTCAACATCACCGAACAGAACATTGTAGACAGGAAAAACGTCATCGTTAGGAAGCGCTACCTCACAGATCTTCAACTACAGGAAGTCAAGAGAGAAGTCGGCCAGATCCTATACCAACAAGAGGAGTTCCAAATTCAACCGAAAGAACGTGCGGAAGAAGAAATCCAACCACCGCAAAGACTTATTACCCCAACGTCATCGCCATCTAGATCAGAGGGAAGAATTAGTGTTGTACACCTACCGGGAACCCAGCATGAAGAACGACAAGAACGATTTCTACAACTAGTGACCCACTATGAGCTCATAAATCCACTAAATAGGCCCAGAATACCTAAACTCAGGAATGCCAACAAAGCGCGTGATATAATTTCCAGTGCCAACAGTATTCTACAACAATATTTGGATGGCACAAATGACCTACAAAAGGCACATTTGGGTGTGTATTGTGCTTCAGCACTCATCCTTGAATTGAATGGACAGCAAGTGTATACGCCGAACCCCAACCGAAGGAACAAGAACAGTGATGCCCCTATGTGGAGGAAGAGACTTGAGAAGAACATCGATGAGCATAGAGCTGACGCTGATGTCCTCAACGAATTTCTAGCAGGAAACAACTCTCGAAGGGTCATGACTAAAACACAAGCCATAGCTAGAAAGGCGCAGATAGATCTGAATAATGCAGACCATCGGCAACAACTATTGAACCTCAAAGATCTTCTAAGACAAAAGGCGAAAGCGAAGGGTGCCAGGCTGCGTAGATACAACAAGCTAACAAAAAGAAAACAACAGAATGCTGCTTTCGAGAACAACCAAAAGCAGTTTTTGAGGAGCTTGGAGAAACAGGATGAAGAACAACCTGCAGAAATCGATCCAGTGCGATTCACAACATACTGGAATTCTATATGGAGTGACGCCGACACATACAACGAGAACGCGCCATGGATTGAGGAAATTGAAGCACACAACGAAGATCTCAATCAAATGGCTGTCGGAATCATTACAGAAGAGGACGTAACCGCGGCAATCAAGAGGACGAAGAACTGGAAAGCACCGGGCCCTGATGGGATTCACAATTTCTGGCTCAAGCACCTACCTGCATCTCATGGCATTCTGGCAAAGTGTTTCACGGAGGCGATCAACGATCCGCATGCCGTACCTGTTTTCCTGATGACAGGCAACACGTTCATGCTTTTCAAAAAGGGTGATGCTGCACAACCGAAGAACTACAGACCCATCACGTGTCTGTCCACAATATATAAGCTGTTCACGTCTATCATAAATGAAAAAATCTATCGTCACTGCTTGGAAAACAACATATTTGAGGAAGAACAAAAGGGATGCATCAGAGGCGCAGCGGGGTGTAAACATCAACTGATAATCGACGCTGTGGTATTGAAGCAAGCCCAAGTAAGAAGAAGAAACCTGCATATGTGTTACATCGACTACAGCAAGGCGTTCGACTCGGTACCTCACGACTGGCTACTAAAAGTCCTAGAAATTTACAAAGTCTGCCCTCGGATAAGAGCTCTTCTCCAACATCTTATGCAGTCTTGGAAAACAAACATTTGGGTCTCTGGAGGGAACACAGGCCAAGTTGACATCAAGAAGGGAATCTTCCAAGGTGATTCACTCTCGCCAGTTTGGTTCTGTTTGGCACTCAACCCATTATCAACCCTACTGAATAAGACAACAGCTGGGTACAAGATCAACGTGAGAAACCGAGCAACACTCACACACCTGCTCTACATGGACGATCTAAAACTATTCATGTGGGTCCAAGACAAATCTCCAGGCCCTCATTGGAACTACTAGGACCTTCAGCGACGACATCAAAATGTCCTTTGGCCTAGATAAGTGCGCCACACTGAGTATCGTGAAGGGAGCACCTCATAACAATCCAGAGGTGTATGCCGACATTCATCAACTACCACCGGAAGAGCAATACCGTTACTTGGGAGTGTGTCAAGATGGCAGGATCAACCACACACAATTGAAGAAGGAATTCCAAGAGAAATACAAGAGCCGTGTGACAAAGTTGCTGAATACGCTTTTATCTGGAGGCAATCTTATCAAAGCCATCAACTCGTGGGCTGTCCCAGTGCTGACATACTCTTTCGGAATCGTCAAGTGGTCCGTTACTGATCTCGATGAGCTCGACCGACTTACCAGGCGGCTTCTAACTAAATTCAGACAATTGCATACGAACTCTTCAGTAATTCGACTCTACCAGCCTCGAAGACGAGGTGGGAGAGGTCTATTGAACATCAAGAATCAGTGCCTGAACCAAGAAGCTTCCTTAAGAAGAAAAATACTAAACAACAGGGACCCGCTAATAACAGCAGTAGCAAGAGAGGACGCTGGATACACGCCTTTGAGCCTGGGATGTGAACTTATTCCGGTCGACGTACCAACAGAAGAGGAGCTCCGGACCCAGTGGATGGAACATGCTTTGCAGGGACGTTTTCCGAAAATGTTACAGCCAGACCACATCGACAAAGAAAATTCGTTAAAATGGCTTACCGACGGCTATCTGTACCCCGAAACCGAAGGCTTCTTGACTGCCATTCAGGACAGGGTTATAAAAACAAGGAATTACCAGAAGCATATCCTGAGAGACGACGTCGAAGATATATGTAGGAAATGTGGATCTGCAGGCGAAACTATAGAGCACGTAATAGGAGGGTGTCCCGCGCTAGCAGAGTCAGCATATCTCGGCAGGCACAACCAACTTGCGAAGATGGTGCACCAACAACTGGCACTTAAGTATGGCCTGTTAGCGACGGCTGCGCCATACTACAAATACACTCCGGAAGCTGTGCTGGAATCGGAAGTAGCAGTGACGTACTGGGATAGGCTAATCATCACCGATCGAACAGTGGACTTCAACCGACCAGACATTGTACTGATCAACAAGGAACAACGAAGAGGGATCATCATAGACATCGCAGTGCCACTTACTCACAACATTCAGAAGACTGAACGGGAGAAGATCGCGAAATACGAAAATCTATCAATCGAGCTGAAGCGCCTATGGAAACTGGAGAAGGTGGAGACGTACGCCCTAGTAATATCGGCAGAGGGCGTGATGACGACCAGATTCGCCAAGAACATCGCGGTATTAGGACTGTCTTATAATATTATTCGAAATGGCCAGAAGGCAGTTGTATTACAAACTTGTCATATTGTAAGAAAGGTTTTGGGACAGGATGAATTTCCTCCCCTCGCCTGAGCCTAATTTCTGCTGGAGGCGGGGATGAGATATCAAGCCATCACTGTCTGCAGCAGGAATGGGTGAATGTTTCCCAGCGTTTACGCTGAGAAGTGTGACTATAAAGTCGGCGAAATAATAATAATAATAATAATAATAATAATAATAATAATAATAACACGCACGGAGAGGCAGGGTTGGTGAGAGCAACTTTGTTTACGGGTGTGGCAAACCCGCGTACTCCGGCTATGCATGAGGGAGCAAGGTTAGTGAGAGTAACTTTGCTTTCGGGACTGGCAACCCCGCATACCCCAGCTACGTATGGAGAAGCAAGGTTGGTGAGAGCAACTTTGTTTACGGGTGTGGCACACCCGCGTACTCCGGCTATGCATGAGGGAGCAATGTTAGTGAGAGTAACTTTGCTTTCGGGACTGGCAACCCCGCATACCCCAGCTACGCACGGAGAAGCAAGGTTGGTGAGAGCAACTTTGTTTACGGGTGTGGCAAACCCGCGTACTCCGGCTATGCATGGGGGAGCAAGGTTAGTGAGAGTAACTTTGCTTTCGGGACTGGCAACCCCGCATACCCCAGCTACGCACGGAGAGGCAGGGTTGGTGAGAGCAACTTTGTTTACGGGTGTGGCAAACCCGCGTACTCTGGCTATGCATGGGGAGCAAGGTTGGTGAGAGTAACTTTGTTTTAGGAGTGGCAATCCTGCATACCCCAGCTGCGCACGGAGAAGCAAAGTTAGTGAGGGTAATTTTGTTTTCGGGTGTGGCGACCCCGCGCACTCCAGCCAAAGCACGAAGGAGCAGGCTTGGTGGCAGTTCCCTGTTCTCGGGTGTGGAAAACCCGCTTACTTCAGCCGCCGCAGGAACGTGGCACATGGTGTTCCGAATACCCCCGTCCGGGCCGGGGACCTACACGGCATCAAATTCCCGAGGCTAGGTTTGAGCGAGGAGTGGCTCTTGTCCAGTCTTTGGCAGAAGAGTTACTCTTGCTCAAATTGGCTTTGAAAAGGGATATTTTTGTATTTTTTCACCCCCAAGAAAAAGATACAAATATGAATAATGGATATACGTATTAGTAGTGATGGGTCGCTACCTGGGGTTCGCCAGGGCATGTCTGGAGCCGGCGCTGGACATGACAGTATGCGGGACGTCGGTGGCAGGCAGCTGAGGAGGCGGGCACCTGTCGTTCAAGAAGCTACAGCCCCAAACCCAAACTCAAACTCACAGCCAAACAGAGTAGTGGACGATACGAGAAGGGCCGAAGACTACGAAGCCCCTCTACCCCAGGGTTCGCCTGCCGTGCGACGGAGGGCTGCCCGAAGGAGAGAAGATACCAGAAGGTTGAAGTGGACCGTCGAAATGAACATAGAAGTTATGAGGACGTTCTACATCATCAACCACTGCAGAGACGAGCCGCTCCCTGGATGGAGACATTCATTACATGCCGAATTCCTACGCAGAAATCCCACTTTCAACATCTCTGAACAAAATATTGTAGACAGGAAAAACGTCATCGTTAGGAAGCGCTACCTCACAGATCTTCAACTACAGAAAGTCAAGAGAGAAGTCGGCCAGATCCTATACCAACAAGAGGAGTTCCAAAATCTACCGGAAGTACGTGCGGAAGAAGAAATCCAGCCACAGCAAAGACGTATCTCCCGAACGCCATCATCGTCCAGATCAGAGGGAAGAATTAGTGATGTACACCTACCGAGAAGCCAACATGAAGAACGACGAGAACGATTTCTACAACTAGTGACCCACTATGAGCTCATGAATCCACTAAATAGGCCCAGAATACCTAAACTCAAGAATGTCAATAAAGCGCGTAACATAATATCCAGTGCCAACAGTATTTTGCAACAATATTTGGATGGCACAAATGATCTACAAAAGGCACATTTGGGTGTGTATTGTGCATCAGCACTCATCCTTGAATTGAATGGTCAGCAAGTATATACCCCAAACCCCAACCGAAAGAACAAGGACAGTGACACCCCAATGTGGAAGAAGAGGCTTGAGAAGAACATCGACGAGTATAGAGCTGACGCTGATGTCCTCAGTGAATTTCTAGCAGGAAACAACTGTCGAAGGGTCATGGCTAAAACACAAGCCATAGCTAGGCGCAGATAGATCTGAATAATGCAGACCATCGGCAACAACTATTGAACCTCAAAGATCTTCTGAGACAAAAGGCGAAAGCGAAGGGTGCCAGGCTACGTAGATACAACAAGCTGACAAAAAGAAAACAACAGAATGCTGCGTTCGAGAACAACCAAAAGCAGTTTTTGAGGAGCTTGGAGAAACAGGGTGAAGAACAACCTGCAGAAATCGATCCAGTGCGATTCACAACATACTGGAATTCTATTTGGGGTCACGACGACAGATACAACGAGAACGCGCCATGGATTGAGGAAATTGAAGCACACAGCGAAGATCTCAACCAAATGGCTGTCGGAATAATTACAGAAGAGGACGTAACCTTGGCAATCAAGAGGACCAAGAACTGGAAAGCACCAGGCCCCGATGGGATACACAATTTATGGCTGAATCACCTACCTGCATCTCATGGTATCCTGGCAAAGTGTTTCACGAAGGCGATCAACGATCCACATGTCGTACCGGATTTCCTTATGACAGGCAACACGTTCATGCTTTTCAAAAAGGGTGATGCTGCACAACCGAAGAACTACAAACCCATCACGTGTCTGGCCACAATATATAAGCTCTTGACGTCTATCATAAATGAAAAAAATCTATCGTCACTGCTTGGAAAACAACATCTTTGAGGAAGAACAAAAGGGATGCATCAGAGGCGCAGCGGGGTGTAAACATCAACTGACAATCGACGCTGTGGTACTGAAGCAAGCCCAAGTAAGAAGAAGAAACCTGCATATGTGTTACATCGACTACAGCAAGGCGTTCGACTCGGTACCTCACGACTGGCTACTTAAAGTCCTGGAAATTTACAAAGTCTGCCCTCGGATAAGAGCTCTTCTACAACTTCTTATGCAGTCATGGAAAACAAACATTTGGGTCTCTGGAGGGAACACAGGTCAAGTTGAGATCAAGAAGGGAATCTTCCAAGGTGATTCACTCTCGCCGGTTTGGTTCTGTCTGGCACTCAATCCATTATCTACGCTACTCAATAAAACAACTGCTGGGTATAAGATCAACTTGAGAAACCGAGCAACACTCACTCACCTGCTCTACATGGATGATCTAAAACTATTCAGTGGGTCCAAGGCAAATCTCCAGGCTCTCATTGAAACTACTAAGACCTTCAGCGACGACATCAAAATGTCCTTCGGCCTGGATAAATGCGCCACACTGAGTATTGTGAAGGGAGCACCTCATAACAACCCAGAGGTGTATGCCGACATTCATCAACTGCCACCGGAGGAGCAATACTGGGAATGTGTCAAGATAACAAGATTAACCACACACAACTGAAGAAAGAATTCCAAGAGAAATATAAGAATCGAGTGACAAAGTTGCTGAATACGCTTTTATCTGGAGGCAATCTTATCAAAGCCATCAACTCGTGGGCTGTCCCAGTGCTGACATACTCTTTCGGAATCGTCAAGTGGTCCGTTACTGATCTCGATGAGCTCGACCGACTTACCAGGCGGCTCCTAACTAAGTTCAGGCACTTGCACACTAACTCTTCCGTAATCAGACTCTACCTGCCTCGAAGACGAGGTGGGAGAGGTCTATTGAACATCAAAAATGTGCCTTAATCAAGAAGCTCCTTAAGAAGAAAGCGCTCGCGGAATACTCAAGAGAGGAGCGGGACACTCGCCTTTGAGCCTCGGATGTAAATTATTATAAGAGGGGACTCCGGACCCAGTGGATGGAACATGCTTTGCAGGGCCGTTTTCCATAAATGCTACAGCCAGACCACATCGACAAAGAAAATTCATTAAAATGGCTTACCGACGGCTATCTGTACCCCGAGACCGAAGGCTTCTTGACTGCCATTCAGGACAGGGTTATAAAAACAAGAAATTACCAGAAGAATATCCTGAGAGACGACGTAGAAGACCTATGTAGAAAATGTGGATCTGCAGGCGAAACTATAGAACACATAATAGGAGGGTGTCCCGCGCTATCAGAGTCAGCATATCTCGGCAGGCACAACCAACTTGCGAAGATGGTTCACCAATAACTGGCGCTTAAGTATGGCCTGTTAGCGACGGCTCCGCCATACTACAAATATGTCCCGGAAGCTGTGCTGGAATCGGAAGTTGCCGTGATGTGCTGGGATAGGATAATCATCACCGATCGAACAGTGGACTTCAACCGACCAGATATTGTGCTGATCAGCAAGGAACAACGAAGAGGGATCATCATAGACATCGCTATGCCACTTACCCACAACATTCAGAAGACTGAACGGGAGAAGATCGCGAAATAAGAAAATTTGTCAATGGAGCTGAAGCGCCTATGGAAACTGGAGAAAGTGGAGACGTACGCCCTAGTAATATTGGCAGAGGGAGTAATGACGACGAGATTCGCCAAGAACATCGCGGCATTAGAACTATCTTTTAATGTCATTAGAAATGGCCAGAAGGCAATATTGTTACAAACTTGCCATATTGTAAGAAAGGTTTTGGGACAGGATGAATTTCCTCCCCTCGCCTGAGCCTAATTTCTGCTGGAGGCGGGGATGAGATATCAAGCCATCACTGTCTGCAGTAGGAATAGGTGAATGTTTCCCAGCGTTTACGCTGAGAAGTGTGACTATAAAGTCGGCGAAATAATAATAATTCTTTCAACATCTCTGAACAAAATATTGTATATAGGAAAAACGTCATTGTTAGGAAGCGCTACCTCACAGATCTTCAACTACAGGAAGTCAAGAGAGAAGTCGGCCAGTTCCTATACCAACAAGAAGAGTTCCAAAATCTACCGGAAGTACTTGCGGAAGAAGAAATCCAGCCACAGCAAAGACGTATCTCCCGAATGCCATCATTGTCCAGATCAGAGGGAAGAATTAGTGATGTACACCTACCGAGAAGCCAACATGATGAACGACGAGAACGATTTCTACAACTACTGACCCACTATGAGTTCATGAATCCACTAAATAGGCCCAGAATACCTAAAATCAGGAATGTCAATACAGAATGTCAATAATAATAATAATACTCACCCTATAATTACTCCGAAGAGTAACCCCTTAGGTCCTCTCAGGGACCTGTGCGGGAAGGAGTGGCTGTTATTATTATTTGTCATGGCGCACTGGGAGCGACTTCGGAAGATTATTTCGGTAACGCATTTGCTTTACAGTTCTGAGGAAACCCAGAAAACTCAGAACATTACCAAATCTAGGGCATGTGCGGTTGGATTGGCATCTATGCATCCACACGTATACTAGTGTATTAGTGGTTGCATATCAAGTCCTGACAGAGAAAGTGAGACAATTAAAAATCCTCTACCTCGGCCAAGACCCGAACAACGCGCACAGAGGTATCGCGACTGGAAAGACGGCGCTTTAACCCACTCGGCTACCCGTGCCGTCAATACATTATCAACCCTTTTGTACCATACTGGTGAAGATTGCTTCAAACCATAAACTGCTTTATTGAGCTTTAAAACCTTATTTTGTTCACTAGGGATTTCTTTATTGAAAATTCTGGAATTTCCATGAACACAGTTTCTTCCAATTTGCCATTTAAAAAAGCTGTAACTACATCTAAGTGACAAATATCCAACTTTAATTTAACAAACAAAGAAAAAAGGAATCTTAAGGTTGAATACTTAACCACTGGAGAAAAAGTTTCATTGAAATCTACTCCCTGTTTCTGACTGAACATTTTTGCTACTAGCCTAGCTCTAAAAGTAACATTATTATCACTACTTATTTTACGTTTAAAAACCCACTTGCATTTTGCAGGTATTTGACCTTCAGGAAGGTCCACTACATCCCACGCACTATTTTCAGAAAAAGAATCCATTTCACTTTTCATCGCACTTAACCACTTTTCACAATCTGGTCCTGAAAGAGCTTCCTCGACCGAGATCGGATCTCCCACTGAAGCTGCTATCTCCTCGTCTTCTTGTTTTGGAATAAAGTATTTCACGAAGTCATCGAACGTTTTGATTTTCCTTTCTCTTTGAGACTTTCTTACGTCTTCCGAAACACAAACGCTTTCTTCACTTTCCGGGATATAGGTTTCATCGCTGGACTCGCCTTCAAAAACCGACTGATCCTCACTCCAATCTGAGCTTTCGCCATTTGTCGTTTTCGATTCTGTAACGGTTCATTTTTGTCGCCTTAAAAGTTAAGTGTTCTGTTGCAAATGGTCAACAATGTATAGGGTTAGGCTCCATAGATTTACCTTTTCAAATAAAAGACCGTGTTAAAATTATTAACACATTAGTAATACCCTCTCTTGCGCATGTACTAATCTTAGGTACAGATTTTTGGAGGAAAATGGGAATTGTGCCTGATTTACGTCATGGTGGATGGAAATTTTCGTCCTCACCAGAAGTGCAAGTCGATTCCGTAGCTTTACATTCTCACTCTGAACTAACCTCTGAACAGTTGATTAATTTAAACACACTTGTACAAAACGCATTTAGAGATATGGGCGATGGGTTAGGCTGTACCACTCTGGTAGAGCAAAAACTTCTTCATCTCCCATAAAACAAAGGTATTATCCGGTGTCACCTATTGTGCAAATGCACATCGATCGCGAATTGGATAAACTATTAGAGGAATGTGTAGTCGAACGTTCAACCAGTCCGTGGTCCTCACCAATTCTCTTGGTTAGAAAAAAAGATAATACTTATAGGTTTTGCGTTGATTATAGGAAGCTAAATCAAGTAACGGAACGTGATGCTTATCCACTGCCGTATGTTTCAGCCACGTTAGATAGATTAAGAGATGCTCGATATCTCTCATCACTTGATATTAAATCAGCATATTTCCAAGTACCACTTTCAGAGTCGTCTCGCCCTTTAACTGCTTTCACGGTACCGAACCGTGGTCTTTTCCAATTCCGTAGATTACCGATGGGCCTTGCCAACTCCCCTGCAACTTTTCAAAGATTGATTGATCGCGTGCTAGGTGCTGATCTCGAACCCTATGTGTTTTGCTATCTCGATGACATAATCATTGTTACTCCGACTTTTGATAGGCATGTTGAAGTTCTCGCTGAAGTATTTAAACGCCTAAAAGCGGCTAATTTAACGGTAGCTAAGGAAAAATGTTTCTTCTGTCGTCCCGAATTAAAATATCTAGGGTATGTAGTGGATCATCATGGCTTACGAGTGGGCCCCGATAAAGTCAGTGCCATAATGAATATACCTACTCCCAGTTGCGTGTCGGAAGTCAGACGATTTATAGGTTTAGCGTCGTGGTACCGCAGATTTGTTCCAAATTTTTCTACTCTATTAGCACCCTTATGTAACTTATTACGCAAAAATAAAACTTTCATATGGGATAAATTCTGTGAAGAAGCGTTTCAATCCTTGAAAGAATATCTTATTTCTGCTCCGGTATTGTCGTGTCCGGATTTCACCCTTCCGTTTACCATTCAAACCGACGCGTCTGGATATGGAATAGGTGCCGTCCTTACCCAACAACATTCCGATGGCGAAAAAGTTATTAGTTACCTTTCTCGTTCTCTTAATCGAAACGAACGAAATTACTCTACTACTGAACGCGAATGTTTAGCCGTACTATGGGCAATTGAAAAGTTAAGACCTTATATCGAAGGCTCAAAATTTCGCGTTATTACCGATCATCATAGCTTAGTTTGGTTAAATCGTTTACAATCGCCTAGTGGAAGATTAGCACGATGGGCAATAAGACTTCAACAGTATGACTACGAAATTATTCACCGAAAGGGTAAAGATCATGTAGTACCCGATACATTATCGCGGTCAGTTCCAATATTAGATGTAGTGTCCGATCTGTCTTCAAGTCGAGAAAATGTCAATGAAGAGGTTCAGTCTAAAAATTCTTCAACAGACACGGATCAGGTTAAAAGTGTGGATACCAGGGACAGATGGTATCAGAAACTTTTTTCGAAGGTTGTACACCAACCGGCGAAATTCTCTCAATTGCGTGTTACCGAAAAACAATTATTTAAGTATGTTAAACCGCGATATCCTGAGTTAGCTACGGAAAATGATTATTGGCGTAGAGTTGTCCCTCGTGAGAAACGTCAGTCATTAATAGAAGAAGCTCATACCGCATCTTGTCATTTAGGTGTTTACAAAACTTTTCATAAATTAGCCAGTACATATTATTGGCCTAAAATGCGATATGATGTGGCTTCTTTCGTACGACGCTGTAAAGTCTGCCATGCTAGCAAGCCAGAACAAAAACGTCCTGCTGGTCATATGTTAAGTTCTCAACCCAGTATCTCCCAACCGTTTGAATTATTATGTGCCGATATAATTGGTCCCTTACCTAAATCTATTTCCGGTTTTCAATATATTCTTGTGGTCGCAGATTGTTTTAGTAAATTTCCTGTGGTATTTCCTCTACGTACCGCTACTGCTCACAATGTTTGTCGTGCTATAGAAGATCATGTATTTCTTCTGTTTGGTTGTCCACGTGCCATCATTGTGGATAATGGAGTTCAATTTAGGTCCAAAGAGTTCGTCAAGCTTATGGAAACTTATCGGGTCTCAATCAAGTATACAGCGTTTTATCATCCCCAGGCTAATCCCTGTGAACGTATTAATAGGGTTCTAAAGACTATGTTACGATCGTATGTCTCCGATAATCATAGACTTTGGGATAAACACTTGTACCGTGTAGCTGCTGCTATTAGATCTTCAAAACATGAAGTCACTCAGTTGACCCCAAATTTTATAGTGTTTGGTAGGGAAGTACCTCGAGAAGGTAATTCATTTCCTTCAGATGCTCCTCTTCTATTTGATAGGTCGAAAATAAATGACGACCGTACTAAGGGCTTTGCGTGCATTTATGATGTTAATAAGCGGTTGGCCAAAGCTTACGAACAGAATAAAACCTACTATAATTTGCGGAGTAGGGATGATACGTTCCTTCTCAACGATTTAGTGTGGCGACGAAATTATGTTCAATCGGATGCATCTAAGTATTTTAATGCCAAGTTAGCCCCACAATTTATAGGCCCTTATCGTATATCCAAAAAACTATCGCCTTGGACCTATGAACTCGTGGATTCGGATGATAAGTATTGTGGAGTTTGGCACAGTAAAGACCTCAAACCTTATCCTCCGGATAATTAGTTTATTGTATTTGTTTTCTTTTTTTTAGGATTTTAGGAAAAATCTTTTAAAGTAGGGGGGGATTGTAACGGTTCATTTTTGTCGCCTAGTGTATATAGGTTTTTAATTAGGACTTCGCATTATAAAGGTGATATATTTATTACTTCTGCAAAGAACGCATAGTGACCTCTAGGTGTGAATGGCTAAATTTATGGTTGGGTCAAATAGACTTCTACAGTGTGTTGGTGTGGAGAAGGAAATTCCGAAATATATGTTTGTTTTAAATAAAAATGTTGATTTTATGTCGTTGGGTAGTTAAATTTCGTATTTTTTGTCTTAGTTTTCACTCTTTCTAAGGTCAGAATGACATCTGGTGTGAAAAATTCAAACAAACTCCTCGTTGACGATAAAAGGTTTTTTTTTGTTTTTTTTTGTTAACACAATAAATCCTGGGGAGAGTGTGTGAGACGTAGATGGAAACGCGACGGCTGGAAATTGATGTGATTTTTGGTTGCAATCACCTATCGTAGGATTATTTTCCAAGCTGTTCAATTGTGATTTTCTTTTTGGTTTTGGTTTTGGCATATAGAAAATCGCACCCACTGTTTGGGGATTCATAGTCTACGCCTTCCATAAATTTATTACGTCAACCCTTCGAAGAAGGGTTTACGCAACGGGTTTACGTAACGGGTCTCCGTAAAGGATTTACGTAATGGTCGACGTATAAGATCTATGTAACGGGTCTAAATAAAGGATCTACGTCACGGGATTACGTCACAGCGTGCATTCTCTCCTCGTCCAATAGATCGTGCCTGAGTGGGTCCAGATTGGCTCTGCATCTTCCTTGGAGGAGATTGGGTTGGCTGCTTCTGGTGAGATAACGAAAAACGGGTTGTTGCACCAGCTACTCCACCTAGGACGCCCCTACGGTTCCACCCAGCCAGGAGTCACGCAAGTTTTTCCTATATTTGCTATTTCCGTGTCTTTTTTTTTGTGGCTTATAGGAATATTATTGAAGAACCTTGGAATTTGTTTTTATGATTTACTGTGTGCTCGATTTAAGAATCCTAAAAATTAAGATAGAAAAAGTGTGCACCTGATATAGCTATATCGCGGTATCTCTGATTTATATGTTTGCTATTATTTTTTTTCTCTTTATATCTCACCCCTGTTTAACTGTACATATTTTTGTTGTTGTTGTTGTTGTTATGTACACTTAAGGTTGAGAATATATAGGCCCAAGGGATTCTATACACCATATGAGTCTTATTTAATTATTAATATGAGTTATTTAATTTCTTTTGTTTATGTTATTTGAGAATCTGGAACAACAAAAGTAATAAGATCATACCTCCTTCTCTTTCGTGGTTTATTGATACTAATTTTTTTTTTTTTTTTTTATCTCTAGTACTTGGCTGGCTTAAACCACGTGGCGCCCTGATATTTTTTGTTGACCTAGTAACCCCGCCTGTCTTCACTGAAGCTAGCGGCAGCCAGCTATAGTCCTGGGAGGTTGGAGCTTGTCCAGACTGTATATACGTGTACATACCTATGTATATATAAGTATTTTTTTTCTTATTTTTTTTGCTATATATACCGAGATAAGAAGAATCGTGTGTGGAAAAAAAAGCGTCACAATTCTTGAATTTTGCGTGGTTCATTCTCAATTACTTTTTCTTCTACATAAAAGTGTACATCATTCGACTTCATTGAATTTTCAATAATATGTACGTCTCTGCTTTTAGATATCTGGTCTGTTTTAGGATTATACAGCCTGTAACCTTTCGTAGTCTCAGAAAAACCGACTAAAATTAACTTTTCAGACTTTTTGTCCCACTTTCTTCTCTTCTCCTTCGGGATGTGGGTCATCGCTATGATGCCAAAGATCCTAACATGACCTAAATCAGGCTTGCGGCCAAAGAATATTTCATAAGGCGTTTTGGAAATATTGGACACTGCAGATCTGTTTCTTAGGTAACAAGCTGTATTTACGGCTTCCACCCAAAAGCGCTTTTCCAAGCCTGTTTCGTACAGTAAACACCTAGCCTTTTCAATCAATGATCTGTTTAACCTCTCCGAACACCCATTTTGTTCAGGTGTATGGGGGTTTGACGTCTGGTGAATAATACCCTGTCCTTTCAAATAATTTTGGAATTCGGTGTTCATGCATTCACTTCCATTATCAGAACGCCGTATTTTCATTTTTCTGTCCCTTTGTTTTTCGACTAAGTTCTGAAACTCTTTGAACTTTGAAAACGTTTCATCTTTGCTCTTAATAAAATAAACAAAGGACATGCGACTGAAGTCGTCCTGAAATTCCACATAATATTATTTTGAACCCCATAGAGATGCTGTTTCCATGGGTCCGGCTAAATCTATGTGTATTACGTCCAATAATCCAGTTGTTCTAGTATTTGAATGTCCAAAAGGTTGTCGTGATTGCTTACTTCACAGAAAACTATACATTTTTTTAGTTTACTGCCTGCCTGACCACTGTAACTTATTCCGTCTACGAGACCATCTCTCATTTTGTCTAAATATTTTAAGTTAATATGGCCTAACCTTCTATACCCAGTTTCATCTAGGGTTATCGCCTGCCCTACAAACGAGCATTTTTCAACAATGTCCATTTTGTAAACACCATGAGTTAACAAAGCTCTGGCTACAAGAACTTTCTCGTTGTTGTAGATCTTACATGTGTCATTGGTAAATTCAACAAAATTTCTTTTCTTTAAAAGTTCACTAACCGATAACAAATTTGTAGCCAATTCAGGAACGTACTGTGCATTCTTTATTTCCACCTCGAAGTTTTCTTCACCAACCTTGGTTAGAATATTGACTTCGCCACTACATTGCACTGCAATTTCACTGTTGTTTGCAACCATAATGTCCTTTACAGATGGTTCTCGTTAATTTAACAGCCAATCTTGTCTGCAAGTAAGGTGAACACTCGCTCCAGAATCCAGTACCAGTCCTTGTTATTGAACTTTGTGCTTAAGAAAACAACATTAAAAGCACTTTTGCCTTGCTTATTATCAGTGCCCTTTTGATTTCGATTTAACTGCGGACCACAGAATACGTACTCTGTGATCTGCATTTGTATCTGAATGGGAGTTACAAAAATATTGAAAGTGCTGTCTAAGCAATTTTGATTGGTATATTTTTCATTAATTAAAAATATAATGAACATTTGAAATAAAAGTAGTTATTGTTATTATATTGATTAAATACAATGACTAACGACTAATGGCTGTGAGCACAATAGTTTTTGCATTAGTAGGCGAAAATTAATTAAAAACATATTGTTACGAATTTCTCTTTAAATAATTTACTGCTTCACTTCAAAACACTTTTATTAAGACTTTACAACTCATCGACCTTAACTCTGTTACATCCAAATCACCACTAACTCTATCCCAGCAACTTGTAACTGTAACTCTAACCTAGTACTTGTTTCCACGGTCGGTTACAGGTAATGATCCAAGAATGTCCACTGCTACTCTCTCGATTGGTGCTCCGGATAAATACTGCACCATTTTACCACGGCTCCTTGTTTTTGGTCCCTTTTTCAGACAGAGCACATATCACATCTCTTACACCATTCTTCTACGTCTGGGCGACAGTTTACCCAATAAAATCGGTCCCTTACTCGAGCCAAAGTCCTGGTTACTCCAAAATGTCCTCCGGTTGGGCTGCTGTGAAGTTCTTTTAACACTTGGTGGATTCATGCTTTAGACAAGACCAACTGGTAGACTGCGGATACTCCATCGGGGCTCTCCCACTTCCGATGCAGTAGGCCATCACGAAGACAAAGGAAATTCCATTGAGCCCAGTATCCCTTTATAGTCGTACCATCCTGAAACTTCCTGCCAAGTTGGTCGAACTCCATTCTTTAGCCAGTTCCGGATTAATTTCAGGTCACTGTCTTTCTTCTGACTCTTCTTTAATTCCTCCGAGGACCATTCATCTTCAACCTGTTTTGTTGTTGCCATTAACAATTCATTGCAGGTCTCATTTAAATATTCCTTAGTCTCGATCTTCTGGCAGTAGCGACATTTCTGTTCTAAACACGGTCTTCTCGATAATGACCACCTCACAACAACCCAGAGGTGCATGTCGACATTCATCAACTGCCACCGGAAGAGCAATACCGTTACATGGGAATGTGTCAAGATTAACCACGCACAACTGAAGAAAGAATTCCAAGAGAAGTATAAGAACTGGGTGACAAAGTTGCCGAATACGCTTTTATCTGGAGGCAATCTTATCAAAGCCATCAACTCGTGGGCTGTCCCAGTGCTGACATACTCTTTCGGAATCGTCAAGTGGTCCGTTACTGATCTCGATGAGCTCGACCGACTTACCAGACGGCTCCTAACTAAGTTCAGGCACCTTCACGCCAACTCTTTCCTAATTAGACTCTACCTGCCTCGAAGACGAGGTGGGGGAGGTATATTAAACATAAAAAATCAGTGCCTTAATCAAGAAGCTTCCTTAAGAAGAAAACTGCTAACGAACAGGGACCCGCTAATAACAGCAATAGCAAGAGGACACTGGATACACGCCTTTGAGCCTGGAATGTGAACTTATCCCGGTCGACGTACCTACAGAAGAGGAGCTCCGGACACAGTGGATGGGACATGTTTTACAGGGCCGTTTTTCCGAAATTGCTACAGCCAGACTACATCGACATAGATAATAATTCATTAAAATGGCTTACCGACGGCTATCTGTACCCCGAAACCGAAGACTTCTTGACTGCTATTCAGGACAGGGTTATAAAAACAAGAAATTCCCAGAAGCATAGAGCTATAGAACTATAGAGCACATAATAGGAGGATGTCCCGCGCTAGCAGAGTCAGCATATCTCGGCAGGCACAACCAACTTGCGAAGATGGTCCACCAAGAACTAGCACTCAAGTATGGCCTGTTGGAGAAGTTGGAGCAATATACGCAATAGTAATATCGGCAGAGGGAGTTATAACGGCCAGATTCAACAAGAACACCGCGGCATTAGGTCTGTCTTATATGTAATATAATTATAAATAGCGAAAAGGCAGTTGTATTACAAATATGTCACTTTGTTAGAACGGTTTTGGGACAGGATGAATTTCCTTCCCTCGCCTGAGCCTAATTTCTGCTGGAGACGAGGATGAGATATCGAGACATCACTGTCTGCAATAGGAATAGGTGAATGTTTCCCAGCGTGAAACCTGAGAAATGTGACTATAAAGTAGGCGAAATAATAATACCATTTATTTCCATAAGACTTTTACAAAAAGTATCGGAATATAGTCAAATAAAGTCAAATACAATTAAATTCAGCTTAGAATGACAACTATGTTTTATATGCATATATAACAACGTCTAAAATTCAAATACAAAAAAAATATTAAACCATTTCAAGCATTGTAAATTCACTAGTATAAAACATAATAATATGTACATGATATTACACTTACAATCATAAAAGGAATATTGGAAACACAACTTATTACACAGTTAAATACATGAAATATATTTATTTGCTTTATTGCCACGGGTAATTTATTATATAATTTGATACACATTAAACTAGGACCATTTGCAATAGAGGAAAGGTTATGTTTTGGAATATCGAGTTTATATATTATTTATTATTTCTTACTTTATTATAGTTTTCTCTTAGGTTATAACTTCTCGCCATACATGCATCATTTCTATTTAAAAATAAATTGCAATTCGTTTTAACATAAACAAGACAACTTAAACTGCAAAGGGATGGAATCGTTAAAATACGTAATTTATTGAAGAACGGTCTACATGTCTCTTTAGGTGGTTTGAAAAGCATATTACGAATTTTTTTTTGAAGTACAAATAGTTCATGCACCACTCGACCCGTCTACTATTGCCCCAGTAGCTAAAGTGAGACTGGATATAAGCAAAGTAATACTATTTTAATATGTCGAGGCTTACACGCTGGCATAATTTTATTGCCATATCAGAAAGCAGTATGTAGACGTTTTACTTAATAAGTGATCAATATTAATGTTCCAAGTTAATTGCGAGTCGACATACACTCCAAGAAATTTCGTAATCTCCTTTTGTTTTAAACTATAATTATTAATTTTAACGAAGACGCTATAATCTGTTTTCTGTGTTGAAAAAAGTACTGGGTTAGTTTTGGAACCGTTCAGTGCTAATCCATTGTCTCTACAATATTTCTGCATGGAAGTTACTGTTGTATTGGCACTTCGACTAAGACTCCCAAGTTATCAAAGTGGATCCCTAACAAAGCATCGTCCGCAAATAACGGGATGAAATCATCGTAAGTATGACGGCTAATATCGTTGATAAATAAAATAAATAAAAAAGGTCCAAGTATACTTCCTTGAGGTATACCAGAGGAAGTTCTATTTATACTTATTGTGACATTTGTAAAAGTGACATTTGTGACAGCTGACATTTATTAAGTTTTATAGTTTACATACTTAGTTTATTTAGTTTATACACACTAGCTATTAGTAAAGAATTGTATGGAATGACATATTGAATATTCTGGATGTCAAAAAAGAATTTTCTAGAAATGTAGAAAGTATAAATACTGGTGTTGTTGCTAGGAGTTAGTTAGTTGTGATTTGGATGTAACAGAGTTAAGACCGACGTGTTGTAGAATATTAATAAACGTGTTTGGAATTAAAGGAGTGAATCATTTAAGGAGAAATACGTAACATTTTGGTGACAGCGGTGGGATATCGAAGAATTTGAAGAGGAAAATTGTATATGGTGAATACGAGATCAACAAGATACGACGAGGAAACGACGACGATGGATGTGAGTGAGATATTAAATTTTTTGCAACAAGGACGACAGGAGGACGAACGACGACGACAAGAGGACCGTGAAGAGGCAGAAAGACGAGAGGAAAAACGGCGACAGGAGGACGAACGGCGGCGACAGGAGGACGAACGACGACGACAAGAGGACCGAGACGAGGCGGAGAGGCGTCACCAGGAAATTTGTGAGTCCCTGCAAGTAATAAACACCAGGCTGAATGCATTTTCTGGGAGGATTGATGGCGTGGAACAGCAGATTGACCAGGTAGGCATTAAAGTTAATCGAATTGAGAAAGTGGTTGAAGAGAACAAAGAAGAAATCGAGAGAAAATTAGAAGACGCCAGACGGCAAGTACAAAAAGAAATAATGGAAAAGATAGAAGGACTAGGCCACCAACTGCATCGTACTTCGATAGCCGATTCAAAAAGATGATTCGATCTCACCAGGTACTCCCTTACAAAACTCAAGTCCTATGCATACGGAAAGGTCAGTACATAAAATGCTTAAGCCTCCTACGTATGATGGACAGTCATCATGGTCCATGTACCGTAGACAATTTGAGGCTGCTGCAAAGGCGAACGGATGGACTTCCCAAGAAATGGCTACTCAGAGGTCAGGCTTTAGAAATTTTACAGAGCATCCCGGAAGAGCAGCAAAACGACTACGACATGATTGTAGGCGCATTAGAAATTAGGTATGGACACAAATATCTCCGTCAAGTTTACCAGTCCCAGATCAAGAGCAGACAGCAAAGAAGCAACGAGTCTCTTCAAGAATATTAAGCTGACATCGAGATAAACGACTCATTCATTTGGCATACCCTCAAGCACCCAAAGAATTTCTCGAACAAATTGGTATCCAGACTTTTATTGATGGACTAGTAGACACCGAAATGCAGCAAGCTTTGCGGCTTGGTAGACACACCACGATTAGTGATGCACTCGTAGCTGCTTTGGAATTTAAAGCAGCTAAAGAAGCATCGAGAAGCTACAAATCCAGAGTAAGGCAAGTTAAATTCGACGAATGCCAATCACTTCCCGAGACCATGGAGAAAATAATGCGAGCATTAAATGAAATCAAACAGTCGAACTCACAACAAAAGGAAACCAGGCGCTGCTACAACTGTGGAAAAATTGGGCACCTACAGCGCTTTTGCAGGGCTAGGTCAAGGTCCCAGTTAAGAACGAACTCACCAGATCGACAGCCAGATTTGAGATCAAGATCCAGAAGTCCAGACAAAAGAAACTCGAGAGAAGATAATGGGACATCGAAGACTTCACAGCATAGGACTAGTCGTTCCCCAACCCCAGACCGAAGACCTCGTGCCAGATCACCAGCGAGAAATTCGGGAAACGACAATTAGTCGATGCTAGGGGGCGCGTGTCGACTACTTATACTCAATGCCCCAAGATTTCTGTCTCAAAAATGAGTAGCGACGAACGAAGCCTGATAGTCCATGGATACTTGGACGATAATTGGTGTTCCTTTGTAATTGACACCGGTGCTACAAGAACTATTCTGCGGCCTGACATTCTGCCAAAATCATCAAAGGAATTATCCAGACATGTGAAATTGGAAACAGCTACTGGAGAATTGATTCCTGTACATGGCGAGCTAAATGTAAAAATTCAACTGGGTTCGAAAATCATGTATCACCGAGTTTTAACAGCCGATATCAGAGACGACTGCATATTAGGACTAGACATACTGAGTAAACATGGTTTTGTCGTGGATGTTAAAAACAAAACTATACAAATTCAAAATGAAGAAATTGTTATGGCCCCCAAGCTTCAAGACTACAATCGATCAAGAAGGATAATCGTTGAAGAGGACATCCAAATTCCCCAAGGATCGGAGAACATCATCATTGCAAAATTGGATGGAAATGGTGAAGGTCTAAGTACTGGAATAGTCGAGGCGAGCGAAAGGAACGATGGCTTATTGGTTGCAAGAAGCCTTGTACAAATGAATAATCAAATTCCAGTAAGAATTGCCAACATATCCGACAAGAAGATCATCCTTAAGAAGAATGAAGTATTAGGACGTTGTGAGCCAGTCGAGAGAGTAGTTAAATGAGAGGAAATCAACCGAGCTCTGTTAAATCAAGCAAAGGTACGTGATCCGACTATTGCAGAACCCTTGCTCAAGAATGCTGCCCATCTGGAACCGGAAGAAGTTAGAAAAGCTAGACAGTTTCTCGAGAAATATCAAGATGTTTTTGCCAATGGAAACATCACCGGCAGAACAAGTCTGGTTCAGCATCGTATAGACACCGGCAATAACCGACCGATAAAGCAAGCTCCAAGAAGACTACCATTCTCTAAACAGAATGAAGTTACCGGAATGATCGATAAGATGCTGAAAGAAGGTGTCATCGAGGAATCATCGAGCCCATGGTCTTCACCCGTTGTTTTAGTTACGAAGAAAGATGGCAAAACCAGATTCTGCGTGGACTATCGGAAGCTGAACAATGTGACTAGGAAAGACAGTTATCCTCTACTTCGAATCGACGACACCCTGAACACACTTTCAGAGTCAAAATGGTTTTCGACATTGGACTTGAAGAGTGGATATTGGCAAGTCGAACTTCATCCCGATGATAAAGAGAAAACAGCATTCTCTGCTGGTACCGGACTTTATCAATTCAAAGTTATGCCATTTGGTCATTGCAATGCACCGGCCACTTTCGAGAGACTGATGGAGTTAGTACTAAGAGGATTGACATGGAAAACGTGCTTGGTATACCTTGATGACGTCATAGTAATGGGGAAATCATTTGAAGAACACCTTAAAAATTTAGAGGATATCTTCAATAGATTCAGGAATGCCAACCTACAGTTGAATCCAAAGAAATGTTCCCTGTTTCAAAAACAAGTGGAATTTCTAGGACACATAGTATCCGCCGAAGGAATTCAAACCGACCCCAGGAAGATATCTGCAGTCAAAGAATGGCCACGACCCAGAGATAAACATCAAGTAAGAAGTTTTCTTGGACTCTGCACATACTACAGGAAATTTGTAAAGGATTTCGGAAAAATTGCTAAACCCCTACACCGGCTTACAGAAAATAATGTTACCTTCGATTGGACTCCAGACTGCCAGCAAGCTTTCACAGAACTGAAGAAGCGCCTAACTACAGCACCAATTTTGGCATACCCTAAACAAGATGGAATGTTTATTTTGGATTGTGATGCCTCTCAACACAGAATTGGATCAGTCTTATCCCAGGTTCAAGACAAAGAAGAAAAGGTAATCGCCTATTTCAGCAAGACACTAGGCAAGGCTGAAAGGAATTACTGTGTTACGAGGAAAGAATTACTGGCCATCATCAAATCGCTGGAGCATTTTCATTGTTACCTTTATGGAAGACACTTTTTAATTAGGACAGATCATAACGCCCTGCAGTGGATTATGAATTTTAAGAACCCGGAAGGACAAGTTGCTAGATGGATGGAGAGACTACAACAGTATAACTTCAAAATAATGCACCGGAGTGGAAAAACACATGGTAATGCAGACACATTATCGAGAAGACCGTGTTTAGAACAGAAATGTCGCTACTGCCAGAAGATCGAGACTAAAGAGTCCTCATATGAGACCGGCAATGAACTGTTAATGGCAACAACAATACAGGTTGAAGATGAATGGTCCTCGGAGGAATTAAAGAAGAGCCAGAAGAAAGACAGTGACCTCAAATTAATCCGGAACTGGGTAAAAAATGGAGTTCGACCAACTTGGCAGGAAGTTTCCAGATATGGTACGACTATAAAGGGATACTGGGCTCAATGGAGTTCCCTTTGTCTTCGCGATGGCCTACTGCATCGGAAGTGGGAGAGCCCCGATGGAGTATCCGCAGTCTACCAGTTGGTCTTGCCTAAAGCAAGAATCCACCAAGTGCTAGAAGAGCTTCACAGCAGCCCATCCGGAGGACATTTTGGAGTAACCAGGACTTTGGCTCGAGTAAGGGACCGATTTTATTGGGTAAACTGTCGCCGAGACGTCGAAGAATGGTGCAAGAGATGTGATCTGTGCTCTGCCAAAAAGGGACCAAAAACAAGAAGCCGTGGTAAAATGGTGCAGTACTTATCCGGAGCACCATTCGAGAGAGTAGCAGTGGACATTCTTGGACCATTACCTGTAACCGACCGTGGAAACAAGTACTTGATGGTGGCAATGGATTATTTCTCGAAATGGCCCGAAGCAGTACCTCTCCCCAATCAAGAAGCAGAGACTGTAGCCGAAGCGTTCATCGAGAATGTCATAGCTAGGCATGGAGTACCCCTCGAGCTGCATTCCGATCAAGGAAGAAACTTCGAATCAGAGCTGTGGCAAGAAGTAATGAAAATAATGGGCATCAAGAAAACCCGAACTACTGCGCTTCATCCCCAGTCGAATGGCATGGTTGAACGCCATAACAGGACCATATGCCACTACCTGTCTAAATTCGTGTCTGAAAATCAAAGGGACTGGGACAAATTGGTGCCTCTATTCTTGTTGTCATATCGAAGTTCCCAGCATGAATCAACCACCTACACTCCATCTATGCTGACTTCTGGAAGAGAGATGAAGCTGCCTACTGACCTCATGCTTGGCCGTCCACTGGAAGAAACCGAAGAGCGATCTCTGCTAGAATTTGTGGAGGACTTGCGAAAGAGAATGGACCGGATCCACCGATTTGCCAGGGAGAAGCTGAAAATTCACAGCGACAAAATGAAGCAGCGTCTCGACACTACATCAACAGAGACTGCCTTTAAACCTGGTGACGCAGTATGGTTGTACGCCCCAAAAAGGACAAAAGGAAAAAGTCCAAGGCTTCAGAGCAACTGGCAAGGCCCGTACACCATAATAAAGAAAATCAATGACCTGGTCTACCGCATCCAGCTGTCTCCAAGAAGCAAGCCGAAGGTGGTCCATCTGGAAAGGCTCGCGAAGTACACAGGACATAACCCACCCAATTGGTTCGTCGTCGAGGATCCACCGCCTAGGACTGAAGACAGTGTTATTCGGGACGAATAACCTTAAAGAGGGGAGCAATGTGACATTTGTAAAAGTGACATTTGTGACAGCTGACATTTATTAAGTTTTATAGTTTACATACTTAGTTTATTTAGTTTATACACACTAGGCTATTAGTAAATAATTGTATGGAATGACATATTGAATATTCTGGATGTCAAAAGAATTTTCTAGAAATGTAGAAAGTATAAATATTGTTGTTGTTGCTAGGAGTTAGTTAGTTGTGATTTGGATGTAACAGAGTTAAGACCGACGTGTTGTAGAATATTAATAAACGTGTTTGGAATTAAAGGAGTGAATCATTTAAGGAGAAATACGTAACATTATATTTTTGAGAATTAATAGTTAGTGCAACAGACTCAGTTCTATTCTCTGGATAAATTAGAATCCAATTTAAAGCGACACCACGGACACCATAATTTATCAATTAGTAACGAGTGGTTTACGGTATCAAATGTCCGGGATAGATAGAAAAAATAGATTATAGTTTTTTCTTTGTTACTAAAGTTATGCAAAATATTATTGCACAGTGATAAAACAACGTCTTGAGTTGCTAGGCCCTTTCGGAATCCATACTGATAACAACATAGGATGTTTTGTACTGAAAAAAAAGTTATTTAATCTAATATTTTAGAAAATGCTGAGAGTAGAGCAATATCTCTTAGTTCTCCAAGAGACTTATCATTTTTCTAATGTATTGGGACTTTTGCATTTTTTAGTTCTTCTAGAAATACTCCTTGTTCAAAAGATAATTTTATTAACAATATTAGAGGGTCAACGATATAATTGGAAACACTTTTTTAAAAATGAGCAAGGAATCTCATCGGGCACAGCTGACTTTTTTGTTAGAAATGGAAATGATTATTTCTTTTACCTCATCAGGTGTCACTGGATGTAAGAAGAAATTATTAACATTTACAAAATTATTTTGAGTATTGCCTTTATTACACATGTAATTAGTTAAAGCATTAACCGAATTTATAAAAAAAAAATGTTAAAAGCATTAGCAGCTGAATGCATATCTGAAATATTTTTGCCTTCGCAGTCAATAAAATGTTTCTCCTTCATCTCAACTCAAATGTTTCAAACTCATAACTTTTATTGGCACAGTTATATTTAATTATATCCCAGGCTACTTTAGATTTATTTGTTGAATTAATAGATTTGGATTCATAATATTTTTTTTTAGCAGACTTAAGTTTTATTTGGTGGTTTTTCTTTAGGATATTATATTGAACTAATACCTCATCATCGTCAGTAAATTTATATACATATTTTGTAAACGTCACGGAGAAATGTACCTTCATTTATTAAGTCCCTGTTATCCAGGGTTTATTTTCTTTCGGTATTTTTTTCTTTTTGGATATTTTCACTGAAAATGCTTTATCAAATAAGTTTATGAAGATATGATGAAAATTGCGAAAACCAGCGTTCAGCGAATATCAAAATTAAGATTAAACTCGCCACATAAGAATGTAGGTACAGTAGACTTATAAAAGCAATCGACCAATCTGACCAAATTGCTTATAAAAAAGTGTATATCGTTGGATTTAGCTGATGGTGATCTATAAAAACATCCAAGTATTGTTTTGTGTACAGCAGTGCTTACTTCCACAAGTTTATATTCAAATAAATTTTCGATTCTTGGGACATTACATGATTTTATGGAGAAATCTAGTTCAGATTTTATAAAAATTGCTACACCTCCTTGTTTAAAATTCGACCTACAGAAATAACCAATTAACTTGTACATTGAGATCGTTATGTTAATTATTTCTATTTCATTACAATTTGTTTCAGATATACAGACAACATCTGGATAATGTAATGATTTTGAGAGAAGCTCAAGTGATTCGATTTTATTACGTAGGCTTCTAGTATTTAAGTGACAAATGTTTAATGGAGACAACTGAATTTGTTGGATTACAATTTGTAGGATTTATATTTTCAGTTTTGGTGGAACCACTATTACGTGCAAGAGGAACTCTAGGTGCACTGGGAACACTAAGTACTTCACTAATTAAGTGTTTTCCGCATTCAAGGCTGTTGGTGGAAATTTGTTCCTGAGCGAAACTTGAAACGATTTACAATTGCACCACCAGGCCATATGACATGGATGTATACTTCTCCCACATAGGGCGATAGGAAATGTGACCAGAAACGAACAGGTGTTATTGTTTCTTTTTAATTCCTTACATTCAAAACTTATCTGGGCTGCACTCTCTCTTAAGCTTATCCAGGGCTGTAGTTCGGGGATCCATTCGGTAGACATGTAGATATCCTAATTTGGGCACAGTTTTCACTTTAGATGCATTTTTGTTCATTCCAATAATCGGCATTCTTAAGCTATTGATTATATGTCGTGAGGTATTGTTTTTATTGCTCTTGTCAGTAGTAGAACATACACTATTTTTGCTAGGGTCATTGACCTGTGTTTTTACTAAGGCTGTGCCTTTTATTCTATCACTATAGGTTTCTGTTTCTGATACCGTAGGATCAGATTTTTTTTTATTTGATTGGTTGATTTTAAGGAATCCTTACTGAAGCCAGTGAGGCTAGATGTCGTTGGTACTGCGTTAATCGAATTTGGTTTTGCTAGACTTGCAGTCGATTCACGATAGATGGTGGAGTAAGACTGTTTATATTGCATACTCTTTTGCTTCTTAGGAGGTTTGCCAATTCTTCAAGATCAACTAACCTTTTTTCTAGGTGAATTATTGTTTGTAATAATAACTTGTTCTCTTCCAGGAAGTCAGATTCCATTTTTACTTTCTCGCAATCCGTAGTCGCACATTTTAATGAACATGCACTGTCTTTGTAGAGGTTAACATTGTCAGCAGGTTTGTCACTATTTAGTACAATTTTGTCCAGAAAATTTCGTAACACATTTATTTATACTTGTATTTTCAGGAACTTTTTTAAACACTACTATGTCTTTTTACACAAAGACAAATTAAGTCTTTTTTTGTAAATTTGTCTAGCTCACTTATGTAACGAAATTTTAGTCATTCTCTTGTTCCCGGTACGTATCAAGCAGTAAAACAGGTAAGCATCTATTTGAATCCGTTGTCTCACTTCAACTAATATGCGCTTCTATTGCTAAATATATTCTATGTTTTATATTATATGCTTTGGATTCTATACTTTGCGCCTGTGCGATAATTTAACACAGCATTTAAGGATAGCAGGGAATTTAGTGATAGACGAGCTCTCGAACGGTAAGGCACGCTTTTTGATTTAAGGATATATTTTTCTGAGGGATTTGCAAAGTTTTCTTTGTTTTGGTAATCCTTTTGTATTTTTTTTTTATATTTCTGTTGAGATACATATTGTGAAATTATAATTTCAAGCTGTGATTAATGGTATTTTTGTATTTCTTTAGAAATTTAAGGGATTTTACCTTCGGAACACGGTGCCCTTGAATTATTATGGAGCCGGTATTATACCAACATTTGATTGTATTATCTATGAATAGATATTTTGGGGTTCTTAATTTTTTAGGTACGAACCGTAAAGAAACCCAAACTCTCAACCTGTTGAACGAGGGATATAAGCTATAGACAATAGATACAGGACTTGTGGTGCCGTGATAAACCAAAAATGGACACATCCCATGTAGGAAAAATTTGAAGGCATCCACGTGGCTACTGGATTTAGGATTGCAGGTAAGGAGGTTTTTTTCGTTTTTTATTGGTTATATACCATAGATTTGTTCAAATCTGTGAAAAAAAAAAACAAGCATTACCTAAAATTCGCTTAGAAATCTTTTGTCGATAACTATAGCTAGATATCTCACTCGTTCCTGTTTTAAGTCACAGGTTTATCTTCAGTTTTTTTTTGCCTTTTTTATTGAATTCCACAGCTAGATTTTATACTAACACTTTATTTCTGGGTTGCTCCACCGAGATTAATTTTAGTAATTTATTAATTTTATCGTTAAATCATCAGCTGCCTGAGCTTATACTGCTGTCCTAGACAGGGGTATAGTATGTAGTTTCACTTTCGAGATTCGTCCCAGACTCCATTGTCTTTTTGATCTGATTAGTGTAAATTTTTTTATTGTTAATATACCCATTGCTTTGATTTTTAGTAAACTTTAAGACAAGGTTTCATATACCGATTGTCTCCATTGTAACAATCTTTCTCGACTACTGTTGTTAATTTAATTATTAGTGAAATTAGTACCGTAGATATACAGGGTGAGTCACTTTTTTTGTAGCAGGACTTTAACATTCGATAGAATACGATATTTTGAGAAAAACGTTCCTATAAACATATGGTCTATCTAGCTTCGTAAAGGAGATACAGGGTGTTAAAGGGTCAGTTTTTTTTAAGTTTTTTTTACAATATCTTGTGAACGAAATGGTATTTTCGCTTAATATTTTACACACGCTTTAACCTCAATAGGAGCAACAATTTCCATTGATTTTGTCGAAAACACTATACTGTAAGTTGCTTTTCTCGGGTACTCAGATTATTTAGATTAACAGAACTTTTTTATCGTACAACATTTATAAAAGAATGATGTTTTAGCTACAATTTTGATCGCTTGTAATTTTGCGCTAACTGTGACGGTTTTCGAGATATTAGTCATTTTTTGTCTGATAGTGCATCTTCTTACATGGCCATGAAAAAATTTTATTTTTAGTTTTAATTTTATTTTTTTAACGAAGTGACCTGGGCATCCGAGAAATGTAACATCCATTATAGTATTTTCGATAAGAACATTCAAAATGTTGATCTCATCCATGTTAAGACATGTCGTGCACCGTAAAAAATGAAACTTTATGAAATGAAATGAAATGCACCATCAGATCCACGTATCCACGACTCGCCTGAGCTAGCTGGAGCTACGTTTTGTAAATGTTTGAGGTAGGTGCCAATCCTACACCCCACGGTTACATTGCACTTACTAAAGCATCTTCACTAACCGGTGCCGTACTGACCATATGATCTGTCCTAATTAAAAAGTGTCTTCCATAAAGGTAACAGTGAAAATGTTCCAATGATTCGATAATGTCTAGTAACTGTTTCCTCGTAACACAGTAATTTCTTTTCTGAAATATGCGATAACCTTTTCTTCGTCGTCTTGAACCTGGGATAAGACTGAACCAATTCCATGTTGAGAGGCATCGCAATCCAAAATAAACATTCCATTTTGGTTAGGGTATGCCAAAATTGGTGCTGTAGTTGGGGGCTTCTTCAGTTCTGTGAAAGCTTGCTGGCAGTCTGGAGTCCAATCGAAATTAACATTATTTTCTGTGAGCGGATGTAGTGGCTTAGCAATTTTTCCGAAATCTTTTACAAATTTCCTGTAGTAAGTACACAGTACACAGTCCAAGAAAACTCATTACTTGATGTTTATTTCTTGGTCGGAGCCATCCTTTGATTGCAGAAATCTTGCTTAGGTCGGTTTGAACTCCTTCGGCGGATACTATATGTCCTAGAAATTCTACGTGTTTTTAAAATACGGAACATTTCTTCGGATTCATCTGTAATCTGGCATTTATGAATCTTCTTAAGATCTCTAAGTTTTTAAGATGTGCTTCAAATGACTTCCCCATTACTATGACGTCATCAAGCACATTTCCCACGTCAATCCTATAAGTACTAACTCCATCAGTCTCTCGAAAGTGGCTGGTGCATTGCAAAGACCAAATGGCATAACTTTGAATTAATAAATGCCGGTACCAACAGAGAATGCAGCTTTCTCTTTATAATCGGGATGAAGTTCGACTTGCCAATATCCACTCTTGAATGTTGAAAACCATTTTGACTGTGAAAGGGTGTGTTCATTGTATTGTCGATTCGAGGTAGAGGATAACTGTCTTTCCTAGTAACGTTGTTCAGCTTCCGATAGTCCACACAGAATCTTGTTCCATCTTTCTTCGTAACTAAGACAACAGGTGAACGCCGGTGTCTATGCGATGATGAACCAGACTTGTTCTGCCGGTGATGTTTCCTTTGGCTTACGACATTACGGCAATATCTTTATACCTGTCGAGGAACTGTCTAGCTTTTCTAGCTTCTTTCGGTTCCAGATGGGCAGCATTTTTAAGCAATGATTCTTTAATAGTTGGATCACGTACCCTTGCTTGATTCGTCTGAGCTTGGTTGACTTCCTCGCAACTGTCTTTTCGACTGGCTCACAACGTCCTAATACTTCATTCTTCTTCTTCTTCTTGTCCGATATGTTGGCAATCCTTACTGGAATTTGGTTATTTATCTGTACTAGACTTCTTGCAACCAATAAGCCATCGTTCCTTTCACTGGCCTCGACTGGTAGTCAAACCGTCACAATTTCCATGCAGTTTTGCAATGACAATGTTCTCCGATCCTTGGGGAATTTGGATGTCCTCTTCAACGATGATCCTTCTTGATTGATTTAAATAAATAATTTAAAGTCCGTAGTTTACAGACAAGGTTGTCGCAGTGATATTTCCAACTTAGGTAGCATCAAAGTGCAAACCTAAAAAATTTAACAGTGGAGTGGGGAGACAGTACTAGTGAATTATTATTTAACATAAGGTTCAGATTGCCACAAGGCTTTTGCCAGTTGTGGAATGGTATATAATGGGTTTTTTCATTGTTTAGATACAGGGAGTTTTTGGAAAACCATGTATTTAGATTTGAAAGAGTTTCGTTACAAAAATTCTCTAATGTGTTTTCATCCTTACTCGATATAAGTACAGGAAACGCAACAATTATTGTCATATCCACCGATCGTTCTCAATATCGTTAATGTACAGTATGAATAGTATAGGACCAATAACGGAGCCTTGAGGAACCCCTATTTGAGAATTTTTTATAGTCGATTGTGAACTGTTCTTGTAAGTATCAGTAGTGTAGTTTAAATTTACATATTGAGATCGACTATTTAAGTAAGAGTCAATCCATTTAATGCTCTATCTTTATCTTTAATACCATATCTGTTTAATTTATTTAGAAGAAGTTCATGATCAACGCAATCGAATGCTCTGCTGAGGTCGCAAAAACACCCCAACAGGGCACTCGCCAGCATCAATCTTGGTAGTTAAATTACTATAAAATGAAAGAAGTGCTGAGCTTGTACTTTTATTTTTTTGAAAACCGTGTTGAAAAAGGAGTTAAGTCTATTAAGGTATGCATATTCAAATATTTTTGAGAGTCCTGAAAGCTCTGTAATGGGTCTATAGTTATTAACGTTAACTGGATCACCCTTCTTTAGTATCGGTGTAACTTTCCCTGTTTTTAGACTGCTTGGGAAAGAACCAGAACAAAAAGAAAGATTAACCAAATAGGTTAATGGCTTTATAATAGACGATAAGGCAATTTTTAATAGAAAATTTAGAAATTCATCTACCCCATGGGATTTACTATTTTTTAACTTAGTCGTTAAAAGACATAGAAGATCAGACTCGATATAAGGACACAATAAAACGTGTTAATAATTTGATTTTGTTCAAAAAAATCTGTTTTTATATCTTTATATGACCCTATTTTTTGCACTAACGATAAAGGAGCCTGTAAAAAATAATCGTTAAAGAAATTACTAACTATGCATGGATATTCCAGTAAGTTACCATCATCATTTTTAATAACTGTATTGTTCGAAACTCTTTTTTTGTTGGTTATTTCCGATACTATTTTCCAGCATTCTCTATTGGCGTTATCTGAATTGTATATTTTGGTTTGGAAATACTGTTTCTGATTATCTTTTAATAGTAGTTTGTGTTTTCTTTTAGCTGTATTATATTGTGGCTTTAGATCAGGAAATAATCAGGATAATTGATAAAGATCTTTTAAATTGTTGCTGGAAACTCTAACTTCATTATCAATCCAGTTATTACGATTATTATATGGGTCAATATATCTTTTATGCAATGGAAAATTATAATTAAAATGATATGATAGTATATTTGTAAAATAGGTAAAAGCCACGTCTAAATCTAGAAGGGTATATAACTCATACCAATCTTCTTGATTAAGGGCATTAATGAAATTATAAATTGCTGTATTATCAAAATCCCTCTTCCACTGATACATTTTTTTAGGTTTGTCAAAATTATTGACATTAAAGTCATATAGTACCATAGAATGATCAGACAGATGATTCGCACATGAGTATGTTGCACCCTTATCTATAAAATTAACAAATATGTGATCAATCGAGGATATGCTAGCCTCTGTCACTCTTGAGGGCCAACCACCTACATGAGCTAATCCGAATCCAGCAACTAAATTATTTAATTTTATAAAGTTTGGAGATAAGCTTAAATAATCATAATTAAAATCTCCACAGAGTATGAGAGTATAATGAGGATTATACAGATCAGACAAAGTATCGTTAATATTATCAAAGAAGATTTGGTTATCCCCAGAAGGAGGTCGGTAACAATTTATAATAGTTATACCATAGTTATTAAATACACTCTATTGAACATAATTCTATGTGGCCGTCAACACAATACTTATCTGTAATTATTTTTTTACATTGTAAATAGTTTTTTGCATATATTGCAACACCACCCCCATCCCTTCCATTTCTAGTGTGATAGGCGACTAATGTAAAAAACTTCTATATTTCGATTTTCAATTGTCTTCCATTCACAATTTTTGTCATTATGACACCATTTTTCAGTAATACATAAAAAAATATACGTTTTTATAATATGAACATTCGAGTGACAGTTCATTTGTTTTATGTATATTTAAACTATGTATGTTACATAAAAGTAGTTACGGATTAAAAACTATGCTATCGAAGGATTTATCCTCATTCGGGTAAAAAACTGTTGGACATATGCTTCAGCAGGCCAGACGGAAGGATCCATTGCCTTTCTAAAATTGGATTCTAAGATTGTTACCTTGAAGGATGAATATTCATTTGGGTATCTTATAAATCTTCTGCGGTATCATTGGTAAATCTTCTGCGGTAGCTGTGGCTGGCAGCCGATAGACATGCAGGTTCGTAGTCTTAGGAACACCAGTCAGATGAGCTAGATTTTTATCGTTATTGTTACCTTTAATCGTATATGTCTTACGTCGTTTATATGTAACTTTTTTCCATTCATTTGCATCATTATTTATATCCACATATTTGGTAGTGATATTTTTCTGAGCCTCCTTAATACCTATGTCAAGTTGCTGTGGACTGATAACATGTTTTTAGGGCTTCTGAATTATCTTTTGCATCTCTGCAGTGGTAGCTGTAGGTTCCTTTTGCTTGAAGTTTTGAGCATTCTTTTTTATTCGCAATATTCACGGAAGGTTTGCTGCTAACGGCAACGTCGCATTCCGCTGTATTTATATTATTACGGTTTTGTCTATTAGAATGCTTATTTTCGTCACTGAGAAGTTTAATAATGCATTCCTTATCACTGATTGACTTAACTAGTTCACTATTTAGTCTCTTTAGATATTCCAGTTCAACGGAAAGACACTTAATTTCACATTTGAGGTTAGTAACATCGCCGACCGGCGATTGAGTCAAAGTATCGTAAAATTCCGCATTTTCACTAGTTTCTACAAACCTCTTCACATTTTCACTCACTTTGCTGTCTCTAGGCAGTCTACGCTATCTTGACGAACGCAACACTGCAAACGTTTGCAAATACTTCTTCTCTGGACGCTTATTTGAACGAATGCGCGAAGATTCTTTCGTCCAACTCCCACCTCCCACCTCCCAAATTACCGCCGCAGGCGCGCCGTGCAACATCTGCATGCCCTTCCAAATCAAGGGGCTTCTACTGTGGCAGACGCTCTCATCAAGGACTGGATTTGTCGATTTGGTGTACCTCTGGAATTACACTTGGCCCAGGGGACAAATTTTGAGTCATCCCTGTTTCAGAACGTCTGCACTACGCACTAACACGCACACTGATGGAATGATGGAACGAATAAATAGGACTTCTGGTACCTATCCAAAGTAGTCTCCGACCACCGGAAGGACTAGCACTAGTTTCTTCACCTGTTCCTGCTAGTCTATCGGTCGTCAGTCCATAAAACAACTGGGCAAACACCTGCGATCATCGTATTGGGGAGTGAACTGCGTCTTGCCTGTGACCTGAAGTTCGGGTGTACACCAGGGGACGACGCGACGTGGCTTTAGAGGACTACGTCAGCACTCTACGATAGAGAATGGATGACATCCACGCACGAGTCCGTTCGAGTATCCAGGTTCCAGCCACCGCATGAAGGAGACCTACGACATCAACGCCAACGATCGGAGGTAGCAGCCCGACAACCAAAGACTTATAAAAACAAACTTATATAAAAGACTTATATAAACAAAGACCAGACGGTTATACAGTACTAGCTGGTGCAAATCTTGGGTCAGGGCAGATGTGGAAATAATTGGTATAAGAGTATAATGCACATAACAAAGAGGAATATATTAACAGCGTTGCCAAGTTGTTGTTCGCCATTATAATTGGGCGCGGTCATCCCTTCTTATGTCTGTTAGCTTGGTTGGCCCTCCTACAAAGACATGTGGCATTGTCTCCGGGATAAGTGTACTCGATTAGTACATCTCGATACATGATAGGGTGTATTACTTTTCCGTCAAAAATTACGTTACGTATAATACAGTTTAATATAAAACAGTTATGTGATACATTATTTAATGCTCAAATAACTGAACAACATATTTTATTTCGTTTATTTGTCAGCCTTCGTTGTCACCTTCACTATTACATTTTCTGCAAGAATTGAAACATCCAGATGAATCAAACTTATGAACAATATTCATAACTGTTTGAGCCGTCGGGATAGGGCGATCTTCAAATGTAAAAGCAAACCGGACAACAATTTCGGCAGCAGTACAATGTCCGTAATACCACTTAATAATTTGCTTTCGTTCTTCGAGGGTATAAATTGTCATTTTTAAAAGAGTTACTGGGAATCTCGAACTAGTTTAATACACACCAACGCAACAGCACAAATAGAATGATGAAAATATTCAATATGGAAACCAATGCCTACTGATCAGAAGCCACGCCCATGATCGCAAGTAGGTGCATCTCTCATTGGAACATGCATTTCCGCTCCCTTCCACACCCCGTCCGTAAACGTGGGCTCATCGGTCCTCGTGCCTAAAGCGACAAGTTGGCAACAGCTTAGTTTCTCTCTGTCCTTTTTTGATACATTATTTTGCCGTTTCTGTTCTGTATTATACTACAGTGATATCGACCCTAGCTTTTCATCAGCCAGATCTGTATAACCCACAGCGTCGTCGTGGGTTATCTTAAAACTATAAAATTCCTGGGAAGGTCCATATGCAGTCGTCACACAGATAAGTGATGTAGTCTACCGAATACAGAAGTTACCAAGAGGAAAAACAAGGGTGGTTCATTTCAAACGGTTGTCTCTTTTTGCCGGAAGCAATGAAGAGCAAGCTGAAGCCAGAGTTCGACACGTCACGTCAGTCCGCCAGACTCTCTTTTGAAGAATTCATTTTGCTACATTTCAACTGTCAGAAAGCTCACTACGGTGTAACACGAGAAGAACCACGAGACTTGTTCCAGGTTCCTGCTGACTTCTGTCTTGCCCACTGTGTAGCAGCAGATCTTCGAATGTCCCGAGGAATTGCACTTACCTTCAAAAAGGCGTTTGGACAGATGGAGGAGTTACGCAGAAAAAAGTCAGGATTGGACGAGTCCTTCAAATCACGGTGGTTTAGCAAGAGAAAATGAGGTCCGTCTTCTATTTAGTATCTAAACAGCTATTGCACCACACTTATCGGACTGTCTGGGACACAGTAGTCGAACTGAGGGAGGTGCTCTTGTTCCAAAACATAAGCACTTTGGAGATACCGAAGATAGCCAGTGGACTAGATGGTCTGGATTGGAGGCTGATAAAAAGTATGCTGGAAGGCCTTTTCCAGTTTACTGGAATCACCCAACAAGAGAACTGTGGACTGTTTCTTCTACCGGACATCTCGATGCAAGAATGGGACAAGCTGCAGGTATCGTCATGGACCAGGGGATGATGGTACAATTCGGGACGAAATGTCTTTAAGGAGGGGCGAAATAGCCGTGCAGCAAAACAAAGGTGACTCACCGACACGTCCACGCGTTGCGTAAGCCTCCGGACCTTCCTCAAACTTCTAATTCTTTCGAAGCGGAATGCTGGAATATGCGGGCATCAGCTAACCGGGTATACACGTAACGCCCTTACAACCCAAGAGCTTGTGTCAAATCAGTGCAAGTGTTTTGTAAAGGTCCATATAAACAGTGTTGTATATATTACATCGTATATGAGTCAGCAACAAGTTGTAGCGGATAGCGAGACAACTGGCGCAGTGCGCTTTGTAGTACTATGTATGTAGTAAAAAGTATGTACTAAAAAACAGCATCGCAAAAACGTTTTGTAAAGGTAGAAAAGGACCTCGCACAATTCTTATGGGAAGTGCCCCTGAGCAAAATTGACTGAAGTTTTGATATTTTGCTGCCCATGACACTCAGATCAAAAATTCCAATCTCTAAAATTCAAAAAGTAACAATAAAAGTTGAACTGAAACATTTTGATATTGACATTATTATCTATGTAAACATCAATCAATGCCGAATCTGTCAAACCCACATATGATAAAATTAGCTACAAGAATGTTCTTTTATTATTTTTGTTTTGTATATGTTAGAGTTTTCGAGGTATTTGCTGATGGAATATAAAAAAAAATGTGTTGCCTCACATTTCTTGGTAAACGTTGATTCCTAACGTAAAAGTTGTAGAATATTAAATTTTCTTAAAAATGGGTGTATTATTCAGTATTTTATTTACAACTGATCTAAAGTATGAATTGAACACTCTGACATTAGAAACCGCTGAAGTCTTCTCTGACCCCCCTCATCACACGATAGGATTGATGAAAAGGGAAAGAAATGTATCTTAAGATGGTCTGGTGCAAATCCAAATATACCTTTTAACCGCTATCGCTACCAAATATTCGTAAAATAAGTATCAAACGTTAAATCTGACATGTCCTCTCTTCCACCCGCTGAGGGGGCAACTAATCAACATTCCTATTACCAGATCTAGCAGCAGTTAGAAAATGAGCTGTCCCCTGAACTATGGGGATAGGAACGCAATCAAAGCCAGTAAATCGGTTAGCTCCTTTACAAACTAAATTACATGAACAAGACGAAATTTTAAACATGATTTTTTGAAAATTGCAGCAGTGGCAAATGTGGGTGCAGGAAAACGTCGATGAAGTGCTTCCCCATTTGTCAAAACTGAAAAGAGAATTGCCATTGTATGACGAAGATGTGGAGTCGCTTTCCACATCACTAAATAAATAGAAGTAGAGGTGGAAGAAAATATAAATGAAGACGATGAGGAGTACGAGCCACCAACTCAATTTACCCTAAACACTTTTTGCCCCAAGGGAGCCAAAATGATTTATGAGAACTATTAAGTGATTTATTTCTTGTTAAACACAAGTTTACATATACTATTTAATGGAAATTTAATGTCCACGCCCTAGCAACATTTTGCAACTTGTCTCAACTTATATTGTATGAAGTTGTTTATAATTGGTAATTAAATTTAAGCACTTCTCCGCAATCGACTGAAACCAAACTATCATTATATCACTACTAACAAATTGTTCGCTTTCTCTCTTTTAAAAAACGTAAAAAACGGAAAAATATGTTATTATTTAAACGTTCAAAAAAACCGTCTAATACTAGTATCTAGCTTCCCGACAGTTTGAATTACAAAATACAGTAAGCCTCAACTCACAACATCCACATCACAATACACCATCCACATCGAAGTCAATATTTACAAATGTTTCATTTTGTTTCTTATTATCCTTTGATCTTTGCCGCAAAGCACGAATTCACACAACATACAACTTTTTTCAACTGCACATCAACATAATGCAACACAACATAATATCTGTATATTCAAACAAAAGTAAACTTTTGTGCTGAAATGAGTTGCTATTTTTCATGTTGGTGTATGTTGCTCCAGTGTGGACGCACTATATGTTACACTACACAATCACTTATAGTCCAGGAGATCTATGTTTCGGACTGACAAAATAGTCCATAAAAGAAGTCTCTACATTTTCATATAGAGGAAACCGTCCTGATTAAAGAAAGACCCGAGAAGGCGGAATCACGCAAGTGCCTGCATCATATTTTAAATAGACAAATTATTTGTGAAACACTATTTTTTTCGAATTATCTCGAAAAGTATGCGTCTTACGAAAAAATATCAAGACAAAAGTTGTTTATTATTAAATTTCCCATCGAAAAATTTCGATGGGAAAAGTCCAAAAAATCGAAAAGTTTCGATTATTGCAAAATTAATTTTTTTAACGAGAAATCGAGCAAAATTTTCGAGAAAAACCCCGTTTTTAAACAAATTTAGTTATCTCGGTTAATAACAATCGTATCGTCATGAAACTTTCCAAAAACTTCCTTCTTTCCAAAAACTTCTTTTATTGTTAATAAGCTCCCGCAATCGGCATTCTGTGCCGATAAATAGTTCCCGAGTTATAATCAATTGAATGCGGAAAATCGCTAATTGTTAACAATTTGTTATAACAAAATGGGGGCTTTTCGCGCCGAATTTTTTTTACACATACAGTTGGATGTCCTTTATCATATGCCGTATGCGGAATATCGATACATTAATTATAGCGTTGTTTATAACAAATTTTCTGGAGGTATAGTTTTTTACGCGACGTATAAAACCTCGTACATAGCAACAAAAGCAGCAAAAATCCGTAGTGCAAATGATTTGCAAGTGAAAGTAGTTCAAAAAAAAACTCACATTTAAAAAGGGAAAAAAATGTCGCTAAGTTATTTTGTTGTTGAGATATTTAACGTCAGTTATAAGTTTTTGGCTCATATCTCCGCTCCTAATAAACTTTTCGACTAGCGCTTTGAAGCAACTTTTAGCTTATCTCATGAGCTATATATCGCGTTATTAACAAAGCTTATTAACAAAGTTTATTAGGAGCGGAGATATGAGCCAAAAACTTTGACGTTAAATATCTCAACAATAAAATAACTTAGCGACATGTTTTTTTTAAATACCTCCAGAAAATTTGTTATAAACAACGCTATTAATTAATGTATCGATATTCCGCATACGGCATATGATAAAGGGCATCCAACTGTATGTGTAAAAAAATTTGGCACTTGCGAAAAGCCCCTATTTTGTTATAATAAATTGTTAACAATTAGCGATTTTCCGTATTCAGTTAATTATAACTCGGGAACTATTTATCGCACAAAATGCCGATTGCGGGAGCTTATTAACAATAAAAGAAGGCAACTTTTTGGAAAGTTTCATGACGATACGATTGTTATTAACCGAGATAACTAAATTTGTTTAAAAACGTTTTTTTTTCGCAAATTTTGCTCGATTTCTCGTTAAAAAATTAATTTTGCAATAATCGAAATTGCACATATTTCGATGGGAAATTTAATAATAAACAACTTTTGTCTTCTGATATTTTTTCGTAAGACGCATACTTTTCGAGATAATTCGAAAAAAAATGGTGTTTCAGAAATAATTTGTTTATTTAAAACATGATGCAAGCACTTGCATGATTCCGCCTTCTCGGTTCTTTAATCTGGACGGTTTCCTTTATATGAAACCACCGTTGAGACTTCTTTTATGGACTATTTTGACGCTTTTTGACATAGGTCGCCTGGTCTATTATACGTTTCTGGACCTGGTTTTAAGCCACAGGCTGTCGGTTTACAGGACCCAACTGTCACACCGATTTAAATGAAACTTTGCACACTCATAGAATACTAAAAAATATTGAACCTCTGTTTTTCTTCTTCCGGAATATGGTTTTTAGGGGTATAAACCACCCCTAAAAGTTAGTAAAAGCAAGAATCGCCGTAAATGTAATTAAAGAAGACCAAAATATGGTACAACATAAAATTTAATATGAGATATAATTTAACCTTCTGGTATTAAGGCGAATTAGTTTCTCACAAATACTAACGTCGGTCCGAGAGACCAAAAATAAAAAAAATATTTATTTTTTTCTTCCTATTCTAAGATAATAGACAAATTAGAAAAATATGTTTCCCTGATACTAAAGTAATTGAGGTGGCGTTTTTTTTGGGGCATTTAAAAAAAAAGAAACGATTTCATAGTACCTTTTATTTCATAACATAAAAAATAAAAATAAAATGTACTCAAAAAGTGTATGTAGGTAATTCTGTTAACATACACTATAAATGCTACAGGTAACCAAGAGATATGTAAGTGAGACATGTTAAAACAACAATATTTCATATAGGAAAGTGGAAATTAACATAAAAGTTAGGGTGCCATTTCTTGACTACATTCTGCGCATGTTTCATTTAGATGTCCTAAACATAGGAATTTGTTGCACATTTTGCAACTGTATTTAGTTTTTCTAGTTTTTCTAGTTTAGTCTAGTTCTAGTCTAGTTTTTCTATTTTTTCATCTGGTAAACTGACAGAATCTGCGTCCACTTCATCCCAGAGGAGTTGTAACCTATCCTGTTCTTGCTCGTAACTTAAAAAGGCCATACTGGAGGAAATACACAATCCAAGTTAAGAAAAATAATATTACTTAAATCTGGAAACAGCTTACAACAAATACACTTACCTACAGTTTGTATCACATTCTTATTAACGTCGGTCTCAGCCACCGATATGTCTCGTATGGCGAGAAATATCCATACACTTTGGCATCCAGTATCACACTGGCTAGATGTTTACGATCCCAGAAGGTACTGGGATGGGCATGCGCAAAATCAAATACAGTCGGAAAATATCGTAGAATATTATTCTCGTCGGATTCAGAGACCGTACGTTATTAACGGAAGGTTAATAACATATACTGAAGTACACCACATTTTTTACTCCAAAATCTTAAGTGGCATGCCTTTCATTTCTTGGGGACGTCTGCAGCCTGCAAAAGAACTTTTGCAAATCTTGCCGTACAAAAAATACTCAAATTGCTTATATTCAAATAATTTACATTCTCTAGAAATACACAAAATTATTCAAATTTTAATTTTAGAAAAAATGGCTCCAAAAAAATTTTTTTTTCCAGAGTTCAAAACATGTTTTTTAAACTGCCAATTTGTTCATTACGGTGATTCTTGATTCTACCACTACCCAACTGTCCTCACCGATTTAAATGATACTTTGCACACTCATAGAATACTAAAAAATATTGACCCCTGTTTTTCTTCTTCCGGAATATGCTTTTTAGAGGTAGAGGTAAACTGCTTTTACCACCTAAAAGGTGATAAAAGCAAGAATCGCCGTAGATGAAATTAAAAAATACCAAAATAGTTTACAACATAAAATTTGATTACAACATATTATTTAATAGAACATGTATTGAAGTACACAACATTTTTCTTATTTCCAAAATCTTAAGTGGCTTGTACTTCTTTTCTTGGGGACTTCTGCGGCCTGCAAAAGAACTTTTGCAAATCTTGCCATACAACAAATACTCAAATTGCTTAATAAAATAAATTACATTCTCTAGAGAAGTACACAAAATTATTTAAAAAAAAATGGCGTTCCAAAAAAATTTTTTTCCAGAGTTCAAAAAAAAAAAATTGTTTTTAAACTTTGTTGAAAACAGTTTTCCAGAGAATTTTTTTTTTAAACTGCCATTTTTTTCATTACGGCGATTCTTGCTTTTACCACCTTTTAGGGGTGGTTTCTACCCCCTAAAAAGCATATTCCGGGAGTATAAAAAACAGGGGTTCAATATTTTTTTGTATTCTATGAGTGTGCAATGTTTCATTTAAATCGGTGAGTGACAGTTGGGTAGTGTTATTATTTGTTAGTGCAAAGTAGAATTCACGATGACATACGTAACATGCTCGCAGTATGTTCGAACTACCGGCGTGTAAATAATTCTCATTACGTGTTATATTTCACGATCGATTACGGGTGTCGACCCGGATTTAGATTTATTAGTTTTATGACGACATATCGAAAATTTTGGTAATATTTCTCACTATATTCTTACAGTATAGTTTACGTAGAACATTAAGAGACAACACATGTGCTACTACTATCAGCGATTATCTTGAAAAACATAAAAAAATATATAATATAGACGTCATATTTAAGATATGATAATAATTTTTAGTTAAATAGCTTAATTTAATTAAATTTAAGTAGGAAAGTAAATCAGAAAACATACGCTCTTACTAAAAACTGTTTTACTTTATGGTTATATTACATTAATCAGAAACTAATAAATATTTCAAGTACAACATAGATAATATATTTTATCACATTTGATATGACTTGTTAATAGACATAATTATATTCAATATGTAGTTGAAATAAAAGTGTTAAACAATATTTTGCCTATAACATTAAACATAAATTTACAACAAAAAGAAATAATGGCTTACTGAAGAGAGTTAACAACAGTACCAAAATCAAGCTTAATAGGATAAATACAAATACATGTATATTTACATTAGCGATCTATTTTTTTGGAGGATATTATATTAAAACAGCTTCTGTAACAGAATTTATATGGAACAAATAGATCGCACCAAAGTGAACAGTGTTGCAAAAGGTTTGAGGTCAGAAATGAGAGGTATGTAATATAATTATTGATAATATACGTCAGTACTTAATAGCTTAGGGTCTCTTTCTTGGCTCTAATTTCAGAAACTACAAATCCAACATGGATATAAAAGGCTTGATTAATAAAATTGTTATAATAACAGAATTAATCAAGAAACATTCAAGGTTGATTAGCCCAGTGTCAAAAAAAATTGAGCTTGCCATCAATTTTTCTTGATGGCAAAAAAATGTTTTTGCCATCAAGAAAAATTTCACGCATATTTATGTCTGTTTGGGCAATTTCTTAACAAACAAAAAACGAGCGCATTAAAAATTGCTGCAATTTTTCTTGATGGCAAGAAAGAGTTCGAACTGTAAAGCGGCCTTTACACTTACCATGGTCAAACTATTTATACGGCTTACATAGGTTAAATTTAACAAGACACCTAAATAAAGATTAGATGTTGCAAATTACATAGGATAGCCGCTCATTTAAATTGTAATGTTGCCATAGAGCATTTTACATTAGAATGTTGTTACCTAACCGATTGTCACTAAATTTTTGATGATTAATATGAACTACTTAACACAGTTCGATTATCCTCTTCTTAGTCGCTATTAATAAGTGTACTGTTAATGTGTTTATTATTAATGAGGCTGGAAACGCGAAATTTTTATACAAATTCAGCTTTAACTTTCGATAACTTGGTAGGAATGAATTCACAAGGAAAAAGTCTAATTTTTTTACCATTAAATCACCCTCTGAAGTGATGACATTACGAAATGTATATTATAAGATTTACTATAAATATCATCAGCAAACTTCTAGAGGTATATCCTTGTTTTTTAATTAATTCTGAAATAATCCTGAATCTATTTCAAAAACTAGGTATGAAAAAAATACTCTAGAAATAAACTTACTAAGTATTTGCGTTTAAAGTAAAAAATATATACATATCACTATGAGAAATATGATTTTGATTACTATTCGTGTCACAAGGTAATTTAAAAAAATATGTTTTCCCACAACCATCTTTAAGAAAGTACACATTACAATTCCAAAGAGTAGGAGCGAAAACACACGCTAACACACATGTGTGTTTGGATTTCTCAATTGTGATTTAGGATTTCCTGAATCATGTGATTCAGGAAATCCTAAATCACAGTTGAGAAATCCAATGTAAATAAAATAAAATATATTATTCTACTACTCTGTGCATCTGTATGTGTACATGTTACACATACAGATGCACAGAGTAGTAGAATAATACATTTAATTTTATTTATTTATTTATTAACCACAAAATAACAATATTGTTATAAATTATTAACCCATTATTGACTGTTACTAATGATTAGAGCCGAGAAATAGTTGACGCTAACAGAACAGCATTAAAGGGAAGTAACTAGCAGTGACTATTGGAAGAATTAAAAAATTCTCGTAATTTAATAAGAAAAGGATAAGGAAGGACCCACATCACAAATTGGAGAGCAGAAACCAAATGCTGATATGAAAAATATTAGAATCCCATAACTTTAACAGACCTCGAGAATTCGAAAATTGTGACAAGTGAAGAAAAATAATTTGTATTTATTTGGTGATTAAGAAAAACATGTTTTGTAAATATTTTGCAAGCCGTTTCCAAGATTTTCTGGTGTGGCAGACATTTTTTAAAAGTTTCGTTATGGAAATGTCATTATTTTTTTTGCTATTATAGTATTCTAATAGGGTTTAATAATAATGACTCCCTAAAATAAGGTGTGGATCCCATGTTTCCTTACTAAAATATGTTTTTTAATTCCTGTACTGTATTGTTACGCGTTCTCGTGTTCTCGCGGAAAGAGCTACGCGGCGGCCTGTCGATGACAGGCCCCACTGAAATATAACCGAGTAAGCTGTACCAGATAAAATTCAGAGGCATCTGATAGATTATAGACATGACTATTTGAATATCAATTTGTTTTAAGACTACAAAAAAAGAAAAAAAAAGAAAAAAAGCGGTTGTGGCCTAGGTTGCGGAAAAATATTGTGCATAACTCGCTGGAAAGGGAACTAACATATTAGTGTGATTTACACACTCGGCTGACCCCTCGTGTGTGAAACGTCACACTTGTATGTTATATACTACAGTCCATGCACGTTATGTAATATACACTAAACAATTCACGAATATGCAAAATTCAAATTTTATGTATATCATATTTTCTTTGTGGTTAAGTATTACTTATTTGTTATGGATATACTGCACAGCTAAGTTTTGTGTAGAAAATACTAGGATAAATATGAGATGTTTGATCTCATGGATCTTATTGTATATGTGTTTATTATTATGTATAAGAATGTCCCAAGATTGTGGAGATAATACGATTTTTGGAGAGATACTGTTATTATATCTGATTAACAATACGATGATACAGAAAGGAAAGTAAATACAAATTACATGAAAAAGTAAATACATTTGCTGGACTAGATTTTGCTCTAAGAAAAAAATAATAGTATTGACAGTTTTTAATTATTATTTTTTTACCTGTTCCAACGATTAATAATAAGGTTTCATTATTTTTAGCTTATCATCCGTATTATGGGTATAACTGTGTATGTTTGATTTGTGGCAAAGTTGGAACATGTTATAGATTTTTGTGTATATGTGAAAAGTAAACTCAATGTTTTTTTAAGTTACATTTTCTTTACTGAGTTAATATTTTCGTTAATATATACTTATGCTTGATATGTTAAGCAGTGTAAATTTTGTGGAAATTAATTTTGTTTGAATGAAAATTTGATTAGACTACCATTAAAAATAAATAAGTTTTTAAAATATTTTTAAGGGTTTTTAAAAATGAAGATTCCATCCAGAAGATATTAACGGAAAAGTTAATTAGTATCTGCAAGTATAAAACAAATCACACGATTTATAATATGTATGAATCTAGTAGCTGAGACAATTATAGAATCAAATATACCGGAGAAAAAATAGAAATTACTATTCTTTCTGATATTTCTCCTTATTTTCAAAGACATATTCTTTAGTTTTAACCAACGTATGACCCAGCATGTAACGATCCAGGGTCCTGTTGACCAAATCCAATAGGCGCGACTAGTTGGTAATTTGTTAACTGAGGCTGTTGTTGTATTGAAGGAGTAGCGAATGCCATTGTAGTTTTTAGCGGCCTAGGTGGAAGAGGATCTCCAAAACCTACTCTGTCTGGAGACAGGTATTCGTATCCATTTTGATCTCTTATAGGAGGCTGTGCACCTAAAAAGTAGAAAATACATACATTTTTACCATTAAAAAAAACAATTTTATTTTTTTTCCTTTCATTTGTATACCAAAATTTATCTAATTGAGTTGAACGGCAATTGTCTTGCACAAATCTTCTTGCTTCAGTAAGTAAGTAATTTTTTGGCAAGTACAAAAAAGATGTCAGTTATTGGAATTTATAGTTCTTCCACCCGCTTAAATCAATTGTGTTTATCTAAAATATGTACATGATTATATTACACGATACTAATACATGCTTTTCTTATTCACATATTTATTATCCTTTAATCTTTTATAGTCATTAAAAAATATTATTTTTGACCTAATAATAATGTTCATAATGCATGATAATAACCACAACTAAGCAAATGAGTGAACGACACGTGAAGAATGGAAGACTACGAAGCCAGTAGGTTATGCCCCTCGCCCAGCAGATGACCCGCTTACGGGGATAGGGACATCGGCCGTTAAGTAAGCGATCTGCATTACCGATATTGCAAAAACGCGATAAAATCCAAAATGTGTAGTGTAGTAATAGCATGATTGTCGATAATCCGCCTAGGATTATCGACAATCATGCTATCTGAATTACCGATATCACAAAGGCACGCCAAATGAACATGGCAAGTCAAGAACGTGAAGTGAAATTTTATTTAGAGATCATTGTCTCAAAGCGGTATTAAAACGGCAAATGGTGAAGCGCTCATCTGTATAGTCTGTACGACCTCGATTAATCCGTCAGTGTCAGCGTACTTGTCAATATTTACGATGATCTGTAACACTGGAAGAATAATTTATTTGAGAAAGAATATATATAATGGTGTTTCAATAAAAGTATTTTCGTACGCAATGGGTAATCCCTAATGATTAATCCTGTTTTTACAAGCTTTAATTTAACTTGCAATGTCTATTTGTTTGTTTGTTTGTATGTACAAGTATGTTCGAGTCAAATCTTGCAACTGAATTTTAAAGTAGTTATCCTCAACCGATTGAGATAAAATTTTGCATACACGTTTAGTTTGGATGACAATGTATGGTTAGCTAAGTTATGTCATTCTAAATTCAAAATGGCGGACGGTCTAAGATGGCGGACTAGTTATTATTTGCGCACTCCCATGATATGGGTATCAAATGAAAGTGTTTGCTGAGAAGAAATAAGAAAATAAAATGAATTTACTCTAAATGTAATATGGCGGACCGCCCAAAATGGTGGACTAGTTATGTTTTGTGCACTCCCATGATATGGGTATCAAATGAAAGGGTTTGCTGATTAGAATACGAAAAAAATAATAAAATGACTTTACTCTAAATCCAATATGGCGGACCGCCCAAGATTTCCACCACCGTTGTGTTATTACATTACATTATTACATTAATGTTATTACATTAATTGTGTAATGTTATTACATTACACAATTTATATGATATAAATGCTTGTCACGAGATTTACTTGTGTAGATGTATTTACCTATTTTATAAAATACATACTTTTTTTTCTTAGATTTTCTTATGTCAAGATCAAGTTACATACTTATTACATTCTTGTTTCTGTTATTACATGTACACAAGTAAATCTCATGACAAGCTTTTATATCATATAAATTGTGTAATGTAATAAATTGATGGGTTTGATTCAATTTAAAGTTTTTTTCTTCTTTTTAGAGAATTTAAATAAAAGCTTGTTTCTATTTTTTTTTATTATTAATTTATTAAAACTACAAGACTATATTATCGTATTCAGTACAAACGCGCATCTTTGGAAAAAAACCGCCATCTAAAAAATCATTACTTCCATATCAATGTTTTTCACATTTAATCAGATTAAATCTGTAAAAACATTGTTATAATTGGATACAACTTTTATGGCGTATATGACCTTTATCACCCATATGATTTTCTTGAATTTTGTGACCAACATGACCTTTATGACCTGTATGACCATTATTATAGTTATGACTAATATGACTTTTATGAGCTGTATGACCTGTATGATTCGTCACAGTCTAGGTCATATGACCCATATTACCAATATACCCTTTATGATCAAAAATGGCCTTTATGACGAACATGACGAATATGATCATTATGACCGGTAGGACCTTTATTAATTTTATGACCCATATAACTTTTATAACCCATGTCATGTAGCTCATAATCAATGTACTGAAAATGAGCATAATAGTAAAACCCCTGCCTAAGGAATCACTTCCACATCAAATATTTTCCATATTTAACCAGGCTAAATCACCAACATGTTATGATCTTTATGACATTTTTGATTATTATGACTTATATGACCTTATATAACATCTGTGACCTTTATGCCTAATGTGATCTTAATGGTCAATATGATCTTTATGACTTGATCTATTTTATTCAAAATAGATCAAATAAACAAGGGGAGTTCACACAAATAAAGATGAGGTAGATTACACAAACAAAGAGGAGTAAGTATTTATTTACTCCTCTTTAACACACCAACCCCCCACCCTATTAAGTATAAACCCTTCACATGTATAGACTCTTGTTATATTGTACATCTGTCTCAAATTTGAAATGCGTATGTTGAATCATTTGCTAATTAGCAATAGCGAAGAAAAAAATATATTAAGTACCCATAAATAACCCCTAATCCCTCAACCGATTTAGCTCAAAATCTACTCAGTTCCAGACCTCGTCATAGGTACATAAGTGTTCCAAATTTGAAGTTGACATATTAACTGAAGAAAATAAATAAAAGAAGAAAATAATGATCTTTTTAAAGTTGCCTCATACAAACACATAATGGTGAACGTATGTCCGATACAGTCGATTATTACATTTGCCCCCACTTTACGAGGCAAATGTGACATATTGCATCCTTTTAAATAAATATATGTATTTTTATTAAAAATAATTCAATCAAAAATGTTTGTCAGTAATGTAAAGTAAATGGTTTGAACGTTTTATATGATTTTTTTTAGATTTTTAGATTAGTATTTTCGGAAGGAGGCATAGGACTCACACCATAATTTAGGGCGCGGTTACTAGGCCTAAGTAGAAGGCTATGAAGAATGGCAAAAAATCTTCAGGGAAAACTTGCGATTTTTTTTTCCAAAAATGGCTCCCTCTCAGCAGATCTTGAAACGAAGAACTTTTTGCAAAAATTTTTGCAAAATATTTTTTTCATAATCTCCGAGTATATACAATTTGTTTTATACTTTTAGACATTTTGAGATCTGTAAAAGTCATGGTAATTTGAAGTTTGAAAATAAGAATTTAGCAAAAAATCACAAGTATAAAAAAAATTGTATTCACTCGGTGATTATGAAAAAAAAATATTTCGCAAATATTTTGCAAACCGTTTCCAAGATCTGGAAACCAGATACCAGACATTTACCAAAATTTCGCAAGTTTTCCCTGAACATTTTTTGCCATTAGGTATAGCCTTCTACTTAAACCTAAGTAACCACCCCTAAAATATGGTGTGGGTCCCATGTCTCCTTACGGAAATACGAGCATGTCAAATTCCACCGACCGCGACTGATGTTTTCTGTGAATAAATAAAAATGGAGGACTAGTTATTTTTTGCGCACTCCCATGTTATGGGTATCAAATGAAAGTGTTTGCTGAGAAGAATACGAAAAATAAAATGACCACTATAAATCCAATATGGTGGACCGCTCAAGATGGCGGACTAGTTATTTTTTGTGCACTTCCATAATATGAGTATCAAATGAAAGGGTTTGCTGAGAAGAAATAAGAAAATAAAATGAATTTACTCTAAATTCAATATGGCGAACCGCCCAAGATGGCGGACTAGTTATTTTTTGTGCACTCCCATGATATGGGTATCAAATGAAAGGGTTTGCTGAGAAGAAATAAGAAAATAAAATGGATTTACTCTAAATCCAATATGGAGGACCGCCCAAGATGGCGGACTAGTTATTTTTTGTGCACTCCCATGATATGGGTATCAAATGAAAGAGTTTGCTGAGAATACGAAAAAGAATAATACAATGACCATTCTAAATCCAATTTGGCGGACTAGTTATTTTTTGTGTACTCCCATGATAGAGGTATCAAATGAAAGGGTTTGCTGAGAAGAATACGAAAAATAAAATGACCACTCTAAATCCAATATGGCGGACTGCCCAAGATGGCAGACTAGTTATTTTTAATCACTCCCATAATGTGGGTATCAAATGAAAGGGTTTGCTAAGAAGAATACGAATAAACTGACGTCTGCCTTCAACCCTTCGAGGAGATGGTGTACTACTGTCCGGCTAAAGGGGATGATAGCACACGAGGCAAAGTCTCGTGTTGGTAAAAGCAGTAAAGTTTTGAGTGAGACGGAACGAGAGCAAAAAATACGGTGCGAGCTGGCCGGTACAATCGGGAGAGAAAGTATTTGTAAACACCGCGACTAGATAATATACCTAAATATGTAGTTTCGTTTAGCGGCGGATTTTTTCGCGATGGTTCCTTCTATTTGAAATCGGTCTTTTATATTTGAATGGGAAATTCTTCGGAAAGAGTTCTTCTCTTATTGAACAATACAAACTATACACTGAAATTATTTAGCATTATGTTGTACAGAGTGATTTGTCGAGCTATTTGTCAAACTTTTTGCAATGTTATATTTCTAATAACTGTCAACACTATGGTTGAATCATGTTACAAATTTTGGTTTTAAGGATTATTAGGACCCTTTTAAAGAATTAGAGACATACGATTCTTTTTTTGAGTAAATTTGAACAATAGACACGATTTATTAATTTCCATGTAAAAATACAAAAGTGGTTCGTTACTATAAAAATGCACAAGACTTCAACTTTCTTATTGGTACATTTACCCTATGTATAATAATTAATCACACAACTTATGTCTTATCGAAATTATATATGCTAACATACTCAAATGGGACGTTATTACTGGTTGAAAATTCTAAAAAACAATTAATCAAATACATAAAATAAAGGTTTACCATGGCGCTTCATATCTTATGGTAACTGCTATTACCGGTTACTGCTTACCGTGTTTTTCGTCGTTAACTTATTTTCATAATTTCACCTGATATTTGTTCTGATACCAAATTTCCATTGTGTTTTATAAAAAATTGGAAAGCTACAGGAAAAAGCACACATTTTGTTACAATTTGTTCTTTATTATTTCGGATATAAAAGCAATTGAAAAAAAGGATATTAAGTTTGGTTTGATTTTATTCTGCAGGTGACCACACGATAAAATAACAATATTCCTTTTGACATATATTAGGCCAGGGCGTTTGTCAAAAATACCTCATGTTCTTGCCAAAATTAGTAACAGCACGGAAATATACATAAAAAATAGGAAAAACTCCGTAAAATTGAATAAACTACTTTTCCATAGCTGAATTTTTTTTTTTCCAAAAATATTATACATTTTTCAAAGATATGCAACTGAAAAAATCGAGATTTTTAGCTGTTTTTTTTTGCAATAAAAAAATTTATTTATTTATGCTTAATTTGTTTGTTTTAATAAGTTCTACAACTTTTATTTGGAACTTTTTTTTTGTAGGACGCATAGTTTTTTTTTAAACGAAAAAAAAGTGTTTTTGGCCAACTTTGGACGCCATTTTTAATATGACGCGGCGAAATTCAGCTGTGAAAAAGTAGTTTATTCAATTCTACGGAATTTTTCCGATTTTCAGATACGGCACGTAAAGATGTAATGGGCTTGGCCTATAATAATATATAAGTAGAACTTCCCTACGAAATCAACAATGTGAATAAATACTTGCCGCAGGTACTGTACAGGCTCATACAAACCTGTGGTTCGCAGCGCCTCCGCTAGAGACCAGCATATTCCGAGTCCAAAATTGCATCAAACTTGAAAATTAATTATACACAAACGACAGCAGATAAACAGTTCAAATTTTAACACCTTATAGACAAATATTTTCTAAGTGCACGTGCATGGGTTTAGTAAAATATTAATTTTTTTGTATAATTTTTTTTATATCTCTGGTCTCCTTAAACGTGTTCAAACATGAATACAGACAGCCCTAGATTATATAATATTATACCACTCGTAAAATTTTGAAACGATTCCGATGAATAATAACGAAGATATGAATTTTCAAAAATATGGTTGGGTGCTATAGTCCCCTAAACAGTAAGACTTAGCGGGGTCGTGTCTTAACTAATATCAACCTATACCTTAGGCCTAGAGGCGGTGAAAAAAATTCAAAATGGCCAAAAACAAGATGGCCACCATACCAATTTTAAATAGTTATAACTTGGTATAGGTTAGGGATAGTATGAACAGGTTGAGAAACATTTAGCTACAAGAACACGACGATAACTAAAAAATAAAAAATAAATTAATAATAATAAAAAAATTAAAAACAGGCTTTTATTTAAATGCTCTAAAAAGAATAAAACAAACTTTAAATATAATCAAACCCATCAATTTATTACATTACGCAATTTATATGATATAAAAGCTTGCCACGAGATTTACTTGTGTAGATAAACGAGAATGTAATAATTCTGTAACTTGATCTTGACAAGAAAATCTAAGGAAAAAAAGTATGTATTTTATAAAATAGGTAAATACATCTACACAAATATATCTCGTGACAAGCTTTTATATCATATAAATTGTGTAGTGTAATAAATTGATGGGTTTGATTCAATTTAAAGTTTATTTTCTTCTTTTTAGAGCATTTAAATAAAAGCCTGTTTAAAAAAAATATTATTAATTTATTTAAACATTAATCTGCCTCGAAAATAATCATTAAAATCTCGACATATTCAGCCATTTTCAATCTTCTGATACCTGAGCGATTGTTAATGATAAGGGGAGGAGGGGGGGGGGTTAATATAATGATATCTGCAATCGTTTTATAATCATGCATAAGTTACGTAAAAATATTGATAGTAATATTAAGATAGATAATAATAGCGAAATACGAAAATCTATCAATCGAGTTGAAGCGACTATGGATACTGTAGAAGGTGGAGATATACGTCCTAGTAGTATCGGCATCGGCAGAAGGAGTGATCCCGATGAGCTTTTATATCATATAAATTGTGGAATGTAATAAACATTACACAATTTATATGATATAAAAGCTTGTCACGAGATTTACTTGTGTAGATGTAGGTATTTTTATGTATTTTATAAAATACATACTTTTTTTCTTAGATGTTCTTATGTCAAGATCAAGTTACATAATTATTACATTCTTGTTTATCTACACAAGTAAATCTCGTGACATGCTTTTATATCATATAAATTGTGTAATGTAATAAATTGATGGGTTGATACCCACCAGTCTACTGTTTGCTCTGATAAACAAAGACAGTTACGGTTCGGTGAACCGTGGCAACAAATTTAATATATATAGTGCAAGTGTGTAGGCTAGAATTTAGTTTTAATCTTCTCCTGAAGATGCCAACTTGGTTGGCGAAACGCGCGTCAAGAAAAGTGTAGTTGTTCGGTGTTTCGTGGAAAACGTCGTTTTTTTTTTGTTAACTCTTGAACTAACAATTATTGGTAGAAGGAAATCTCAAAATCAACAGCAAAAAATTGGTTATTGACAATAATGAGTAATAAATTTGATGCTGTTGGCTAACTTTTGAAATTGAAATCAATTGTGTAAAAATAAGTACAAAAAGAGAAATCTTAGTTACATAATTTAATAATTATCAATAATTAATTTTATGTTGTTGGCTGACTTGATTGAAACTTTTTTGGACTAATGATTATTAATCCAATAGACCGTAGTAATTAAGATGTTATAATTTTAAATTCAATTTTCTTAAATAACTTTTAAAACCAATATTTTTCAAATTACGGGGGAAGTGGATTTAATTTTAATGCGAATAAAGAGAAATATTCATGTGATGTGTCGTTTTGTAGGTGTTCGTGGTAGAAAAATGCAGATGTCACATTATTAAGACTGCTTTCATTTTTACTTCCATATTCATTTACAGTCCAGACAATATACAATCTGCAGATAATGTAGCTCGTAATAATTGTTAAAGTAATACCCCTAATTATTAAGTTCATACCCCTATTGTTAACAGATATGGGGTGTACCAATAATAAAGGGCAGTATTGTGATTTAACCAAAATTATGATATAATGAAAATTGAGATATGAAAGTAAAAATTAAAGTAGAGACTTAAAAATGTGATATTTGAATTCTTGTACCTCAGAATCATTATTTATTATTTATGTTTAGACAATTTTTTTTTTTGTACAAAAAAAATACATTCTTTTTTATACCCTCTACCATATTTGTCAAAATTATTAACGAATTACAATTCCTCGCCACAAAAAAAAAACATTTTTAACATTTTATGCAAAAATGTAGGTTTTGCTGTATTCGTTTTTTGACACCCTGTACGTTTATTGATTATTACGGGCTACATTACCTGTCAGTACAGGAAATGGATATGGAAGTAAACATGAAAGGAAATTTAATAATGTGATATTTGAATTCTTCTCTCAAAAACCTACAAAAAAAGCCTATCACCTATATTTTTCTTTATTCATATTTAGATGAGATCTACCCTTCTCTCTTATATGTAAGTTATCGAAAGTGTGACAAAAATAAAAAAAATAATTATTGCTAAATATTAAATTAGGCAACTAATTGCAAGATTTTTCATTTTGTTAACTATCTACGATGCAAGTAGACTATGTACATTATTATTTATTACTTATTTTTATGCAAAAAAAGTTACATAATTTGTTTGTTATGTCCCCAGAATGTTGCAGAAAGCGCTCTCTTCATGCCCAAATTATTAACAAATTAAAATTGTTCGGCCCAAAAAATACTAATTTCAAAATATTGTGTTAAAATGTTGGTTTTGCTGTTCCTTTATTATTGAGACACCCTGTACGTAGTAGCAGTATGAGCCTTATAACCGTTACGACTATTACGAGCTACGTTACCTGTTTGTATTGGGAATGGATATGGAAGTAAAAATGAAAATAGGCACTTAACACTGTGATATCTGAATTTATCTACTTCAAAAACTTATCAAACGACACGTCACATGAATATCGTTCTTTCACATTACGATGTGACCCACCTCTCCCCGTTTATAATTTTTAAAAGTAAGCCAACATAATAAAATTAATTATTGCTAATTATTAAATTACGTAATTAAGATTTTCTTGTCAATATAATTAACAAATAAAAAAATTTCGTCCCAAGAAAGTTCTGATTCATAATATTGTTCCAAAATATTTGTTTTGTGGAAGTGAACGTAAAAACTGCATGTGGATGCCAGGATGTACATCATAAATAATTTAAAAGAGCGCGTTATACAAAAGGACGTTACTTTCGCCGCGATTGTGGTGGAAGTCAAATTAAGCGTTAGTGATATGTAAGCGCGACCCTAATTCGTACATAGCCGAATGGAGGGCAATTGATAATTTAACTTCTTTGGTGAGTAGATGTAAACATGAGGTGAGAACTAATCGCGATCCAATCGCTAGCGCAGGCGTATGAATGAACGTATTTCGGCGAATCTCAACAGAGGCGGACTCGGGTCACTATTATTACAAAACGATAATTCACAGAAAATTAAAACGTACTAAGAGGCTAACTAATAAAAATGGGGCCGTATTTCGGTGTGGTAATGTTAGTGGTCCCGAAACATGGCACTTAAAAAGAACTTACCCCCGAAGCTCATAAAATTTCGACCTAAAATGCGAAGAAATTGATTCACAAGTTATAAAGTTATAATGACAGTTAGATTTTTAATGACCAGTTATAAAAGTGGGGCATACAGGATCCGTGTTGTTGCCACATATCTCAAGTCGGTGATAGCAGTACACTATTGCTTTCTTCGTCTCTTGTTAGACAATTGCGGTTTCCTTACAACTGATTAGAATTTACTTCATCAATTTTACCTTTAAACCGACAAAATATTCGAGTCTTACTTGCCAATTTTTATACCTGCCAAACGGATATTTGGAACAGGTCTGCCCTTGAAGGAAGACTCGTTTTTCCAGGGTATACCTGTTCCAAATTCCTGCTTCCATAATACCTGTTTTGAGACAAGGAAGACTAATATTTTGTCAGATTAAAGGTAAAATTTGCTGTAAACACAAAATCAGCTGTAACAAAACTGCAATTGTTTAACCCTTAACGCACGTTTTTTTTTTTTCGGAAAAACGGTAAAAAAAACATTTTTGGTAGTCAAAATAGTCAAAATATAGTCAAAATGAAGGAGGAGGTGGAGGAGGTGGATTGGCCTGATGTACGCTAAGTTGACACCAATTTCTTACAGAGCTAAGATCCTTTCCATCTGATGAACTACCATCCCATTCTATAGCACTATCGCTTATGTCAGTCTCGTCTGAATCGCTTTCAGATAACTCTACGTATTCAAAATCTACCGGTGATTTTGAATACGTAGACATTTCTCAGACATTTTGATTTACGGTGTTTTTCAAAATTACTAATATTTTGAATAACTCCAAAAACTTAGTTAAAATCTAACTAAACACACAAACTAACAAATCGTAAAACGCCAAGCCTAAACACATCCTCAACGGCAATCAGGTTGTAGACTAAACCTTGCACGCTGCAGTGGTTAGGTTTTAGGGTAAACATATAGCGATGAGTCATAAAGCAACATGACAACAAGCCGCCACTCAAGATTACGTGATTTTCCGAAGTGTCGGCTCGCTTCTCATAAATTTGTAGCATTGACCGAGTCCTGTTCGTTGGTAAATCATAAAGTAAACTAAATATTGTGTCTATCCGAGTCCCCTTCGGGCATGCATAATTTTGGCGGTAACGCTTGCCCGAGTACCGCTCGGGCATGTGCGTTAAGGGGGTTAACAAAAGACGAAAAATGTTGCAAAAATATGCCTTGCAAAATATCATACGCTAGTTAAAAAGTAATGTTACTCTTTGTATTAAACAATTTATGAGTTTTAATAGGTAAGTCTTAAGTTTCATTTTTCGTGACCACTGACATTACCACATCTAAATACCGTCGAGTAATAGTACGCTTCCTAGTACGTTTATTCGAATATTCACTAATGTATTCTGATGTATTTTCTGTGTATCGCTTTGCAATAATAGTGACCTGCGCCCGACACTGACCTGAGCTACGGTTCGCCGGAACTTTGTACGCCAAAGCAACAGGCACTTTTGTCTGCGATTCGCCGAAATTTTGTACGCCGAAGCCGAAGTTGGCCGAAACATTGGACCGTTCGTTCTGCTTTATTTCGCTGTTGTCATATCAACATAATATTGCTATTAGATATTTTAAAATTGTTTCACAGCTGTTTAAAGTAATATTAACTGTTTAAAATTATTTCACAGTAATTGGGTTGAAAAAAGATAATAATAATAATAATAATAATAATCTCACCCTATAATTACTCCGAAGAGTAACCCCTTAGGTCCTCTCAGGGACCTGTGCGGGAAGGAGTGGCTATTATTATTATTTGCCATGGCGCACTGGGAGCGACAAGATTATTTCGGTAACGCATTTGCTTTACAGTTCTGAGGAAACCCAGAAAACTCAGAACATTACCAAATCTAGGGCATGTGCGGTTGGATTGGCATCTATGCATCCACACCTATACACTAGTGTATTAGTGGTTGCATATCAAGCCCTGACGGAGAAAGCGAGACAATTAAAAATCGCTACCCCGGCCGGGACTTGGAACAACGCGCACAGAGGTATCACGACTGGAAAGACGGCGCTTTAACCCACTCGGCTACCCGTGCCATTTAATATCCATCTATGTACGCATTAGGTTGCCGCTTACTGTATGGAAGGATATTATTATACAGTAAGCGGCACCCTAATGCTTACATAGGTGGATATTAAATACATATTAAATGATACATTTTTATGTCATAGTTAGGTGAATTTACTTGGGCCGGGGGGGGGGGGGGGCTTGCTTGTACAGAAAACTAAGAGGGGGTCTTACCGGAAATCTAAAGAGCAAAGTTGCCAGAACTAACTGTAACTCTTAACTCTGTATAATAAGTCTTTATAAAAACCCTATATTTACAACATGCATTGATGTACGATCAATTAATACAAGCCAATTTAATTTTCAGACTGCGTTGCGTATCGTATAATAAAGTTCACTGTTATCTTTTAGGATAACTATATCTAATAGGAATATTATGTTGATATGACAACAGCGAACGCACGCAGCGAACGAAGGCAGATCGAAAGGTCCAATGGTTCACTCTAAGCTCCACCCACTAATGCATTCTCTTTTCCCCGTCACGGATCTCCGCGGTTGTCGGCGGCCGCACTCATACCGTCTGTCATTTAAATTATTTGAACTTTTTCGTCAATGTGATAAATATCCATTTATATTTTTATGAATGTATGTAGTGCTTCTACATTCCGCTCGTAATAACGCATTTTTCTAATCATGCACTAGACCAGTATAAAATATAAAATGGTATATCAAATTTTAACTCAAACAGCCCTACTGACAAACCGGATGCTTTTCATACGCCTGCGCTAGCGATTGGATCGCGATTGGTTCTCACCTCATGTTTACTCTATTTATAAAGAAGTTAAAGATCTTAAATTGCTGCAGCAATTTTTAAGATACTTCAAACAATTGGGGTATATGTCTGAGATGAGAGAAATGTCCCGTCAAGAGGTCCTCTATTTATTCTTTTTATCTAGACTCGCTAAGAAAAGGCAATCTCTGATGGAGTTCCATATACTCTTGAATCTTCGTGTACTTAAAAAAATGTACGATAATTACAAGATAAATAATGGACAAGGTAATTTCAATTTTTCTCTTCTTTTTACTGAAAATTTGAAAACATTTCTTACGTTTATTCGATACTGAAACGGTGTTCGACCACCAATTTATATCAAACCGAAGTTAAATGTGAGAGGAGAGGAATAACTTCGTTAATGAAAATACGAAATATTAAATTCACGGACACCGTTAATTATTTTACAATGGCCTCATCGAAACTATGAAAGGCGACAGATCGTTCCACTACATCTAAAAAGGATACTTTGTTAAATACTATACAGAACAATGAATATGTGCGAAAACTACTAGATGAAGAATACAACAGCTCTCAGTACCATGAATAATTATTTCATATGTTCTTAAAATGAATGGCTATAAATCTGGTATATAAATATTTTGGAATGATTTTTATACTATTTATAAAAAATCTTATTCCTAAAATAGTTACAGGTGTAGAGGAAATGAATCGAAAATAGCAATGGAAAAAATTAAATTATTTTATTTGGCATAAAAGTAGATGGATATTGCAGTGAGACAGAGAGAGAGAGAGAGGTATTTAAGTTTACGGGGTGTTTTTTCCATGGATGTTCCCTTTACCTACCTCCTAATGGTGACCCCCATTTCGCTTTAAAAGGCTACTATGTTTATACTGTTATGGGATAAAATGTAAAGTAAATTATGGATACAAGTTCACTTATTAGAGAAGAAAACAACTAAAAGCAATTATGAGAAGCTTGGAAAGACAGGACGACTAACGCTGCAGAAATCGATCCAGCGCGATTCACAACGTACTGAATTTTAATATGGAGTTAAGCGTCATGGATTGAAGAAACTGAATCACACAACGAAGATCTCAACCAAATGACTTTTCGAATGCGCATTTTTTAAAGCTCTTTAAATGACGGAAAAATAAACTTTAAGTGATAAAAAAGAACTTTAAATGACGGAAACATTACAAAAGAGGACGTAACGTCGGCAATCAAGAGGACCAAAAACTATATAGCACCAGGCCCTGATGGGATACACAATTTCTGGCTGAAGCACCTACCTGCATCTTACGATATTCTGGCAAAATGCTCCACGGAGGCGATCAACGATCCGCATGTCACCTGAATTCCTGATGACAAGGAACACATAAATGCTAATCAAAAAGGGTGATGGTGCACAACCGAATAACTATAGTTCCACAACGTGTCTGGCCACAATATAAAAGTTATTCACGTCCATTTTAAATGAGAAAATTACCCGCCATTGTATGGAAAATATCTTTGAGGAAGAACAAAACGGATGAATCAAGACGCAGCCAGTTGTAAACATCAGCTGACAATCGACGCTGTGATAGTAAAACAAGCCCAAGTAAAAAGGAGAACCTGTATATGTGTTACATCGAATACAGCAAGGCGATTCGTTGCCTCACAATTGGCTACTGAAAGTCCCAGAAATTTACAAAATCTACTCCCGTATAAGAGCCGTTCTCCAACATCTTATGCACTCATCTAAAACAAACATTTGGGTCTCTGGAGGAAACGCAGGTCAAGTTGACATCAAGAAGGAAATCTTCCAAGATGATTCACTTTTACCGGTTTGGGTTTATTTGGTACTCGCCCGTTATTTACATAACTGAAACAACAGCTGGGTCAATATAAGAAGATCAATATAACAAGATCAATATGAGAAGCAACACTCATGGATAATCTACAACTATTCAATAGTTCCAAGGCGAAACTCCAAACCCTCATTGAAACTATCAAGATATTCAGCTACGCCGGGATAAATGCGCCACATTAAGTATTGTGAAGGGAGCACCTCAGAACAATCCAGAGCAATATATTGACATTCATCAACTCCCATCGGAAGAGCAATACCGTTACCTGGCAATATCTCAAGATAACAAGATCAACCATGTGGTACATGGTTCATGTACATCAACTGAAAAAACTGTATGTACATCAACTGAAAAAATATTTCCAGGAGCAATATAAGAACCGCGTGCCAAAGTTATTACAAAGTTAATAACTGTGGAGGCGATCTTAAATCAAAGCTATCAACTCGTGGGCTGTCTCAGGACTGATTTCGACGAGCTCGACCGACTTACCAGGAAATTCAGGCACTTACACACTAACTCTTCAGTGATCAGGCTCTACCTACCGCGAGGACGAGGTGGGAGAGGCTTATTGAACAATAACAAATCTATACCTTAACCAATAAGTTTCTTTAAGAAGAAAACTACTAGCCAACAGGGATCCCCTAATAACAGCAAGAGCAAGATGGGAGGGACACTGGATACACGCCTTTGAGCCTAGGTTGTGAACTTTTCCTGTCGATATTCTGACATGAATACAAATAGCCAGAAGGCACTACTACAAACTTGTCACATTGTAAGATTTTGGGTTTTGGGACAGGATTAATTTGCTCCCTTCGCCTGTACCTAATTTATTCTGGGGATGGGTATTCAACCCATTACTACCTGCAGCAAAAATTGGTGAATGTTTCTCAGCGTTTACGCTGGGAAGTGTGATTGTTAGAGTTAATTAATTACTTAATGCATGTAAAACTGCATGAGACCGTTCCCGCATGAGATCGGCATACTACCGCGCAGAAGTGAGTCCCGGAACATTGGCAAGGATCGGTCAGTGGCGTGGGTATGCAGGGGTTAGAAATACACGTGTAAGTAATTTACCAGGAGCTTAAAAATACGGATTATACTTTCATTATCATAGTTTTATAGTGTCGAGCCCTGCAATATTTTCTTCGGTTCGAGTTTATATAGGTGTGACATAGGTGAATGATATAGGTGTAGGTATAGGTTATTTAAATACGACAGTAAAACGTCTGACGAGAAATACAATTTATTTAACGAAACACAAAGATTAGTAAAAACTACTAAGTAACACTGCTCCTAATCTAGGTCTGATAACTTATTTAAATTATTTATATCCATATGTAGGAATACATTTAAACACGTGTGAACCGTATACTCTATTTATCTATGCCTTTGTAACTCTGCAGGACACATGTGGATTGTTTCCACCCATATACAGGGTGTCCCGTAAAGAATAGGCCATACTTCAGAAATAGCTTCACTGGGTCAAAATAACCTGATTTAGCTCACATTACCTTAGTACCATTGTGCTTCTTTAAAAAGTTATGGGCCTTGAAAAAATATTATGTCTTTTTTAATTTTTTTCTGCTAATTCTGTCAATTTTTAAGTTATTTCACGTAAAATTGGCATAGGGGTGTTTTTGGAATAGCCTAACATGAATATGATGTCATTTAAGTCGCGTGAAACGTACAGGGTGTTAACAACCCCTGTACTACTTCTTATTCTCATTATAATTTTGACAATATTGACAGTTTTCTTGAAAGAGCCATCCATTTACTGCAAAAATGGTATACCTGTTGCATGACGCTAAATCACGCCGTTTTCGAGAAAATTAAGCTAACTGTAGTACTGCAGAATGGACCAGTATTATTTTTATTAAATTTAAAGTGTGTTAATCTAGTAGGTAACTGTCATATCATGTTAGTTTCAATTTGATACTATAAACAAACATTTTTATTGTTCTTTAAATGGTGAATCTATTGTTTGTTGCAAGATGCCCCGACATAACTTATTTACAAATAGTGAAATGACTGAAATGGTGGCAATCTACGCCCAACAAAATTTAAGTGGACGCGCTGCAGCCAGAAGTTACGCAGATACTTACCCAAATCGCAGACAACCGATTCGGCATTTTCAAGACTATTCTCAAGATTAAGAGAAACGGGAAGCTTTCGTCCTAGTCGTCATTATGGCCGACCTGTAGTTCAGCAAGAGGAAGTAATATTAAATATTGTTGAAAGTGAACCAACTATTAGTATCCGCAGAATGTCTGCTAATGATGGATTAAGTCGCAGCACAACATCCAGAATATTACATGAGCAGCAACTTCGAGCGTACCATTCAAAATTTCACCCGCTCAAAATTTATTACCAGGTGATTTTTTTAGCAAGAATGAAATTTTGCGAATTCATTTTAAGGCGAAATAGTATATTTTTTATATTTTGTGATACATATAAATAAAATTTTGTTTACGGATGAGGCGACATTTACTCGTAGAGGGATATTAAACCGAAAAAATTGTCACATATGGGCTGATCAAAACCCAAATGCCAATTGGGTGAGGCACTTTCAACATGAATTCTACATTAATATTTCGTCTGGGATAATTGGCGATTATCTTGTGGGTCCTTTCGAACTCCCAGCAAAATTCTAAGGTCAGGTTTATCTAAAGTCAGGATTATCTAAACTTCCTTCAAGAAAATTTATTTAATTTACTAGAAGAAGTTCCTTTAGACGTTCGTGCTAATATGTGGTATTTAGAATATGTAGCACCGGCCCACTTTCCTCTTGCAGTTCGGAACCATCAAAATAATGTATTCCCACATCGTTGGATTGGAAGGGGAAGTGAACATCCATGGCCTCCACGAAGTCCAGATTTAAATGCAATGGACTTTTTTTCTGGGGGTATATTAAAAATCTTGTGTATTCTGGTGAAGTTGTCAACACAAGAGCCGAGCTTAGGCAAAGAATAATTGCAGTTTCAAACACGATTCGAAATCTGTAGCCATCGTTTGTTGCAGTTCGAAGAAATTTTTTGAAAAGATGCCAGAAAGACATTGAGTGCAATGATGGACATTTCGAAAAATTGCTTCAACGACATTAAATGTTAGTTTTATTTTCTAACACTGTTTTTTAATGTACCTGTTAAACTTAAAAATTACTTAAACGCAAATAAATATGTTTTATTTTTTAATTTCGAAATTTTGCATTTTTCTCTAAATACTATGGATTTATTAGTAGTATAAAATTGTAAGTAATCTACTGTGACGGATACCTACTAGATAAATAAGCTTAAAATTTTATGTAAAGAGAATATAGCCATTCTGCAGTACTACAGTTAAGCTTAATTTTCTCGAAAACGTTAGCATCATGGAACAGCTATACCATTTTTACAGTAAATGGATGGTTCTTTCAAGAAAACTGTCAATATTGTCAAAATTCGTGATAACAAAAATATTGAGAATAAGAAGTGGTACAGGGGTTGTTAACACCCTGTACGTTTCACTATAGAAATGACATCATTTTCATGTTAGGCTATTCCTTAGGCTAAATATACCAATTTTATGTGAAATAACTTAAAAATTGACAGAATTAGCAGAAAAAAATGAAATAAAACAATTTTTTTTTCAAGGCCCATAACTTTTTAAGAAAGCACAATGGTACTAAGGTAAGTTGAGCTAAATCAAGTTATTTTGACCCAGTGAAGCTATTCCTGAAGTATGGCCCATTCTTTACGGGACACCCTATACGTTTCCGTATATACGAAAATATACACATTGACCCCTCCTTAAAAATATGTCTTCCCAAATTGTTTCATCCTTTGGTCCCTGGTGATACCCTCTTACCCTCTTTCTGAGAACTTTCAAATTGTTTTTATTCTCTACATCCTTTAACATATTTTTCCAACTTCCAATAATTATCAGTTGCTGCAGTTGTTCAGCAGCAGATTAGAATACCTTTTTCTACATTTCGCTAACTATAAGTGTTGTCAGGTTTAAACGAATAATACAGCTGTGTGTTAACATACATAGTGATGATATACATACAGGTATGAACGGTAATTGAAATGATATGTATAGAAAACAGTGTTGGTCCACACCAGGGCCTTGCGCCCCTTTTACGCTCGCAGAAGATTCAAAACCGGAGGCCATACTTTTGCATTTTCGGTAGCCCTTCATATGCTATCACTAATGATAAGTAAAACGGTAGAATAGCTAATTATTTTCTTACTGGACTTGTGTCAATACGAGTATATCCTGAGGATTACCTCAGTGACCTGGTGGTCAGGTGACTGACTGAAGAGTTTTCCGTGTAAAATTACTTCATAAAACTTAGAAAGATCGTTTAATATGCTTATTGGACGTTTAATATGCTTATTGGACAATTAGATCCTTACATTTTTTGACTTTTTTAGGAATACATAAGAAACTTTCCACTGGGTGGAAAATTAATCTATACCAGTACCATTGCATGCATAATAGCTGAACCATTAATTCAATTGAAGGTAACAAAATAACTATCCAAAGCGTTAGTATCATTTAAATGAACAGGAATGCATTTATAACAATTGTATTTATCATAAATATGTAATTCTGCAAGATACTTCCATAAACTAACTACAAAAATAGTTATTAGGGGATCAGTTCTAAGTCTGCCTTTTTTTCTTATTTCACTGCAAAATTAGTAAAATATGATTTCTTAAGCCATTGTAGTATACCTTATCAATAGTTTTGTGCGTATGTTTTTTTTTTGGTATTGGTAATTTCCTTTGACGTTATTTCCATTGTCAGCTTTAAACTAGGCTTAAGCCAAGCAGCTCGTCTCGTAATTTGTGTAATTTTTTAGGAGCAGGTTCGTCATAAAGTAATAATATTAAATCATTAAAAACACAAACCTTTTGATATATTGTAGGAGCCTTTAATACTAATTAAAAGAACAAAGTTATTACATAAGTTCATGATAAAAAAGTATTATAAAACATCTATATTTGAGAGTAAATGGTCATAGCCGAGATTTATTTAATTTGAATCTGCTCCTGACACAGAAATGATCTGGAAATGTTACTGTTATGTAATCTATATATAACAGAGAAACATGCGTTTTCTCCTGCATACTTTACAATTTTACGATTTCCATTCTTCTAGATTCTCTATGACCATAGGCACATCACATGACTAAGGTCATTAATACACAAATTGACTTTTCTCAGCTCTGTCATCCGATCCGCAGATGACTTTCAACACATTTTACATATATTTATTTATATTAATAAATCGCGATATATCGCAATCTATAGTTTGTAGACTGTGGTATATCGCAATATAGTAAGCGTTTTTTTTTTTACAGTAGTAACAAACAACTGTTAAATTATTTATTGTACATTATTTCCATGATAATGTTATTGTTCTCGTTAATTTTTTATGAAAGCTCATTTTTCTTTTCTTTTATACACTATGTAATGTTTTATCAGTAAGTTACGAAAATAATGGTATTAGTAAGGAATAAATTTAAAAAAATCATCAGATCGGCCAATAAATTTAGAAAAAAGTAATACGAAACTTGTGGTTAATTAAACTGATCGTGCGTTAAATTTATCCAGGATATATGTATATCCTAGCTTTTTACTTGTCCAGTATATTGTTGAATTCATTGTGATTTTTTGACTTCTAATACCTCCATCGTTTTAAAAATATCCTCCATTAGTGGAATATTATATTTTAATTAAAAACATTTTCATTTGCGATATAATTTTCATAATTTTTATTGTTATTATATATATGTACCGTATAATTATGTGTTCCATGATTCTGTGGGTGCACCTAAATCCGTTAATGATTGATGATCAGTATTTCATTATCTTATAAGTTGCCTAGTTCAGTATATAACTCTTTTTGAACAATAGGAAGCTCTTATATCTTGTGGGCAATAATAGATAAAAAGAATAGCTCTTATATCTTGTGGGAAATAAGTCATTTATTTTAAGAGATCTATTTTTTAATAACTGCCATGTAATGTTGCAATCTGTTTAAAGTCCTTTAATCCTTATATTATTCTGCGGGAGCATTCATCTAATGAAGACGGCAGATACGAAAATTTCCGAACATTTCGTACATCGTTATCCCCGTGTATTAATGCAGTAAACGCATCTATTAACTCCCGCTACTGATCTTAATAAAATTTGACAATTTAATTTTGCCTAACTTGCATTAGTTGGCAAAATAAATTTCTAATGCCAATAATTTGTGATGGAACCTGTGAAAAGGTACCTGATGTCGGAAAAATTGTTTTCGGGTGGGGGTCAGATTTCGATAGACCATAAATTTCGCTTCATTAAAAAAAATCCTCTAGCGGTAAGCCCTAGTCTGTAGCGGTAATATAGCTCGAACTGGAAGCAGGTACCTAAAGTTGCAATATGTAAAATCGTAATTTTGAGAAAAAACACATTTAAAGTTTTGGCACAGAACTGTACACAAAAAAATAGATATCTCGTCTTCTATTGCTCCAATCCAACGACTTATTTCTAATGTACATGGTTGCCAGATATATCTAGCACCTATATCCGTTGAAATCCGGAATTCGTATTTTTCGACTTGAAACTACGTTTTGGGCTGTAGCGCAAAATTCACTTTTCCGACATCTGGTACCTTTTCACAAGTTGCATCACATTTACTAATTCACTGATTAATAAATTGAATAATTCTGCAATTAAATCAATTTTAATGTTTAATTGTGAGGTGTAAATCAATTTAGTTGTATTTAAAGTGCTTAATTGGTTTGTATTTTCATAAATTATACTCTACTTATTTAGTCTACTTATTGTTACTCACAATTTATTAATTGCTAATTGTGACGATACTCATAATTACAATTATTGATTTCAATTATTGTGTCATAACTAAAAAGTTATTTAATTGTTAATTGCTTTTACAATTTATTTTCACACAACACTGATTTCTAACTATGTACCTACCTCCATTTGAACTTATATTTTTCTTATTAATCACTGAATTTGCTTAAATAGATATTTTGATGTTGGTAATTAATTTGCAGTATGAGTTTTCAAATTCACCAAGCTCTTAGTAAGACTGATATTTGTATTTTCTTTTCACATTGAAAAATGTTCAATTCATCAATTGCTCGTACGAATTTGTTGTAATACTTGTACTTATTTTCTAATTCTCTACCTATTCCTAATATATATCCAATAGTTATTGAATAATAAAATATATTTAGTCTAATTACGAGTAGAAAGAATCAAATACTACGGAGAAGCTGCGAATCTGGTGGGAGGAAGTGGCTACAATAAGTAGATGCCGGAAAGTCGGATACTTATTAGTAAAGCCGGCTAAACAGCGCGGTGGCCCCCAAAGTTTTCACACATCTCAACGTAAATAACAGGGTCAACGTAAATAACAAGTTTAACACATCTCATTATAAATTGCAACAGTTACTGTTTTCATGAATTTTGTTTTTGCACATACAAGTAGTAAATAGTATGACGCGTACGATTATGGCCCGCCGCCCGGATCTGCCGGCTTTACTTATGAGCATCACTCAGGAAGGTGTAGCGGAGTTGGACTCAACTAGTTTATTAAACAATTAATGGGTTTATGGTAACAAGTTTAAAATTTATAGGTGTCTGAGAGACACCTATATCCTTGTTATGGATTATTAAAACCCTAAATAAACTATACTCTTACCAATGTACGGATTAAAGTTTATTATTGGCGTCTGCTGCGGTTGTGGACTAGGAACAGCTGCTGGAAGTAAATTTGGTGCTGCTCTCACGGGGGGAAGAAGAGGAGCTCTCAACGAAGATCTTGGATTTGATCTCATTTCGGAGTAGCCAAGTGAGCCAGACCCTAAAGCGTATGCACCTAGAAGGTCAACAATATATTATTTCTATGTAAGTACCATCAAAAACACAAATCATTTTTTTAAACCGAAAAATTCATACCCATCTAAAAAATGGGTATACCCACATTCATACCCACATACACAATATGGTCTCTATTACGCATTTGATATCGTGTTCAGAAAAAATGAGAAAATATACCTCCACCACAGTCATTAACATTTACAAATATTTTTAAACTCACCAATACGATAAAATTTGGAGTTCGTGAAAATGATAAGATGAAAGATAATGCAGATTTTATCTACAACCTTTTCCATAAGGAAACTGTTGCTGCATGCAAATTATTTCCACTTTCACCAAGTATTAAAAAAGCTGCTACTTTGTCAGCTAGAGCACATAAAATGTTTTTGATTAAAAAGCTTATTTAGGTACTAAAACGTCTTGTTAAACAGTAATTAAACTGAAATTCTAAATCTAAACAAATATTATTTCAAACCTACCCTAAACCCAAACGAAATGAATATGAAAGAATAGGTCTTTTAAATGTGGTGTTATTTGCCATAACGTTCCATTTAAAATTATTGGTCACAATGGTCACAGTGGCTTTGCGACATCATCTATGACGATTACGTCACCTGTTACCACTACTGGATCCGTTAATTTTCACTCTCCAAATTTCATTAGTTTAAGTATAACCGTTCAAAAGATACGATGGTGGGGGGAGTTTTGACTCTAACCCTATATACCAAATTTGTTTCACTCAAGACCAGTGTCATTAGACTCAGATCATCGAGATCATCAAGAATATATGTAAATCACCCCCAGAATGGACGTAAAGTAAACGTCGCGTCGCGTCGCCCCAATTTCGACATTACAGTGTTCTTACAATTAGTGAAATGTCCCCCTCAGTTGCTCTCTCAAACTAAAAAAATCATCCAATCTCCGAACGGCTAACTCTAACTAATTTTTCTGCTAGTTTTATTTGATATTTCTATTATACAGGGTAATTCTAAATGAAGTAGCATAAATGACACCAGTGAAACTGGAAGTCAAATAAGTCAGTTGAACTAAATATACCTTAAAAAACTGAACGTTTTTCCACGAAACACCGTACTAGGTACTATACTTTTCTCGACGCGCGTTTCGCCAACTACGCTACACACGTGCACTATTTATACATAATTTGTTGCCATGGTTCACTGAACCGTAACATCTGTCTTTGTTTATCAGAGCAAACAGTGGACTGATGGGTATCGGACCATTGTCCTTATTCATACTACTGTTACACTTAATGATTTCTAAACTTTCAAAAGCATCAAACTGTCTACTGTTTGTTACATTTCTAATTAATTTTAAATTATTTATGTCTATCCTATGGTTCTTGTCAAAAGCATGTTGGGCAACACAAAATTTTTCCGTTCTGCCATATTTCAAATGAGCCGTGTGTTCTTTAAATCTAGTCAAAATAGATCTTTTTGTTTGCCCAAGATACATTTGATCACAGCCTTTACAACTTATTTCGTATATTCCTGACTTTTCGTTATTGTCAATTTTGTCTTTGGGGTTACCCAAAAGCGTTTGTAGTTTATTTTTAGAATTATAAACCAAATTGACAGCATTTTTAAAAATTGTATCTAGTCCGCGGGTGAATTTATATTCATATGGTAACGAAACAAATTTCGAATTATCAGTATCTCTACGAAAAGCCGTGGAATTGTACAGGGTTCTCTTAAATTTATGCTTCCTTATTAACCCATCTATTAAATGAACTGTATAATCCCTATTATTAGCTATATCTTAATTAATTTTTTCTCATGTTCAAACCTATCTCTGCTGAGGGGGAAACTTAACAAACGGCGAATTAGAAAATTTAAACTTGCCATTTTATGTTGAAAAGGGTGGTGGAATCGTTGGGAATATATTTAAGAGTCGCTGTTTCTTTTCTATACAGTAAGCGGCAGCCTAATGCGTACATAGGTGGATATTAACAACATATTAAATGATATATTTTTATGTCATAGTTAGGTGAATTTACATGGGCCGGCGGAGCTTGGTTTTGGTGGGGATTTTTAGCGGAAATCTAAAGAGCAACGTTGCGGTGAATCGTAGCTCAGGTCAGAGTCGGGCTCAGGTCACTATTATTGCAAAGCGATACACAGAAAATACATCAGAATACATTAGTGAATATTCGAATAAACGTACGATTAAGCGTACTATTACACGACGGTATTTAGGTGTGGTAATGTCAGTGTCGGGCTCAGGACTATTATTGCAAAGCGATAAAGAAAATAAAGAAAATTAGTGAAATTCGAAAAACTACGATTAAGCGCTATTAAGACGGTATTTAGGTGTGGTAATGTCAGTGGTCACGAAAAATGAAACTTAAAAGGACTTACCAATTAAAACTCATAAATTGTTTGATAACAAGAGTAACATTACTTTTTAACTAGCGTATGATATTTTGCAAGGCATATTTTTGCAACTTTTTTCGTCTTTTGTTAAACAGTTGCAGTTTTATTACAGCTGATTTTGTGTTACATAATTAATTTTACCTTTAATCTGACGAAATATTAGAGTCTTCCTTGTCTCAAAACAGGTATTATGGGAGCAGGAATTTTGAACAGGTATACCCTGGAAAAACGAGTCTTCCTTCAAAGGCAGACCTGTTCCAAATATCCGTTTGGCAGGTATAAAAAGTTGGCAAGTAAGACTTTAATATTTTGTCGGTTTAAAGGTAAAATTGATGAAGTAAATTCTAATCAATTGTAAGGAAACCGCAATTGTTTAACAAGAGTCGAAGAAAGCAATAGTGTACTGCTATCACCGACTTCTGATCTATGGCAACAACACGGATCCTGTATGCCCTACTTTTATAACTGGTCATTAAAAATCTAACTGTCATTATAACTTATTATAACCCGTGTATCAAATTTCTTCGCATTTTAGGTCGAAATTTTATGAGCTTCGTGGGTAAGTTCTTTTAAGTGCCATGTTTCGGGACCACTAACATTACCACACCTAAATACGGCTCCATTTTGTAATAGTTAGCCCCTTAGTACGTAGTACTTTAATTTTCTGTGAACTATCGTTTTGTAATAATAATTACCCGAGTCCGCCTCTGTTGAGATTCTCCGAAATCTGACGTAATCACCATGTTTATGTTAATAGCATCTGCTCATGTCAAATTCAAACTGCGACAGCGCTCGGGGACTCGCCTATTGGGAAATTTTTATATGATTATATGATTTTTATTTTTATGAATGTATGGAGTGCTTCTACAATACGCTCGTAATAACGCACTTTTCTAATCAGGCACTAGACCAGAATAAAATATAAAATGGTATTTCAAATTTTAACTCAAACAGCCCTACTAACAGACCGGATGCCTTTCATACGCCTGCGCTAGCGACTAGATCGCGATTGGTTCCACCTCATGTTTCCATCTGCTCAATAAAGAAGTTAAATTATCAATTGTCCTTCATTCGGCTATGTACCGAGTGGGCAAATTTCGATGTTTTTATAGGGTTCTCGGTAACTGTAAAGGGCTATGGAAAAATGAACCCACCTTTCCCTTTTTTCGAGATAAACATTGGTGAAAACCAGAAGCTATTTCCGATTTAAACGAAAAATTTGATTGGTCGATACTGGGTTGAAAAAGAAGAACTTTTGCACTCTACAGGCACTTTTTTAAAGAAAGGATTTCTTAACAGATTAATTATTTTCGAGTTAGCAAACTCCATTTTTAAAGGAAACCATAGTTGGTAGATTTAGAAAAAGAGGATTTTTTTCTTTTACAACGAATAAGGGATGATGTTTATGCGAAACAGTAAAAAATAAGGTATCTTACTTTTTTTAGGAAGAGTTAAGTAACACATTGTACAAAGTAATAAAAACTGTTTAGGAAATTTACCCCCCCGAAAAGTAACATAAATACATAGTAACAGGATATAATGAAGGAATTAAATTAAAAAAAAGAAATGCAATAATATAATATAACATATTCATAAAAGAAATTAACACCTTAACAATAAGTAACAAAAAGAGTAAAAAATACGATACAATAATTTACAAAAACAAATAACAGATAAAAAAATACGAGCAGAATACAAATTTCAATTCCCGTTGCGAGAAGTACATCGGACATTCATAAGATGGAAATGAAACGGAATAGACAAAAGTTTTCCAGAGTTTAAAATGTTTAATGTCCCCAAAAAAAAGAAAAACGAGAACGCCGAGGAGGCCACTTACGGCCCAGTTCCCTACATTTTCCCCAAAAAGATTAATAATCGAGAAAAAGAAGGGGGGGCCCCGGGAAAAAAACACGCAAGGGCAAAAAATACAGGGAGTTATCAAGAAACCGTTGACCATTAAATCAAGGAACTAAAAGCGGAAAAGGACCCATACACAAAACGAAACGCGTGAACATCAACAGATGAGGTTTAGACCAAAAGTTGTTGTGTCGGTGAAAATCGGCACACTTACGTAACTTTCAGTCCAAAATTTTAAAAAAAATTGGCTGCTCATTGGAGGTACCAATGAGAAACCAGTCGGCGAGGGGGAAGGAGGTTTCCATAAGAAGTTTTTTAAAACGAACCTTCTCGGAATACCAGACTCGCAATGCCTACTGAATTGAAGTTTACGACTACCATACCACAACAAGCACATCCTCGCGAATACGAATTGGTTTATAATCCGTATAACGATTTTAAAGACAACTCCTAGAGGAAAAAAGCGCAGAGAAAAACAGCAAAACTTCAATACGCCTGCGCCTTTCTTTTAATCGAACTTTAAAATATAATGCAAGCAAAAACCAAACTAAACAATTAACAAACAGAAGGAACGGAATTCCCAATCCAACTGTTTTTCAAAAGGCGTAGTGCAAAAGAAATACTACTGTCCTTAAGAAAACATTTTAACTGCAAACACTCACCCACAACAAAGAGAAAAAATCCTTTTTAAACAGCCAAAGTCATTAAAAAAAAATTATCCATAACTCGAAAACTACACAAGAAAAAAAGGACTTTAAAAGCAAGAAACAGTCATAAACGGCCCCGAAACCCTCACGAAGAAAAAAAGCAACACCAAAAGGCGAAGCCAAGCCCTCAGAGAGACCCTAAAAACAAATTTGCCACCGGTACGCATTAGGGTGCTGCTTACTGTATATATCAAATTCTAACTTATTTTCACTATTTATAATAATTAATACATCTAAAAATGGTAGCTGTTCATTGTGTTTCATTTCATATATAAAATTTATGGTATGGAAAAGGTTATTTAATTCAGCAACAAAATTATATACACTAATTGCTTTTGTATCAAATACCGCGAAAATATCATCCACGTATCTGAACCAGACTCTAGGGAAATACTCGAATTTATATTTCGCCTCAATTTTTGTCTCAACTTTACTCATAAAAAGATTTGCAATGAAAGGCGACAAGGAGTTACCCATTGCCGTTCCCTTATGTTGTTGAAAGTATTCACCATTATACTGAATACAATTTTGATTTGTACAAATACTAGTAAGCCGAATATATTCCTTAGTAATTTTATCGCGCAAATTATTTAATTCGAGTAATTCCCTGAGGTAGTCCAAAGTTTGCGGGGTTGGGACACTTAGAAACAATGAGCATATATCAAACGAGATCAAAATTTCACCTTCTTGCAACTGGATATTTTTAATATTCTACGCCGAAAGTTCCAGTACCCACTCCAGGATAAATATACCTGAGTTGAATAATGCACCACTGTTGAGATACAGAGTTCTAAAGATATCCAAGGCCAACTTATAGGGTGTATTTAAATAACACCAAAATGATGAACACCGTGATTCTCCGATGAAAATTAAGGGGGGTTTTCGGTATACAATTTTTTGAAAACACCCTCCCCTAAAAAGTTACCCCTTCCAAAAATTCTAAAAAAAATTGTTTTTCTTTTTTATCTTCCCTGTACATTAAGCTAAAGAAACGAACTTGGTGAACAGTATCTGTTAATAAAACTATACTTTCTGAAATTTTTTCACCGCTGTACTATTTTTCTAAGAGGTTGATATAATCAACCCCTAAGATGCTTTTTTCTTATAACTTTTTTTCGACAAAGATTTATTACATTTAAAAAGTATATCTGAAAAGTCCCATTAATTTACTTACTTTTTGACCTCTTCAAATTTTTTCGAAAAGTTAGAGATTCATGAGATAACAAAGTAAATGGATTGCAAAGCATTTTCAAAAAGACGAGCTGTTTGACGCAAAAGTTGTTTAGGACGTGATTAAATAAAGGTGTTGATCGCGGCCTATCTTCAAATTTATTGTTTTGAAATTATTCAACATTCTATTTATTACTTGGTTAGGTTAGTTTAAGTTGGGTTAGTTAATTTCAAAGTAACTTGAAGAGATGAATGACTGGGATAAGTTGGGAAAAAATTAGGATTAAATAACATTTTATTATAATATTTTATTAAACAACAGTCAACCAAATAGTTCACCTATGATTCTACTAGGCTAAGAAGTTTGGAAATAAGAACAGAAGTGAACATTAATAAATTGAATGAATAATTTAATGTTATAATAATTATAAAAAAATCTGCAAATATCTATAATACTATCTACAAAAAATGTTGAAAATGATTGCCTTCAGGCCTACACGCATCTACTCTATTTCTCATACAATTGAGTATGTTTTGAAATATTCCTGGTGAATTTCTTATCGTTTCACAACCTGCTATAATACGATTTCGAAAATCATCGATATTTCCAATTGGGCTTGAATAGACCAAGGATTTCAGATATCCCCATATGCAAAAAATCCAAAGGATTGAGGTCAGGGGAGCGGGCTGGCCATTTTACAGGTGCTCCTCGACCAATCCATCGATTGGCATACACCTCATCCAAGTGACTTCTTGCACGTATACTAAAATGGGCGGGTGCTACGTCGTGCATAAGCCATAACTGTTGCCTAATTTGAATGGGAATGTCTTCAAGAAGAACAGGTAATTCTTCGAGAAAATGACAATATAAGCCACCATCTAATCGCAGTGGAAGTAGGGACCTATTAAAATTCAAGTGGAAGTCCCTACTTCCACTTGTATTGACATTGTATTCACATCATTTAATGATGTCAATAATTCCGAGCTACACATTTTAATGAAATTGATACTGATGATTTCCTTCAAAAAAGCCATGAGGATTTTCCTCGGCCCAAGTGTGATTGTTAAGAAAACTTCTAATACAGTCTCTTGTGAAATTCGCCTCGTCAGTAAATATCCCCATATGAAAAAAAAAATCTTAAGAATTGTGGCGCTTGGCCGATCATGTTAATTAACCATTGATAAAAAAACACACGCGGTAAAAAATTTCAAATGAGTAATTTCAAATCAGTAATCACCCATTGAACATGATAGGGATATAACTGTTGTTCTTTTAAAATTCTAAAAACTATCGAATGGCTTACATTTAGGGCACGACCTATTTTCCTGGTACTAGTTTCTGGGGATTCTTCGATCAAATTAAGTACGTCTTCTTCCAGAGCTTCAGTTCTGACTTCTCGGGTACGGCCAGAGTCATGACTTCTCTTTTCAAATTTACCAAGTTCCCGCAAGCGTTGGTGAATATTTGTCAACGTAGTATGACGGGGTAATCTACGTTCTGGGTACTGCTCAACATACATTCTTTGCGCCTTCAATGCATTACCCTTAGCACACCCATATATAAAATGCATCTCTGCCATTTCAAAATTCGAATAGTCAACCATATTTTAGGTTTACCAACTATTTTCTTCACAAAATCATAAAACTTGCGAAATAGTAAGAAAAAGTAACAGTAAATAACATTTCACAATCCCTCTTTCAATTGTTTCTATGCATTCCATTGTAAACAACCGGCAACTAGATCTTACGGCAAAATACCCTCACGTTAAACAGCTCGTCTTTTTGAAAATGCATTGCAATACAGTTACTTTGTTTTCTCATTAATCTCCAACTTTTCGAAAAAACTTGAAGAGATCTAAAAGTTAGTAAATGAATGGGACTTTTTAGATATACTTTTTAAATGTAAATACTTTTTTATTTTCGGTATAAAATCAAAATTTTATACCGAAAACCCTCCTTAATTTTCATCGGAGAATCACCTCTTAAATTTTTTCGGTGTTATTTAGATACACCCTGTATATTGTTTAATAAATCAAGAATGCAAAATCATTTTAAGTTCTTATTTGGTGTGAGTACTTTCGAAAATGTTATATTTTGTACTATTAACTGTAAATCCACAACATCCTGTGATATGTAGAGGTAGAGCACATTAAACTTATCGCCTCAAGCAAGGGAAACGGCAGTGTTCTAATAGTTGTGCATTTATTTCGAAAACTATAGCTCGAATAAAAAAAATTAGTATAAAAAAATGCAGGTTAAATAGTTGTATCCAAATTTATCAAAATAGAATCCATAGCGTATCGTAGCGCCCCCTACGAAACAAGTTTTATTTGTTTTCACATTGGAATACTTACTGCTGCTACGAAAATACTCATACCAAATTTAAACGTAAAACGATTTTGCATTTTTTATTTATTAATAAAAATGTATGTTGGCTTGAATATCTTTAAAGCTCTGTATCTCAACTGTGCTGCAGTATTGGACAATGGTATGTTCAGTTTAATTGACTTACTTTGATCTCCATATTCACTGGTATTATTTATGAAACCTCATTTAGACACATCCTGTATGCACAGTGTGGTCCAGAGTTCGCAACAAATGAAACATTTTTTATTATTGAGATATTGAAAAAAACTTTTTTTGCGGGATCGCTTATCCGAGAACCCAAAAAATCAATTTTAACTCTGTCGTGTCTGACAACAGCAGGAAGACGTGGCAACCGCGCATAATAACAGTTTGACGCGAGAAAGGGCGTAACACGATTGTTTTAAGCTCTGTAATATTGGTAAATAAATACCTGTACCCGGTGTGTGCCTTTATTTTCCGATACTATACCTTAACTCCGGTCATCACGCATATCACGTGGCCACCAATATGGTGATAATTTTGAAAAAAAAAACAAGCACGAGATCGCAAAAATTGACGTTAGAATACGAGATATTAAGAAAAGCTGTTTGAAAAAGTTGTTTAGAATGCAGCTGTAGTCCTTTTGCAAAATTTCAAATACCTACCGATATATCTGAAAAAATGAAAATTGCAGTTTTTAATTCTTTCCTTTCAAAAAAAAATGTATGAGTATTTTCTTTTAAATAGTACTAGAAGCCTATTGCTAAAATATATGTCGTAAAATATTTGATCACAAATAACAAAACCAAAAAATAACTTTTATTTATGATTCGCGGTGTTTGGTCTTTATATTACAGCTGTATTCAAATTTTTAAGTCATTGTTGTTCTCTTATTCACAAAAAAACTCCAAATTTTTGTTTAACATTAATTGAACATTAACATAAGAGCTACAAATAGACAAAGAGCAACAATGAGAGTCACAAATAAAACTTATTTTTTTAAAATCTTTTTACTGGGGGCCAAAGGTTTTGCAACAAATCTTTTAGAAATAGTCTTCTGATACTATTTATTACAAAATATTCAAATATTTATCGGACGAATTTTTTTTTTTTTGAAAAACCGATTTTTATTTTTTTTTAGATAATGTCAAAATTGAGATTTAGGTTCTCGAACAAGCAGAAGCGTTCTCCCAAAGAATTTTTTTTAATATCTCTATAACAAAAAAGTTTCTAATTTGTTGTGAACTCTGACCCACACTGTATAAAATTTTATATTATTATAATGTACACAACAATATATTTTATTATATACAAAAATCAATTACAAAATAGCAACTATTACTATTCAATAACGAAAATTAGTATTTTTTTTAAATAACACTTAATTTTTCCTAATGAACAAAACAGAAAGTAAGTTAAGCCTATAAGTTATTGTACAATATATACATATATGTATATACTTTTTAAATTGTATAACCAACAAAAAATTGGTGCCTTAACAATGGAGCAAAATAAGCCATAAAAAGCGTCCTATTCTAGATATCGGTGGTATACCTACGTGGGCTAATTAAATGACTATGCTTTACTCAGTTTCCTATATATTATAGTTTATTAACTCATTTTTTTAACAAATTACACAAATTAATTACCAACTAAACAACCCTCAAAAATCAGGCTCAATTGACTAATTAATGTAAAATGTTATTCACGTATTTTAATCAAAATAGAATAATTGACAATAATAAATGTGTTGTCTAGTAGTGGGATGAGGTCATAAATATTAAAAAAAAAAACTACTTTTCACTCGTTTCGCAAAAGTTTGCATCCTCAGGAATAATTTTATAAGTCTTTTGATATCGTTGTTAAAATAAAGTATAGAACATATTAAATGAAACATTGTTACCATATACATGATATACACCCTAGGAAATGGCACCTTTACATATTGGCGATACATGTGTAGAAGAAAATAAGTTAAAAGACACCAGTAGGGACAGACAAAGACAGTTAGATGCCACATTGTTTCACGCTTGTGCACGTATTAGAAACGTATGAGACCTGCGGGTAATATAAATTTGGAGTGGGCAATAGCCCATTTGTAGTCGTTAACTAACCGGTCTGCAAGAAGATAAAATTGAAGTTCTATAAAAAAATAAAAACATAAAAATATAAATCAACCCGGTTATAAGACGAAAGAAAGAAAAAATTCCCATTGAATAAGTGGTTCAATAATGTCGCCCCTTTGTGCTTCGCAAAAACCTAGTCTAACGTGAATCTCAGTTCTTACGCGTTCTAACTTCTAACACGTCAGTAGAAATATTATTTAGGACTTGTACAATTCTAGCCCGTAAATCATTTAAATTTCGCGGTCTTTCGTGTTCATGTCCGTAAACAGTTTGTTTTATTTGTTAAATATTTGTTGGCATTTAAGGAACCGTTTATAAAAAATGGCCCAACGATGGAATCGCCTAAAATACCAACCCAAACATTTAACTTCTCGGGATACCGCGTACACACAGGAATACTCAAGTGCTTATTTTCCGTATATAATAATTGAATTCACACGTGCGCATTATAATTTATGGGCGGGGCGCCCCGCCTACATATTTTATTGCTACCCTATCACGAAAGACAGAGAATAACGCTCATAAAAGTTTTAAAATGACATATCAGTCTTGCAACTATGGATATAATATTTCTCTGTCAGTTCCCTTTACTCGAAGAGTTTATTCTTTTCTATCTTTTAATGCTCTGCTTTGAAATCTTGGACGTTCCAACCCTGTATACTGAAATACAAGGTACTGGATAGCTGACGAGCATCGGAGCGTCGGTCACGGAGATATGGTATAACTTCTTTTAACTATTTAACGAACAGTTTATTTAAATAGGACAAACAAAATGCAACCCAGGTATATTTAGATAATTATTAGGATAGTAAACAGAATAAACAATAATTAGTATAATATACAACATAGTATACAGAACTATTAAGTATATTGCTGGACAGGAAAATGAGAGAAATCGAACAAATGCGTAACATACAATGTGTCTCAAAAAGGCACCTCATTATAGTCACTTCTGGAGAAACCGGAGGGTAGATTTGACAACAAACACTTTTATAATATATCTTGTATACTCTTTAACAATATCTCTCACTAGAATTCGTTTTTTTTTTCGGAATATATTTTTAACAACACCCTGTATATTAAACACTGGCCAAATTCAGGTTCCTTAAATAATTATTCATAACGTCAGCGGTGGAATTTTCTCTGTAGCTGTAGTAAATAACCCAAAATAGAAGCAGTGAGAATACATTGGGACACGCTGTATATATACATGAGGAGTTTTTGGTAGCTACTTAATATAGTACATAATCTTGAACTCTTCTGAGAGCCCTTCTCCAACATATTATACAGTCATGGAAAACAAACATTTGGATCTCTGGAGGGAATACAGGTTAAGATGGGATCAAGAAGGGAATCTGCAAAGGTGATTCACTCTCATTAGTTTGGTTCTGTATGGCACTGAACCCGTTATCAACGTGAGAAAACACACAACACTCACAAATCTGCTTTACATGAATGATTTAAGGAAAAACTCCAGCCCCTCACTGAAACTACCAATACGTTCAACGATAACATCAGAAGGTCCTTTGGACATTTTAGTAAATGCGCCACACTGACATTCATTAATTGCCACCGGAATAGCAATAACGTTACCTGGGAATATGCCAAAATAACGAGATCAAGCACACACAACTGAAAAGAGATTTCCAGGAAAAATATAAGAATCGCATGACAAAGCTGCTGAATACGTTTTTATCTGGAGGCACTTTTATCAAAGCCATCAGCTCGTGGACAGTCCCAGTGCAGTGGTCCATTACAGATCTCGACGAGCTCGATCGACTTACCAGGCTCCTAACTAAAATCAGGCTTTCACGTAACTCTTCAGTGGTTAGACTCTACCTGCTGCGAAGACGAGGTGGGAGAGGTCTATTGAACATAAAAAATCTATTCCTTAACCAAGAAACTTCCCTAAGAAGAAACCCCGCTAAACAGCAGTAGCAAGATACTCGAAAAGGATACACGCATTTGGGCCTAGGATATGAATTTATTCCGATCGACATACCAACAGAACAGAAGCTGCAGACACAGTCGATACAACGTGTTTTACAGGGCCGTATTCAAAAAATGCTACAGCCAGATTACAGACGACAATTCAGTAAAATGGTTTACCGACGGCTATCTGTACCCCGAAACCGAAGGCTTCTTGTCAGCTATTCAAGGCAGGGTTGTAAAAATAAAGAAATTATCAGAAGCATATCCTCAGTGGTAAAGATATATGAAGTAAATGTGGATCAGCAAGCGAAACTATGGAACACATAATAAGAGGGTGTTCTGAGCTAGCAATGCCAGCATATCTCGGCAGGCACAACCACCTTGCGAGGATGGTCCACTAACAACTGACACTCAAGAATGGCCTGTAAGCGACGGCTCCGGCATACTACAAACACACCCCGGAAGTAATGCTGGAATCAGAAGTAGCGCGATGTACTGGGATAGCCTAATTATTACCAACCGATCAGTGGACTAACAACCGACAGATATTGTTCTGATAAACAAGGAACAATGAAGAGGGATCATCATAGACATCGCTGTGCCATTTACCCACAACATTCAGAGAGCTGAACGAGAGAAGATCGCGAAGTATGGAAACCTAGCAATCGAGCTAAAGTGCTTTTGAATACTACACCTACTCCTTCTCCAGTAGGAGACGGTGTAGACCCTAGCGATATCGGCAGAGGGAGTGATGACTACCGGATTCGCCAAGAACATCGGGGCATTGGGATTGCCTCATAACATAATTAGAACCTCATTTTTTCTAGAGACGGGGATGGGTAACCAACTCATTACTGCGGCAGCTACGGGTGAATGTTTCCCAGCGTTTATGCTGAGAAATGTGACTATTAAGTCATTGCGTGGATAAAATAATAGTGTGACTATAAATAATGATAATAGTATTAATAATTATAAGGCGGGAATGAGATATCAAGCCATCACTGTCTACAACAGGAATGGGTGAATGTTTCCCAGCGTTTACGCTGAAAAGTGTGACGATAACGTCGGCGAAATAAGTATAATATTGTGACATTTGTAAAAGTGACATTTATTAAGTTTAGTTTAAATAAGTCTATTTAGATTATACACTAGCGTTAGTAAAGAATTGTATGGAATGTCATATTAAATATTCTAGATGTCAAATGAATTTTCTAGAAATGTAAAATCTATAAATATGGTGTGGTTGAGGAGAGTAGTTAGTTATGTTTTGGAGTTACACTGTTAAGACTAACGAGTTGTAAAGTGTAATAAACGTGTTTGGAATTAAAAGAGTGAATCATTTAAGGAGAAATTCGTAACATTTTGGTGACAGCGGTGGGATTAACGAAGAATTTGAAGAGGAAAAATTGTATATGGTGAACACGAGATCGACAAAATACGACGAAGAAACAACGGCAATGGATGTGAGTGAAATATTAAAATTCTTGCAACAAGGGCGACAGGAGGATCGTGAGGAGGCAGAAAGGCGAGAGGAAAAGCGACGACAGGAGGACGAACAACGACGACGAAAGGACCGTGAGAGGCAGAACGACGACGACAGGAGGACCGTGGAGGCAGAAAGGCGAGAGGAACAGCGACGGCAAGAGGACGAACGCGGCGACGGAGGACGAACGACGACGACAAGAGACCGAGACGAGGCGAGAGGCGTCATCAAGAAATTTGCGAGTCTCAACAAATAATAAACCAGGTTGAAGCATTTCTGGGAGGATTGATGGCGTGGAACAGCAGATGACCAGGTAGGCCAAAAAGTCAATAGAATTGAGAAGGAGTTTCAGGAGAATAGGGAAGAAATCGAAAGAAGACTCGAAAGAAGATTAGAGGACACCAAACGGCAGGTACAAAAGAAATACTGGAAAAGAAGAAGGCGCACCAATACATCGCTAAAGGAGGAGTCTCACCAGCCCGACAATAACTAGCATGAAAGGCAGTACACAAAAGCTAAGCCCCGACGAGGCGCGGCAGGAGACGAGGCTGCCGCAAAGGCCAACGGAACTCCACAAGAATGGCTCTTCGTGGTCATATCTAGAGTCAGGCACTAGAAACTACAGCACCGAAGAGCAGCAAAACGATTACACAGGATGTAGGAGCATTAGAAAAGGTATGGACACAAATACTCCGCCAAGTTACAGTCCCAGATAAGAGCAGGCAACAAAGGTAAGAGCTTAAGAGGAAGCGCCGAACGACTATCATTGGCAACCCTCAAGACCAAAGAATTCCGAAAAATTGGCATCAGACTTTTATTGAGGACTAGAGACACGAAAAGAAGCTTGCGGCTTGGAGACAACCAGATTAGGGCTCAGTTTGGAATTTAAAGCAGCTAAAGAAGCACGAGGAGCTACAAACTAGAGTAGGCAAGTTAAATTCGACAATGCCAATACTTCCGAGACCATGGAGAAAATAATGCAGCATTGGATGAAATCAAACAGTCGAACTCACCACAAAAGGAAACCAGGCGCGTACAACTGTGGAAAAATTGGGCACCTACAGCGTTTTTGCAGGGCTAGGTCAAGGTCCCAGTCAAGAACGAACTCACCAGATCGACAGCCAGATTCGAGATCAAGATCCAGAAGTCCAGACAAGAGAAATGGAGAGAAGAAAATGGGACGTTGAAGACTTCACAGCATATGACTAGTCGTCCCCAACCCGAGACCGCAGATACCAGCAAGAAATTCGGGAAACGACAATTAGTGGCTAGGGGCGCGTGTCGACTACTACTAATGCCCCAAGTTGCCAAAAAAAGAGCGACGAACGAAGCAGCATGGGTCTTGGACGAAAATGGCGCTTTGTAAACGGGCAAAGAACTTGCCTGCCAAACCACCAAAGCAATTATCCAGACAGTGAGATGGAAAAGCTACGGAGAACTGTTCCTGACATGGTGAAGTATACGTAAAAATTCAATGGGTCGAAAAAGACACAAGAAGCGACGACATAGGAGCAATGGAAAAGGTGCGTAAATTAAAAACAGAAAACAAATTCAAAAGAAGAGGCCCCCAAGCAAAGACAAAAAAGAAGGGGAAAGCCAATGCCCCAAGGACGGAGACAGGGGGTGAAGGAGACGGCCAACGACAGCAAGCCCTAGTCAAAAAACCAACCAGAGCCGGCCAAGGACAGGAGGAAACGGGCCAGCGAGAAAGGGATAAAAAACAGAAAAAGAAAAGCAGACATCAACAACACAGAAGCTAAAAAAACAAAAACAAAAAGTCTTTACACAATAAAAAAAGCACAAAATGGCTTTATTAAGTAGGAAAACTATTCTCACACTTTAACCAAAGGAAGATTAAGCAAACAATGATGCCTGTAAGTTGTAAAATAGACATAAAGGAATTATAGTATTTTTATTTAAAATACTATACTATAAAAAAAGGCTTTTTATATTACAAGACAGGCGAATGTTGGCCAGATGTATGTCTACGAAATGGTATTGTATCAAATAATTATTGAGGAGAGTGTGTCTGATAAATTTTATGAAATAGAGTGTCAGTGTGTAGCAAGACGATTTGACATAGTCAACCAGTTAGGTCACTGATGCCATATAGGTTATAAGTATTATCCGGAAAGTGTGCCACAAGGCAGGTTTAAACTGCATTCAAGTATCCTGTCTGCTCGCATGGAACTGGGACTCTATCCCAGTGCGCGTTACTAGACGCGGTGAATGATGTATGTATGCATGGGCAGGAAATACACGCATAAGTATATTATTTACAAGACGCTTATTTACAAGACGCTAAATGCGGTTTATCTTTAATCATAGGGTTATATAGAGCCGACCCTGCGTTGTGGCACACTTTCCGGACCCTAGTTATAAAGGGCTTAACGGTTATATCGGTTATACAGGCTATATTGGTCATAAAGATCATATCCAAATTCATAATAAATCTGATGTTTTAGTGGTTTTCAAATTCAATGTAGAAAATTGGATGTGGACAGTGGCGGCCGGTGGAATTTGACATGCTCGTATTTCCGTAAGGAGGCAAGGAACCCACATCATATTTTAGGGGGTGGTTATAAACGGTAAGTAGAAAGTAAGTATAAAAGGTAAAGTAAAACCTAAGTAGAAGGATGTAATGGCAAAAAATCTTTAGGGAAAACTTTTGAATTTTTTTCCAAAAATGGCTGCCTCCGGGTAGATCTTGGAAACGGCTTGCAAAATATTTGCAAAATATATTTTTTCATAATCACCGAATAAATACATTTTCTTATACTTGTGCTTTTTGCAAAATTTTTATTTTCCTATTGTAAAATCTCATAGACGAAACTAAAAATTCTAATTTCCATCTTTTACAGATCTCAAAATTGTGAGAAAATCACAAGTATGAAAAAAATTATATTCACTGCAGTTCGGTGAGCCGTAACGTTATGTTCTTGTGAAATTATCCAGAACAGTGGGATTTTAAGTATTGGTGAATAAAGTATCTTTATTCATGGGACTGTTGCATTTAACAATTTCTATACTTTCGAACTGTCTACTGTTTGTTATATCTCTTGTTAGTTGTAAGCCACTAATATCGATTCTATGATTATTGCCTAAAGCATCTTGGTACAATTTTTTTTTCAAATTTCGAAATTTTTGCTCCCAACCTCTACAGCAGAAAATTCATAGAACATAATCGACATAATCGAGAATATTAAATTTTGAACAAATTTTGTCCTCATAAACTTTTAAACAAATTCAAATTAGTCGATTTTTGATAAAACTAATAATAACGGAAAAAAAATTGATCATTACAAAACTAAAAGAATAAACTCACAAACAGCAAAACATTGATTTATATACAGGGTCACTGATGGAAACCATTCATTAAAAGAATTAGGGCTCCTAAAAATAATTGATTTTTGAAAATTTGGACTTTGGCAAATGGGTGTAGACGAACTTGATGAAAATAGTTTCAAGTTGGTTGGTTGTTCAAGGTTTCTATATTATTATTATTATATGGTTATACCAGAAGTCAGCATCAAGTTTCTTATTTTAAACGGAATAGTACCTTTTGTATTATATATTTCGATTCTACGCTTTATTTTAGGCAGATTTTCATGAGATTTCCCTATACCTATATTTTACCGTTTTTGAATTATTTCGAGTTTCTTGAAATTTCGTTCATTATGACCATAACATTCGAAACTATCTGTAGCGGTCATTTTATAAAATAAAAGTTGAGGTTAGTAGAACCCTAAATCTTTGCGACAATAGTTTTATTATTTCTTAATTACGTACACGGTGCTTAAAACAGAACTACCATTTACTCAAACTTCAAACCATCCAAACAATTTTTTTTATGCCTCAATATTTTACTTTATATTTTGATGTAGAATTACATTTTGCATCGATCGATATTAGCATTCTCCATACCTCTATTTAATAGTTTTTTTTTAATTACTTACCCTTTTTTAATTGGCTTACAACATCTAATAAATCGTTTGATTTTTCAATATAATACCATGGAAAGTATTGTGAAAGTTACCGTTACTGTAGCTGTAGCAGTTAATTACTGTAGCAGCAATATAATTTTTGACACCCCTCGAGTTATATAACGCGCTTTTTGTGTTCGTCAACATGAAAAATCAAGAATATTCAATGATTGTGAAGAATAATTTATTATACTTTTAAAATTCACACTTTTCCACTTAACACAGAAATACTTTTGTAAACTCAACGCGCTCGGTTCGCCAACCCTGTTGGCATCATCAAGAGATGATTAACTGAAATTGTTTCTACGCCGAAGGTTCCGTCCCTCGAAGGAATTTTCGTTCAGTATGTTTTTAAGATGCTTTGAACACAATATGATTCTCAAATGTTTAGCTGCATTACACTATATATTATTTAAAACGTTCTCTTAATTATGTTTTTTTTTTTTTTGTATCTACAGTGTGTCCAATTTTCGGCACTTTTGCGGGATAACTCAGTTGCCTTTAAAGATAGATAGTTCCGGTTTGCACATTCCTGCCCCTTTTCTGAAACAAAATGCAGTAAACAGAATTTTCATAGCCCTTATAGTATTTGAAATACTGTGTGAAACTGAAAATTTTCACTTTTTGATACCCCCTCTAACTCATTCTTCTTTTATCTTCTTGCAAATGTAAAGATGGACTTCCATTTTTTTTTATGTAGAATCCAGTGGCATAGTCAGTTCTTGTATATTTTTATTTGGTTGAATTAAGTAATTTCTAAGCATTTCAAAAATATATTACTATTGGTAAGTTTTCTTAACAATAAGCTCACAAACTGCTAATTTAAATGAAAAATACCAATTTTGTACCTGTTTGTAGTATTTCAAAAAGTATTGTTAAAGAACACATTGTTAATTATGTGTTACTTCGCGTGTTAATGATGGCTAAAGGTATAACTTATGAAAATTATGAAAAAGATTTTTAATGGAATAAAAACTAATTTATTGGATTATGGAGCCTTTATAAAACCCGTACCAAAAACGTATGATAAGAAAAAATCGCGAAACTGACGAGGTTTACTTGTTAGCCTCTGTTGCAGCAGTGCCTTCAAATTCATGCAGTCGGTGTAATAAAGTCTCAGCCATTCAAAATGCATCAATCTCGGCCTTACAAAATGCAAATCGTACAACATTTGCTAACTAGAGATGCGGAACGATTTTTGTAACTGGTATATCTGATATCAATAACATTGGCTAGGTATGATTTATACTAACTGTTAATATATAACTAATAGTAATAACTATTAGTAATAACTGTTAAGATAATATATTCCTTTAATAAACTGGTTCACAAAATTGGAAACTAAAATCCAAAGTCCTATGCATTTACTGACAAGAAACTACTGTTTGAAGACAAGTTTTGTCAAATATTCAAATTGTGAGTTTATCGTTAAGAAAACTCACCAATAGCGATATGTTTTTGAAATATTTACAAAACAATTAATTCAACCAAACAAAAATATACACGGTGCTCTAATAATAAAAAAAAGTATGTTATAACGGACGATGGGAGACAAGAACTGACTACGCCACTGGATTCTATAAAAAAAATTGGATTAAGTCCGTTTTTTACATTTCCAATAAGATACAAGAGTGAGTTAAAGTGGGTGTCCGAAAAGTGTAAATTTTCAGTTTCACACTGTATCTCAAAAACTAAAAGGGCTAAGAAATGTTGATGTAATTTTGATGATGAATAAATTGATGGGTTTAATAGATTCAATTATTGTGAACACTGGGGGTCATCATCGTCATCATCACCTTGAAGCATACGCATTAGGATCCTTATGCTGTAACAGTATCTGGGCCGCCATAAAATAAAAAGAATTTCTTTATTTTGCTATATATAGCACGCGATCCAGGCATGATAGTTATTAGTTTCTTACTAGAATCAAACTTGCGTTTTCGTCTCTCTGCCTTCGAGCAAAGCCTTTCATGAGCAATAAAATACTTTTCTTGAGCACTTATCTCGCTATGTGGAGGAGGATGGTAAATATGAGCAGTGACTATGTTTTTTGGAACTCCGTTAAAATATAACTATGTGGCTGAACCCGGTTTCATCATGAACAACTCTAACCAATTATTGACATTCATTACAACGGAAAAACACGAATGACGCGAGTAATGTAATGAATGCAGTAGACGCCCGATTTCTAGGTTGACTCTTTAGATTACAGTTACGGACTCTTTAGACGGCTAGATTTACTTGAGGAAAATAAACGAAGGTATGAGCCACTTTAACCCTTTCTCTTTCCAACGTCTTCTTGAGTAAAGGAGAAGGTAAAACTATTTGTCGAATAAGACCCGGTTAAAAGCACCGGTCAAAGTTAGACAATTAAATGGCAACCTCGAATTTTTTTGGTTTTTCATGATCAAATTGTCAAAAAACATTTTTGATATACATATGACCTAGCTCTTAGAATCAACAAGTGCGCGAGCTGACAATGATTCTAATAACATTTACAGTGGGTACAATCCCCATGGACCATAATATACATACTAATAACAAGTCCTTCCATCCGTATTAAACGAAATTCCCTGACTAAATTAAATTAGTTCCCTTCCGTATTAGTAGCCCCACAATTCTTTTTCCGAATTTTGCTGTTTATTCTGTCTATTAATATTATAATTATTATTACTTACTCTATTCCCCCCCTCGTATGCTATAATGGCATCTAGGTCGCGCCCCTGATCTCGCCAATTTGCCGTTTCATACGTACTGTCAATTTTTTGAAAGTATATTTTTATGTCATCCATTGATTTACTATTTTCATTATTTAAAATTCCCCTTATAAAATCAGGTGGACAATGGTTTACTATCAGTTTAACCACATTCTCCTCGCTAAGGCGTTGAGACAAAAAACTTGCATCACGTATTATTTTTATAAAATATTCCCGCCTTGTCTCATTTTTTTTCCTAAACTTACTTTCTTGACTTTTTTCCTAAAATTTTCAGAACGTTTTAGGCCCATATAGCCCATAGAAATGTTTGAACATTTTTTCATCAATCCACACCAAACCACAACACTACGTGGATGTGGAAGTAAAATCAAACGATTTATTAGAAGTTATGAGCAAATTTTTAAAAAAATCTAGGTAACTAAAAATCTTAAATAAAGGTAAAATGAATGCTAATACATATCGATAACAAATTTAATTCTAAAGGAAAATCTAAAGTACAATATGAGGCACTGTATTAAAAAAAGAGTGAGGATGCTTTGAAGTTGCGTTAAATGGTAGTTATGTTTTAAGCAATACATTACTAAGAAATATAACCGGAAGTGCAGCTATCTTGAAAATATTTTTATCAAAGTTCAAATTTTCAAAAATCAATAATTTCTACAAACCCCACTTGTAATGAATGGATAATCCCACCCTCCAACCACTTTTAATCAATCACTATATATAATCAGATAAATAATCACAATCATATAATAGACTCAAAAAATATGTAGGTCCAGGGTTAGTTTTTATAATTTGACAAGTTATTGCGGGTATTATTAAAAATAGAAAATAGTTCTTCAGACAAAAGTTGTAGTTTTGCATAAATTTTTTTAACACGATGTGGGAAAAGACAATTGAGCATCGGTAATCATAAAACTGAATCAATGTAGTGTTTTTTTTTAATGGAACACCCTATATTCTGGAGTGGGTACTGGAACCTTCGGCGTAAAAACAAAAAACTGGACGTTTTCCATGAAACACCGAACTACTACACTTTTTTCAGGAGAAGATTAAAACTTTTAAAACTTTTAAGTTTTAATCTTCTCCTGAAGATGCCAACTTGGTTGGCGAAACGCGCATCGAGAAAAGTGTAGTAGTTCGGTGTTTCGTGGAAAACGTCCAGTTTTTTTTACCCTGTATATTATTGCAAATTCTAATTCCTCGAATTTTTCCCTTCTCGAAAATATAAATATGTCTATGTTAGCTTCACTAGGTCGCAACATATTTCTTTTAAAAATAAATCAATAACTTCAAATTTTTCCTATTCGCTAAACATTATTCTTGTCTTAAACAATTAGTAATAAATATAAATTAGACATAAACATAGACATATTACATATTTCTGAAAAGGCAAAAAATCGAGGAAACAGAATATACAATAATATATATGGTGTCCTACTGAAAAAACACAACTGATGTTCAATTGTTTTTTTTTTCATATCATGTTATAAAAATGTATGTAAAATTCTAAAATTTTATCCAAATTGTGGAAAGTTTGATGTTTTTTATTGATTTTTAAATGAAATATGTCGCGACCTACCAAATCAAACATAAACATATTACATATCTTTGAAAATAGAAAAATGCGAGGAATCAGAATTTGCACTAATATACAGGATGTTCTATTAAAAAAAAAAAAAAACTACCTTGTTTCAGTTTTATGATTTCCTATGCTCAATTTTTTCTCACATCGTGTTATAAAAATATATGCAAAACTCTATAACTTTTGTCTGAAGAACTATTTCCTAATTTTAATAATAAACTCACAATAACTTGTCAAATTATAAAAACTAACCCTGTACATATTATTATATTGTTTCATACGCCCAAATTTAATAACTTGTTGATATTCTTTCCGCTGATAACTAACAATTAAGGTTGAACTGCTCTTCCTACCTATTCATTCTTAGATAAATATTGTTGTATGAGGTCTTGAATGAGCTTGACGCAACGTCGTTATCAAGAAGCTGGCAGAGTTGTCAATATTCCTACTAAGTTCTGAAAATCGTTCTCCCAAGTTGGTGGGGATTCATGAATGAAAAAAACAAATAGTACCTTTTGTAAATATTTTGGATAAAGGAACTACTTGGATTCTATAGAAAATAAGTGATATTTTGTCATGAACATTGAAGGGCGTCTTTTTTCTGTTTTGTTCACATACCTTCTTTTCGACGCCTTATCAATAATATGTTTTGCTTGCTTTAAATTATATCTGTCATAATATTTTTTCATCCGAAGGCATATTAGGTAGTATCGAATAAGGCGAAGGTCGTTGTCTCTGGAGCTAAATACCAAAAATAATTATTGATGTTTTTCGCAGTAGCTTTGCTAATATCTGGATCTATTTGAAGATATTCTAACAGGCTAAGTAAAAAAAAATGAAGTTGTGAAATGACGTATGTATACTTGATGGAGCAATGAACCATGTTTTTATGCATATTTTTTGAAGAAAAGCACGAATTATTGCGTTCTTTCGCAGTCAGATTGAACTGGTCTTTGAATAAATATAATATAATATACAGATTTTTTTTTGATATTTTAGGTTTTAATAAAGACAAGCCCAACATTTGTTGCAAAATCCCATCGATTATGTTCTACACGATCTTTTACTACGAGACAAAAATACTTTTTACATGATAGGAACCGATTTTCCGATTTTACATGATACGAACCCAACTTCCAACTGTTTGAGGAACTCCTAAAATATGATCTTTTGGGGTTGGGAGCTAAAATAATTGACGCTATGAAAATATCCATATAATTAAGGCCAGTGGCGGTGCGTGATAATTCAGTTAGCCATATCTTGAAAACGACGCATGGGACCCACTTCACTTTTTAGGTGATGACTATACACCTCTTACGGAAAGGATTTATAGGGATTTTGGGAAAGAAAATATTCCTATAAAATTAAAATTAAAATGGCCATAACTTTTTTGAAAAAAAAATATTTTGCAACAAATCGAAAAACGTCTCCTTATATTTGTTTCTAGATTATGAAAAAAATATACTGCAAATATCCCACAGAGCGTTACTGAGAACCCAGGGAGTGCTCCAGTGTTTTTGAATTTTTTTTCGCAAACTTTGCTGACGGTTTTTTCACTATAAATCTTTTCTGTAAGAGGTGTATAGTCATCACCTAAAAAGTGAAGAGGGTCCCATACGTCGTTTTCAAGATATGGCTAACTGAAATATCACGCACCGCCACTGGTTAAGGCCCATCTTAATGCCGATCATACCAGAATAGCCACTAACAGTAAACTTTTTATTTTCCTTATTTTAAATTTAATTTTTTAGACAGATATATGATTCAATTATATGTAGTTTATTCTACTCACCTCCACCCAAGTCGATCACTCCCAATGATCCGGACCCCAAAAATACTGCTCCTCTGTTGGCAGGAACATTTGAAGCAACCGCGTTCACTGGCGTTGCAGGCGGGGGCATCTGTGGTATAATGGCCGTACCAACGGACTGAGGTGGCACATATTCTTGTGGTTCTTGAACTGGTTTATCGACAGCATTAGAAGTTATATAAGTCACTTGGGGTACATGATATAACTGTGGAGCAACATTAGGTCTTGCATTTGTGATGTCTACGTTTAAATTGACATCAGGCTGATTATACTGAGGAATTGGAAGGAATTTACCTGTTGACATTAGTAATATTACCGCTGTATGGTCGGGCGAGACATAAAGCGCTGAGAGAAATCACAATGCTGTACTATATGTGCATGATATGCAAATAATCAGAGATAGGCGGCGACGCGTCGTCTTTTATTGTCGACCTCGACGCGTCAACATTACAATGGGTAAATAATGGTACATAATAATAATAAGTTGGGTAATATTTATTGAACACCAAAATATAGTTTTATATTTTGGTGAATTGAACATATTGAACACCAAAATATATTGAAGATCACCAAAATATAAAATCTTTATATTTTGGTGTTCTTCGTCGTATTTCTTACAATTCTTAACATCCCTTTATCGTAAATGACGAGAGCTGTTAAATAAAACACTGGAGCAGCACGGTAAACATCAAAGATAACTAAACGAATATATTATTGCAAGACATATTTAATTAGAGTCTAATGTTCAACGCTTTGCCATGCTTCGGATTTCGGTTGTCATTTGGCATATATCAGCTCTGGACCATAGGCATTCCGGTTCATTATTGTTTTTAGGTGTATTGTTCTCATTTGTATGAGTTCTGGAAATATTTTTAAGTAGTTTACTATATTGTTGACATTGTCGACATTCTCGACATTGTTTACATTCTCGACGTATTAACATTTGTCGACCTCGACATCAAAGTCGACGCGTCGAGAATACAATAATTATGGACATAACATTGTTGACGTCGCCCATCTCTGGCGATAATATAATCATCAAAATAGTATGACAAGATATGAGAATGATGAAGGAAAAATTCACACATTTACATTGTCAATTAAGAACTATCTAAGTAGGTATATAAAAATGATATGTTTAGAGAAAATTGCCTTCCATATTAATTGTTAAAATATAACTATTTATCAATGGAAATAAGCTACATTTTATTTGTCGTAAGGGACTGTTAATGTAAAGGGTGTTCGTTTGCATTTTGACACCTACATACATACGAGAACAAGGTTTATTATATAGAAGAAAAATTCTTGTATAATGCTTTACTTTTTTGTAAGAACTCTTCAACCTGAATTCAAAAATGTACGCTTTAGACTTTTAGAGTATATTAGCTCATTAAAAAGTTTGTAAATTACTTTTTAAGTTAAATGTATTGGAACTGTCGGATTCTATATTGCCATGAAAATAGAAATGGCTGTATTTGCTATAGCTGAATAGTTTTAATTTTGTTTCACAATTTATGATATTTTGATATATGGAATAATTGGAAAGAGCAAAATACGAAATAATTCAACTCATATTAATCAAGTTCATCATCTGATAATAAAACATCAAGAACGCAACACGAATATCAACAAAAAATTTCTGTGCCACTAGTATCGACAAATACAATAAAAATATTGTTAAAAAATTTGGGGAAACAAAGAGCGTTAGGAGAAAACCAGAACAGCTCGGCGGCTAGAAACTAAGAGGCAGAATAAATATTTTATAATAAAGTAGGTTTTACTTTTTTATGCTTTAACCCTTAGCTGCACCTGGGGGTCCTGAGGGACCTCATCCTTTTTTAAAAGTACTTTTAATTATTTAAAATTTCGAAATATCATAAAATTAATGCCCTGATTTAGAAGTAGAACGCTTAAAGTAAGTAGTGGTGGGGTCCCGGTCACCGCGCGCGCTTACAGTTTACTAAATCCGCTAAAATTTTCTAAATCCGCTAAAATATCTAAAAAATTTTTACATCACAAAAATAAAACGAACACGTGTCAGTATATTACATTTATTTTCGTGGATAAAAAATATGCATTTTTCATATGGAAAAATCTTTTTATATTTTTGCCTGTAGTTTTTTTCAAGAATAAATATATTTTTTGAAACAAGCCCTTATACTGTGTGTATTTTTTTGAAATATAGTATAAAATTCACCATTACCTACAATTTCAAGTCTTCATATAACTAAATAAGAGTGTTACGAATTTTAAAGGAAAAAATGCATTTTCAGAATTTTCTTCACTTATTTTCTCAATCCTTGTGGAAAAAAGAGTTGAATCTCTAGTATGGCTGATTTTTCTAGTTCATAATATACCAGTTATCACTTTTGTACAGTTGTGTAGTCCTATATAGGACTACACTAGACAGAATAATTTTTTAAGCAATTTTTCAACTTGGGGTCCTGGAAGACCCCATGTTACAAAATTGAAGTGGTGCCGCTAAGGGTTAAAAGTGGTACTAAATAGATAAATATTATATTTATTCAGTTATTACCGTAATACAAAAATCTTTATATTTACGTCACGTATGCATTTGTATGTTGATAAATAAAATTTTGGCATACCTACAGATGAAATTAAAAAATCTCTAAAGTGTACCATAACAGGTTGGTTTGCCCTATTTCGTATTTTTTTGATTCTTCATTATTATAATTATGTCAAAATGCAATTGTCGAAGAATACGAATAGTTATTTATTGTATAAGTGTTTTACAACGTGTTTTATTTTACAATGTATTTATAAGTATGTTTAAATAGGATAATAGTGGTATTAATTCAACAGTTCTAATATACATAATTATTATTAAACTTTAAATTTATTTAATTCGCATTTTTTGAAATTGCGTTGAAATTTCAATAAAGCGGATATTTTTAAAACCAGGAGACATTTTGCAAAAAAGTAAAAAATGCACAAGACGTTTCATTAAAAAAAGAGATGTTTGTTGCGTTTAGTGACTTTTCGATATTCATTTGTTAATTTAGATACAGTTGGCGGTTTCTCCATACGAGCTGCAGTGCTGCAGAACCGACCCTTCTTTTGAGAATACACCCGTTTTCATTATCATGATTAACATATTGTTTTTAAATCATTTTAATACCTAATAATATACTTAAGTATTTCTGCAATCGATCTCGAATATTCACGCAACCCGCATTACGCTGAGAAGTATGTCCTATGGCCAAGCTTATCTACATCACTCTAACATTTCAGGTCTGTGTACTGAACTGTGGATTTAATGGATTAATCAGAGGCATGTGAGACGTCACAAACGCCTATTTTACCGGCATTTCTGTTCTGCAGTCCAGACAACACCGATTCACGTTTGTGTTGTTTCTTGCAAATCTGCGAATATTTATTTAAAGGGCTTATACATTTTACGGCTGAAATTGACATGACTTTACACGAATATTTGCAAAAATTAACCATTTTTAAAATAGGGCTGCCAGATTTTCCAAAATAAGAATCGGGAGGGCATCTTATCCCCCCTAAAATGGCGCCGCAGGCGAAAATTTTGAAAATTTTCAAGGTCACGCGTTTTCCTGGCACTTCAGAATTACAATGAAAAATCAATCCATTTATACAAAAATATACTCTTTCACAAGAATAAGTTTTGCAGTTTATTTATTTTTACACAATTTTTAAGGCAATTTCTTTATGAATAAGAAATTGAGGATTGGTTATTTGCCTCCCCTCTCAATTTGATACCTATCTGAATAATTTGGATATATGAATTCGGAAATTCAGAAATATTTGGGAGCTTTAAATGGAAATCGGGAGTATTTTGGCTTAGTTTAAAAAGCGAGAGGGACAGTAAGAAATCGAGAGGCTCCCGCCCAAATCGGGAGGTCTGGCAGCCCTACTTTAAAAGTACAACCAACTATATTCAAAACGATTTATTACGCTGCATGTTTGATGTATACTATGAAAATATTGTAAATATTGTTAAAGAAATATTATTCGTCATTTATATTGCTGTTAGGGCGGATGACACAATAGATATTTCGGTCAAATTTCTACGAACTGTCAGTTTGTGTTGAAAGCACACATAAATTACGATCTAAAATCTAAACAGAAAGTTATAGCAAACAGAACCGACACTACTGTTACCGAGGAGCCGCCACTGATATAAACAATAGAAAACAATTACTAAAACTTTAAATTAAATGGTTTGCTTTTAAAATCTCGCATAATAAACCCTGCAGGTAGATGTCAAAATATAAACGAAAACCCTATACCTGGAGAATATAAACGGGGTGATATCGAAACCATTCGTTAAAAGTATTAGGGCTTGTAGAAATGACCGAATTTTGAAAAATTAGACTTCAGCTATAGACCTATGGCGAACCTGATAAAAATGACATTTCCAAGATGGCTGCACTTCCAGTTATACCGGAAATCGTTCCTTATTTGAAATAGAACGGTACTTTTTATTGCATATTTTGATTCTACACGTTATTTTCGATAGATTTTCATGTGATTTTTCATACCTATCTTTTAACGTTTTTGAGTTATTTCCGGTTTTTTGAAATTTTGTTCATTAGCGCACAATATTTGAAACTCTATGTAATGGTCGTTTTAGAAAATTAAGTATCGGTATTAGCATTGTGGTTAGTAGAACTCTAGAGCTATGCAATACTGCTTTTATTATTTCTCAATTATGTACAGTGTTTAAAATAGAACTACCATTTAGCCCAACTTAAAACCCTCCAAACTCATATTTTGCAAATACAATGACCCATATTTTATTTTACATTTTAATGAAGAATTAAATTCTGCATCGGTCTGTATTAGCATTCCCTATATTTATATTTGATAGTTTTTTAGTTATTTAGTGTTCTTTTAAAATTGTATTTTACTCAGTCACAGAATATACAATATGAGTAGGTGTGGTTATAATTAACAGTGATATTATTGGATAGTGGCTTCTGTGACATAATGTTAGTCCATGCTCACCTTCGAGATGTGATTCATTCACTTTTTGCATTTGTTAAGGTAAAATGAAGCTATCGGTGTTTTTTAATAATGACGATTGAAAATAAAGAAAATATGAGAAACATAATAATTATCAGCATTAATAGTGAAAAATCAAACGATTTACGTAATTGAGAAATAATAAAAGCATTGTTGCATAGCTTTAGAGTTCTACTAACCACAGTGCTAATATCGATACTTAATTTTCCAAAATTACCACTACAAATAGTTTCAAAGATTAGGGCGCTAAGAACAAAATTTCAAAAACCGGAATGAACTCAAAATCGGTAAAAGATAGGGAAATAGTATGAAGATCCACCTAAAATAACGTGTATAATAGAAATATGGAATAAAAAATGTACTATTCCATTTAAAATAAGGAAGTTATAACCGGAAGTGCAGAAGGTATAACCGGAAGTGCAGCTATCTTGAAAATATTTTCATCAAATCCGCCATAGGCCTATTAGCCAAAGTCCAAAATTTCAAAAATCATTTATTACATATCAAGCCATTTATACAAGCCCCAATGCTTTTAATGAATAAAACGAGACAAACAACCGACAAAGCCACTTACGATTCTTAATGGTACATAATGTGGGTACGGTATTCTCTCAGCTCCGAAAGAAATAGTGTTTATGGTTTTATGTAGATTGATGATTTAAATGCTTTGAATAGAACAATTGGCACATGATGAATCCACTGATTTCTAGAAATAACTAATGTTAGTGGCAATAATGTATTATAGAAGAAATTTGAGAATTGAGACAATTTATTTACCAATTATCGCTACTATAATATTTGTAGGAATATACGAGTACATAGCTCAGGTTTCACAGAATGGAGATTCTGTGATATACCGATATACATATGTGGAATAACAATACTGATGTTCAGGGTGAACCAAATTCGATGTCTAGGCATTATTATAAGAAAACGGGAGACTATAATACAAATCTGAGAAGAGATTCTGGAATATGAACGACTAAGGTCCATTTATGCCAAAAGTGCATATTTTTAAAATTTCGGAAATGGAAGTATTGATGTCATACATATTTTTTTTTTCAGAAACTTGCATACACTTGGATGTTTCATAAAATATACGAGTACATGTCTACAAATTGTCTATGTCTACAAACAACTAATTTTTCTAAATAAATTTTGTATGTATAATTTTTGTCTAGATTTTTCCGTAAAAAAGTATAAGGAAATATGAAAAGAATATATCAAGAACTCGCAATAGTCATGATTTAAACAAGCAATATATGGAAAAAAAGACAAATATGTTATTAGAAGCAGTAACAAAATAACCAACTACTACAATTAATATTCAATGTGCCCACTTCTCATTTCCAAACACTTATCCAATATTTGCCTTACTCCTGTTACTGAGGCTTTGCGTAATGGTTCGTCACAGGCACTTACATAATATATTGTTTTCTTCTAAAGATTTTAAGTTAAAAAGAGGGTATTCTGCAAACTTTATTTTTTTTAAATCCCTCTAAATGGAACGGGAACACTTTCCGTCATTAAGGTGATTCATTGTATTCTACCAGTTTTCCATACGTTTGATTTAAATACCCGGAGTCCCAGAGAATTCTAACCCATTTTGATCATAAATAGCTTTTGACAGAGCGAACTTAGAAGGACGCGGTTGTCGCCATTCGATTTACTTTTTCAATAGATTTCGTGTTATATTAAAAACTTATTACTTGTCCTACAGGTTGTTTTTGAAATATGCTTAATTTCAAAAATAAAAATTCTCCACTACTTTGAACACAACGCCCTGTACATAGTTACAAGAAATAAAAACTGCATTCTTCCGCTTTCCAAAAATGTATAGTTTATTACACTTTACCTTCGAAATGGGTTAGTGTAAGTACTTTAATTTTAAAAAAGATCGTCTTTTGGACGTCCCAGAAAATTCTGCCACATTTTGATTGTAAATATATTTTGACAGAGCGAACGTGGAAGGAGGGCTGTTTACGCCAATCGATTTACTTTTTTCAAAAAGTTTTTTGGGTGTTATGTTAAAATTTTCTTACTTGCCATAGAGGGAGTTTTTTTCGTATTATGAATTTGGAGCGAATATATTTCAACCACTGTAGATATCTGATAAGTAATATTCAATAAAAATATTTTAATGTTAATGTTAATGCATATTATATTTCCATTCCCGCTCCCTTTGTGCGACTTGTTCGAATCCTGGCCGAAGAGGAGGATTTTTATTTTTTTCGCTTTCTCGGTCATGATTCGATATGCAACCATTAATACACAAGTATAGTGTGACGTACTAATCGTACTTGCCCTAGATTTGGTCATATGAGTTTTGTATGTTTGCTCAGGACTGTAAAACAAATGCGTTACCGAATTAATATTAAATTGATCCAAGGGCACCATGGCAAATACTAGTAATAGCTATCCTTCCCCCACATAGGTCCTTGAACCCCTGTGGTTACTTTTTGGAGTACTTTTAGAGCGAGTATTATTATTTTATATTATTTTACAAATGATAAATTATAAAAGCTAATCCCAATGCCAATACCGATACTGTGTTGTCTAAAATAACCGTTACAGATAGTTTCAAATGTTATGGTGCTGTTGAACAAAATTTCAAAAAACTCGAAATAACAAAAAAGTAAAATACGGTATAAGGTATAGGGAAACCTGATGAGGACATACCTAAAACAACGTATAGAACATAACTATGCAAAACACACACAATTTTATTAAAACTAACGAAGCTGATGCTGACTACCAATATAAGTCCGGTACCGAAAGTGTAGACATATTGAGAATATTTTCTTCAAGTTCGTCGTACAAGACTTAATAGTTTATTAAGAAGGGTTTTAATCAATCACCACCAATCATAACTATTACTCTTTTAACTTTATAACGAATGAATACAGATAAAAATTTTCTGTCCAAGTTTTAGTTAGACAAATCAGTTGATATAGGCAAAAATATCGGCTCCGTTTCCAAAATTGCAATTTTGGTTTAAAATGGACCACGTTATTCAAGAACCTCTTTTCAGATTTTTATTATTGTCTCCTGTATTCTTACATGTAATAGGGCCGCCAGACGTCAGCTATCAATTAACAATATTGCTTAATATTTAAAAATAACTATTAGTAACTTATTCAAAGATGACAAATATTAATAGACAATAAGTATGTATCAATGTGTCTTGACTAGAGTAAATTGAATATCAAATTAATGATTTTATATATTCTATAATATTATATATTCTATAATAAAAAAAATAAGAACGGAAAACTGAAACTATTTTAGCATATTCTGAAAGTCTTCAGAATGGTTGGGTGTACTTCTAAAGGAAAGGTACATATAACAATAAAACTTATCTCATACTGATTATATAAACTGCAGAGATGATTACATTCCCCGTCTGATTCTAAAGTATTAACTTAAAATATTGGAGTTCTGCAATGACTGATTATTGTTTATATTATAATTATTACGTAATTGTATTAATTGCTCCACAAATTGATAGAGAACAATTTAAATAACATAAGTTAGCCTGTTCAGTTTCTCAAACTGTATTTTGAAATATATTTTTTTAAACAGCTATACTACCTACCTAGTTATTTTAGAAACAGTAATTAAGAAAATTAAAGTTTTTGTAGCAGGGTAGAGGGAAATCGTATGTTAATTGCTAATTAAGTGTTTATTTACGGGTTAGATGAAAGGAAATATAGTAGGTGAATTCAGTGTTCAGATTTTTAACGAATTTACATACCTAATTTTTACCAGTTTTCAAATTGTGCCTACAAAAACCGTCTATAAAAATGTTTACATCAATCTGCCTTTAACAATTAACACTTTAACAAAGTCAACAACATTTTTCGAAATCCACTAATTTCAGCTGATACAATTTAAACATTCAATTGCATTTTTATGTATACAATAACCTATTATACTGAGAAATATGAAAACAGTAATAATGTGACGAGACATATTTATCATATTCTAATATACATGTTATATGCAAAAATATACAATGTAATATGACTATCAGTAGTAGACGTAATCCGATACGTCAAAAGATAACAACTTCCTTTGAAACCACTCTTTGTGAGAAACGCAAGCATAGCAGTTTGATTCACAGAACGCTTATGCTTACGTCGACAAACCCGAGCTTATAAATATAAGTGAAATGTACCATGTTAGTCAGTGAAGTTACAAGTCCTGTACTCATTCAGTTAGTCTTAAGTTTTAATTTTCATGTAATACAGCGTCCAGTGCTGGACGTATGTAAAGTAAAATAAATCTTTTTTAAAACACAATTTCCAAACAAAAAATATAAAAATTGGCGCAGTCGTGCGGATTTCCAAAACACGCTTAGAACACGGGCATCCTCACTAAGTGTGGTGGTTTCCAAACCTTCAAGAAAAAGAACAAGCTCCAAGAAACCGAAACAGAAAAATTCAACAAGCTCCAAGAAGCCAAAACAAGAAGAAAATTCAACAAGCAGATCCACCTTGACATCAGGAACACGCAACAGAAGCTCACCTGGTTCAACGACGATCTTCACCTCCCAGATCCACCTTGACATCAGGAACACGCAACAGCTCACCTGGTTCAACGACGATCTTCACCCCCACGTCAACAGGAATGTGGAAAATCTTAACGTAAGTACTTATTGAATCATATCGCTTTTAGTACAACGTTAAATCTCGCTCTTTTAATCGCGAAGCAAATTCAAATCGAAATTGCGGAAAACCAGTTCTATTATCCACCCCAAAATTAACTAAAGCTCATTTTCGAAAAATTCATTAGTCACACGTTCCAAATTGTTTATGCCAGTAACCACTAGAAATATGGCCCAGCCACAAGCACACCAACCTCATCAAGAAATAGTCGAACCCTATAAATTAATCGAAATTTTTTCAATAATACCTGATTACGATGGTAATCAAATAAATCTAGTCACTTTTCTAAATTCATGTAAAACTGCGTACGACATGGCAGTTGGCAACCAGAAGGTACTCTTAACTGTCCATATTAAAAATAAATTAAAAGGACGCGCAGCAGAATTAGTAAATTCCAGAAACCCAAATACTTGGGACGAAATTAAAAATCTTCTCGAAAATCATTTCGGTGATCGTAGAGATTTAACTTCATTAATTCAAGACCTTCAACGAATGCGACAACTCTCAGGTGAATCTCCTCTCACATTTATTGCTCGATTACAAACGCACGAGGCAAAAATGCACGCATCTATTCATAAACAGCAGTTATCAACAGGTCAAAAACAAGCGCAAATACAATTAACAGAGGGTATGATTCTAAATACGTTATTAACGGGTTTAGAACCTAAAATAGCGCACGTTGTTAGAGCTAGCGACCCTGCAGACATGCTTACGGCAATAAACAGAGTTCGCAAAGAACTACAACTAAATTATTTTGAAACGCAAAAGTTAAATCGCATTAATAATAACAATACACCAGTACGCAAACCAAATGTACCTCCACCAACAAAACAATGTTCATTTTGCAAACGAATAGGGCACGTTTTCAACGAATGTCGTCAAAGACAACAAAGTCATCAACCCCCAAATTCCGGACCTCATCAAAATTACCAAAATTATCAAAATTACCCTAGGCCAAATTATTACAACCAACACCCCGGAACTTCACAAAATTCTCAGCAACAGAGACCCCCAGTTATTACGCCAAATCCAAATTTTAATGCTCAAAGACCCCCCGCGATCCAACCAAACCCCAATTATTTTAGGCAAAATAATAACAATAGGAAAACGTTTCATTTAAACCAAAATAATGAACAAGAAGTTTACGAGCAGCCTAACCAAAATTATTACGAAAATACCAGTGACAGTTATTATACAGGTAATAACGCCCACACTGATATGAATTATTATCCTGCTAATAATTCAGAATACTACAACAACGAGGACTATTATACCGCTAATGGTCCCTCCGAAAATTATTACATGGAAGAACCAACTTATAACACCACCCTCGTATACGATCAGGATTTTCAATTAGGCCCACCTCCTCTATCAGACCCACCGGATCACAACAGGGATTCCAACACGGCAATATTGCAAACACAGTTTGGCAATATGAATCTAGACAATTTCAACCCCAATTTAAACTTCCCAGAACAACGATTCCTATAAGCCCCTTGCTATCTGTTAAATCAAAAAATTTATACTACATTTACGACGCTACCAACACACATAAAATATTAATCGATTCAGGCGCAGGTTTGTCCATATTCAAACCTAAAATTTGCGAAAATTACAGAAGGAGATGTCCAGAAAACGTTACCATACAGGGTATCACAGATCAAAAAATAGTAATTAACGAATCCGTTCTTATTCCATTTAACATCAATGATCCACTTAAAGTTTATATATGCGATCTAGACATCGAGTTCGATGGACTCCTTGGCTCTGATTTTTTAGAACATTATAACTGCATTGATGACATAAAAAACAAAGTGCTCATAACAAATTTCAAAACAATTCCGATTCATAAAGTCACGGATCAACCAATTATTTCAGATACGCAAAATCACCAAAATCAATCAGCTAACAAAATTTCAAATATAATTTCGATCGACCCTCGTACGGAACAAATCGCAAAATTAAAATGTCATTTAACAAACACCGATGCCATACTATCAGGGCAAGAAAAAGAAAAAGTTAGAATACCAAACGCGATAGTGCACGTAAATCAGAATGGCGAATTTCTTACAACAATAATAAACGCGAACGCAATACCGAAAACCAACGACTTCTCCGACATATCAATTGAACCTTTAGAAAAAATAAATCACATCCAAGATTACTCCCAATTTCAAGCAAAGTCCAAATTAGTAATGTACCCCATTCAAAATCCATCTACTTCAAACGAATTCGATTCCGATAATCAAAAAGATAACGTAACCGAGAGAATCGAAGACATAGATAAAAACGAAAGCGTAAAAAGAATTTGAAACTTTTATAGAATTGTATAAAACAAAATCCCTTATTGATTATTCCAAAATTGAGTATACAAACGGACAACTTTTAGATAAATCTAATAAAAATATCGTAACGTTTTTCCAACAAAACAATCTTAAAGACTTCCATTATAAAATAATCGAAGACTTATTCGAAGAAAACACAGACTTTCGTAATTTAACATTAAACAAACTATCTAGTAAGTCTGTGCGTAACAGAAAATATTTTATAGTAGCATTACCATTCGACCCCGATACCGTAATAGAACATTTATTTGCATCAATATATCAAGGCCGTGAAGAATTTAAACCTTCCGAAACCTACTATGTCGAAAATAACGTCGATCTTCCCATCCTCGAAATATTATCGTTCCTTTTATCAGAAAAAGACGTAAAATTCAAAGTTTGCCAAGACATCACTAAAACACCTGATAACGATCAAATTCCGATTATCATTGATCAATACCACACAGGTAAAGCCCACATCCATCGTGGAATAAATGAAACCATTAGGCGAATAAAAACCAAGTATAATTGGAAAGGATTGACAAAAGACGTTGATGATTACATAAAAAAATGCGAAATTTGTAACAAAACAAAAGCTTGTCGAAAAAATTTAGACGCACCCTTAGTTATCACAGAAACCCCAAAAGCTCCATTTGAACGCATAAACATTGATATCTTAGAAGTCCCCCCTAAAAATTATGCGCTTACAATACGCGACGAACTTACAAAATTTAGTCAGGCGTACCCCATTATTGACAAATCAGCAAAATCAGTAGCAAATACGTTACTTGTCTATTTCCAACATTTCGGAACACCCCGCCGAATCCACTGTGATTACGGACGTGAATTTGACAACGCTATCCTTAGAGACTTATGTTGCCTCTATGATATTAAAATAACATACTCTAGCGTAGGACACCCTCAATCAAACGGTTCCTTAGAACGATTCCACTCCACACTATTGGAAATGATAAGAATACACATGTCAGACCACCCCGATGAACATCCCTTTAACATATTACCTTACGCAATAATATGTTACAACACCTCAGTCAATAAAACTCACGGATTTACACCCTATGAGTTAATTTTTGGTCATACCTCAAGTAGGCCACCCGAAACTCTGTACAATCAGAAAGAACTGATCACGAAATACATAAGAGACCTAAACAACCGCATATCTTATTATTATAAAGTAGCACAAGCAAAAACCAATTCCCAAAAAGAAAAAGCGAAAATTCGTTTTGACCAACATGTTTCTCAAACCCAGCCAGATTACCAAGTAGGACAAAAAGTTTATGTTAAAGAGTCACAGATAAAAGATAAACTCCAAAACAAATTTAACGGTCCCTTTGAAATTGTAAAAATTCACAAAAATTCAGCTACTCTTCTAAATCAAAAAACCAAGCAAAAAACTAAAGTCAATTTCGATCGACTTAAACCCTATTCCGAAAATTAAAATAAAAATATCTTTCCAGGTCCTTTGTGCTGATCGGAACAGCCATAGCCCAGTACCAAATAACCCCAATAAACAACACAATAGGCGTTTACTATCACGATGAAACAAGAATCATAGTTTCCAACGACAAATGGACTCTTCTTGTACATAAAAATCTATCTAGCATCAAAAATACCTTTGACAATAATAACAGAATATTAAGTGCAATCACGGAAATGCTTAACCATGATTACCACAATATGCGACAATTTCACTCAGATGTCAAAACCCACGTTACTCTTCTCACCCAAATTTCTGATTCCATTAAGGAAAAACTTGAAGAAGTCTTTACAGACACTAGACGCTTTAAACGAGGTTTAGTAGACGGTATAGGTAATATATTTAAAGCAATCACCGGTAATCTTGACGCCGCTGACGGTAAATATTTTACAGACAGTATCAATAAAATAAACCAAGATCAAAATCAAATTGAGAACCTTTTAAAAAATCAAATATCCGTTACCTCTTCGATTATAAAAAGTTTCAATGAAACTATTCAAAAATTAGCAATTGATGAAAAAATATTTAATCGAGACATAAGCAGAATCGAGAGAGCTATTCATCAACTAGGAGATAATATCGCACTGGTTGAAGCCAAATTAAAATTTCTCGAAATTTGCGAAAAGTTAATGGAAAGTTATTTATACCTTCAGGACAATCTTAATAACATTCTAAATTCAATAACCTTTGCTCGTTTAAAAATTATTCACTCTTCAATCATTACACCAGATAATTTGATTATCTCTCTTCAGGAAATATCTCAAAATCTTGTAAAAAATAATTTACCCCTTCCAGTGAAACATTCAAAGATACCTTCGTACTTAGAAATCATCGAATTAGAAGCCTTTCAATCAAAATCAGATTTAATTTTTGTGCTAAGAATCCCACTAGTGGAACAGCAACTGTACACCCTTTATCATTTGTACCCAATTCCTATTTTGGACAATAGAACAGGTTTGCACCACGTATTATCATTTTCTCAAAAATTTATTGCGCGAAATGATGATTCTCTAATGTACATACCAGTAAAAGATTTGAGCACATGCAAGCAACTAGGTGATCGCAAGAAACTATGTTCAGATCTTTACGCCTACCCGATCGATAGCAACGCAGCATGCGAGGCCCAATTATTGAAGAACTCCAGACAAATCCCCAAAAATTGTGACAGCTCCCTTGTATATGGACAAGGATATAACGTTCAAAAACTACAAAACAACGTTTGGCTCGTAATCGTTTCCGAACCAATCCACATTACCATAAATTGCAACCAGATGGACACGAAGATAACGACAGTCAACAAGAACTCAATACTAAAACTTCTACCAGATTGCTACGCATTTGTTGGCATAACAAAGGTACAAGCCGAAAGCCGTAATACCTTCAACATCACGGATAACTCTCACCCTGTAGTTATACCATATGATTGCTGTAGGGATATTCCAGAGAAACTGCAACTTCCAAAATTAGAACCCCTCCAATTTGACCATCTAAACATCGAAAATCTGGATATAGCCAATCATAAATTGGAACAATACTCCAGAGATTTAGACAAGTTAATTAATGAACCCTTTATAACGAAACACATCACCTTGACCACCTACTTAACCATTGGCATCGTGATTGGACTCCTGGCCCTCTACATCACCTGTAAATGCAAGACCCGTCTTTGCAACAAATCCAAAGACACACCCCCGAACGAGACACTAAGAAGACTCAACACCCTCCTAAGAAGAAGACCCCATCTCCAACAAGAAGATATACCAGAATTATCATAAAAGTCGACGTATGACGTCAACTTTTTATTAAAAAGGGGAGTTGTTATATGCAAAAATATACAATGTAATATGACTATCAGTAGTAGACGTAATCCGATACGTCAAAAGATAACAACTTCCTTTGAAACCACTCTTTGTGAGAAACGCAAGCATAGCAGTTTGATTCACAGAACGCTTATGCTTACGTCGACAAACCCGAGCTTATAAATATAAGTGAAATGTACCATGTTAGTCAGTGAAGTTACAAGTCCTGTACTCATTCAGTTAGTCTTAAGTTTTAATTTTCATGTAATACAGCGTCCAGTGCTGGACGTATGTAAAGTAAAATAAATCTTTTTAAAAACACAATTTCCAAACAAAAAATATAAAATACATGTGTATGGTTCTTGCCTTTCTAAGTATCATGTATGCAAACCATTTTATCTTACCTACTCCAGGGGCATATAAATTAGTTTCTTGTAAAGGAATGATGGGCTTCCCAAATGTATCAACATTTACCCCACCAATTTGTAGCTGATTGTTCGCTGCTGGATAACTTGTCTGATATGACCCTCTACGTTTCCGTGGGGTTTTTTCCTCCTCACACTTACAAAGAGAAAAAGCTACAAGTATTAAAATCTGAAAATGAAAATAAATGTGTTAGGTAGTAAAAGTTCAAAATAGAAATTTCATCAAAAATATTTTTTTTAAAAACTGATGTCTAAGGACTCACTACTTCTATATCCGTTTCTACATTTAATACAACAACTTCTACAAATCTACAAATATTGTGTTAGAATCTTAAGAATCTGATATTTGGATATCACTTTTATGGACTTTATGACCTTTATGATCCCCGTGGCCTGTATGATCTTTATGACTTAGTGACCCTTATGACCCATATGGCATAACCCTTTATGCTATTTGTAATCTTTACGACCTATATGACCTTTATGGCTTTAATGGTTATTATCTTATTTATAAAAATCTTGTGTCACGGTGTTTGTGGTCGTACTCCTCCGAAACGGCTCGACCGATTTTTATGAATTTTTTTATGTATATTTGGTAGGTATGAGAATAGGTCGTAAAGTATATTTCATACCGCTAGGTGATTAGGGTGTCCCTATCCAGAAACATTTATTCTATTTTTTTGACAAAATTTTTTTTTGTATTTTTTTTTTTTTTTGATTTGGCATCAAAAAATACCCATAAACACAAATTTTCAATATGGCAGAACAACCTTTGCCGGATCAGCTAGTAATTTATACGATCTTTACAACTTACATGGCGAGTATTGGAAATGGATAATGAAATAAAAATTAGAGTATGAAGTTAATAACATTATGTTTGTAGTATACCTTACCAGTTAGTTATACCATACTTTACCAGTTATTCACAGTAAAAATACCTTCAGCGAAATGAAAATAATTTCATGATTTGACAGTTTTTTAATATGTATTTGTCTTATCTCTTTTTATTCTCGTTACGAAGAAAAGTAGGAGTATCTAGTTTAATCACTAGCATTTATGTTAAACATTTTATTTGATTTAATTTGGATATTTACCCCCCTTAACCTTCTCAATCCCTATTAAATTAAAAACTTAATAGTTCTGTCTGTCTTAGAGTATGTTGTATTGTATATGTGTATCAAATTTGAAGGGCATATATACAATGTGAGTAAAAATTAAGGCAAGGTGCTTGTATTTCTTTAAATATTTTTTATTTAAAATAGGTGTTTTCATGAAAGTTTTCAAGCATATTTTTTTGCCATAAATTGGCGGCTTTCGATTTTTCTTAACGTAAACAAGTTTGTTACTATGGCAACCCATCGTTATTTTTTTTAATGACATGGTTATTTTTGGAAAGAGCGCATCTCTTCCTGGATACGAGACCATAACAATTTAGTGGGGTTTCATAAGAAAAAAGGTGAGAAAAAGTAACTTTTCCAAAAAATCACCCCTCTCAGTTCAACTTCATTAATATTGGTCTCATCAAGTCGGCCATGTAAATAAATTGATGACATTTGTAGCTGTCAAGTAGACACCGTTCGTTTTCAGTTACTTCATTTTGTCAGCTTTGTTAATAGTTAAAGATAGGAAAACTCAACAGTTTTGTAGTTTAATAATAATGATTATTATGATAGCATTAAACGAAAATCAGAGAACTGAAATTTTAATGATGGTGGCCTATGGTGACAGAAAACGCACTTATCAAAAAGTGTGTACCTTCATGAATTGTGTGCACCCTGTTTCATTTACCATTTTTCCGAATCGGCCACAAATTAATGAACGTACGTTTCAAAATTATTAAACAAATGTCTGCAAACTGGTAGAGTCAAAGATAAAACACGAATGGGAAGACCAAAAACAGCTGTGGCCGTTAACAACACATTAGATGCCTTGTTATCATTGCACGAAAATACACATTATCTACAAAAGACGTTGGCAGATTACACAATGTGTCGCATGCAATTCGCGTAGCATGTAATGGAGGTCGCCTCAATTGGTATTTATTGCAGCAGTCCCTTGATAGTTAGTGATGTTGTGCTACCTCCGCTATACCTGTATGTAAGATGTTGAATAGTGTGATATAATTTCATAATAAACTATGGCAAATGTACGGAAAGCAGTAGCTTTCGTAGTACTTTAATAAAGACGAAAGTAACTAGTAAGTTAATTTCGTCTATTACACTTATGATGCGCAGGCCTCTGTGGTGCGACTCGTTTCTGTCAATCTTAATCATAGATAAACTTAACGAATATCCAAAAAATCTATTCTCAAATGAAGCTATTTTTACGGTTTTAGTGCGTTTTCTCTCACCATAGCCAACCATCATTAAAATTTCAGTGCTCTGATTTTCGCTTAATGATGCTCTAATAATAATTATTATTATTAAAGTACAAAATTGTTGGGTTTTCCTATCTAACTATTTACGAAGCTGATAAAATATAGATAACTGACAACGAACGGTGTCTCTACTTGACAGCTACAACTACATGACAGCTACAACTACATCAACTTATTTCCATGGTCGACTTGATAAAAATCAGAGTAACGAAGTTACTTGTGGGGGTGTTTTTTGGGAAAGTTATTTTTTCCTCAATTTTTTCCGATGAAACCCTATTAAAATTTTATGGTCCCGTATCCAGGAAGAGATGCTATTTCCAACAATACAAAGAAAATCATACCATGCCATTAAAAAAATCGGTTGCCATCGCAACATACTTGTTTACGTTAAGAAAAATCGAAACCCGCCAATTTGTGGCAAAAAAAATATTCGAAAACTTATTTCGAAAATATACTTAAAGCTATACAAGCAACTTTCCTTACTTTTTACTTTTTATTAAGCTCAAAATCTAATGTCTCGTCTCGTCGTAATCTCCATGTCTCGTCATGGTACATACATTTTCCGTTCCAACTTAACAATTGATATCTTAAAGCATTCGAATTATCGTATACACTAAAAATGGTTAACAGACAGACGTGATTTTTTTTTACAAAAAAAAAAAAACGCTACCAATGGAATTATTAATTCTACATCCAATTTTTCCACCTAATTCATTTAAACTAAACCGCTAAAAACATCAGGCTGCATTCATAAAAAGCATGATATTATTATGTATTTGGATAATATGACCTTTATCGCGTTTATGACGTCTATGACCCATTCAATGAGTTTATAACCAACCATGAGAGGTTGGTTATAAACGGGCAAGAAGAGAGTAGAGATAAACGAGTAATGACATGTAGACAACGAGAAGAGATGTGAAGACGACGCAAGGAGGTTCATAAAACGACAGCACAGTTTGTGTATATTCAGATTTGTTTTCTGTTTAAGTATTTATCGCTTTATCTATTCTGTACTTTGTTCAAAAAGTGTCAATAAAGTGTTTTAACAAATAGCAAGTGTTACGAACGCTGGGCCAGTCCGCCCCTGCCTTCCTCGATACCAGCCGACCGCGTCGTCTGATAGACGTATGTGGAAGCGCCTGGAAAGATCGCGGCAGCTCGTGGACTCGAAGCGCCCGGAAGCTACTAGATATGTCCGCAAGGAGATATAACGCGGGGTTTCGACGCGGGACAGTTCAGTTCCTATTTGAATATCGGCACGGCTTTCCGTACAACGCGCTAATATAAATTGTATAAAAATAAATTAGTGTAGTAAAATAGGTTAGTCCGTAGTTGTATTAATTAAATAAATAGTGTTAGTTTAAAAGTGCGAGTTTAATTTTTCACACCTCACGAACCCGAAATAAATAAAACGTTACATTGGCGTCAGGTGTTGGGTGTGAAAAAAAAAACAACAATAAAAACATTTAAATAAATAAATTCGCGATAAATAAATTAAGTGAAATGGCTTCAAGACAGGTGTTTTTGAAGGACCTTAAAGTGGCGGATTTGAAAAGAGAACTCGAAGAACGGGAGTGCGAGACGACAGGGAAAAAGGCCGATCTGCAAAATAGACTTGACAAGAAGAAGCTCTGGAAAATGAAGGTGAAAATCCCGACATATTTTTATTCGAAATTGCTGGCGATATAAATTCGGCGTTGCAAAGCTTGGAGAAAAATCTAGAAGAGAAACTTTTAGAAAATGCCACCCAAATGCAACAGAAATTTGAGGAAACATCTGGAAAATTAGAACAAAAGTTAATAGATAATTTCGATCAAAAATTACAAGAAAATTCTACTTGCATCCAGAAACAAATGAGCGAATATGTGGACGAAAAATTTGAGGAAATAGAAAGTAAATTGGTTACCGTGGAAGAATTCCAGAATAAATTTCTAGAAGTAGAGAGAAAAATTTCAACGCTGAGTTTAGGAAGTGGGGAACAACAACAGGTGGTCAATACCGCTCTCAAGTCACCTGGTAGCGACATCGACAGGTTGAGTAAACCCGAGTTGAGCAGTCACGAGGAAATTTCGAAAATTCGCATGAAACCACCACAGTTTGATGGTATGAGCTCCTAGGTCAATTACCTACGGCAATTTGAGGCTGCAGCGAAGGCAAATGGTTGGTCGTTGGCTGATAAGGCTACAGCGCTGACATTAGCACTACGTGGAGGTGCCACGGATATATTACAGACGCTTTCGCTTGAAGAACAAGAGGACTACCATCAACTTGTCCGACATCTGGAAATGCGTTATGGTCAGTCTCATCTCGAGCATGTTTACCACTCGCAGTTGAAGAACCGCTATCAGAAAAGTAACGAATCGCTGCAGGAATTCGAAGCGGACATAGCGCGGTTAGTTCGTTTGGCATATTCATCTACGCCGGAGAACGTCATGGAACGACTAGCCGTGCAGGCATTTTTAGATGGTCTGCGTGATACTGAGACCCGTCAAGCGCTGACTCTCGCTCGTCCCAACAAGTTGGTGGATGCTTTGGCGCGAGCGTTGGAATTCGAAGCCGCTAAAGAAAGTTGCAGAGGTCAAGCTACGATCCGCAAGATGGAGGAAGATTTTGAAGAAGGAACATGTAATGAAGCAGAGATTAGGCGAGTCGCCAAGGAGATATTGGATAAGAGGCCAATTCGGCGTTGGAATGGTGCTAAGGTACGTCACATTCAGGGTCGCCGTATTGAAAAGAAGAAAGCACCGCCATCATCTGAAAAGGATGTCGTAATACGCAGACTAACGGTGGTGAATGATGCTTGGCAGCGGGATGAGCTTCTGAAAGACCAAGAGAATGACCCGAATCTGAAACCAATTGTGAATTGGAAGAAAGAAGATCGGAAACCCACTTGGGAGGAGGTATCACGGTATTCACCAACCGTAAAGTCATACTGGGCTCAGTGGAATTCCCTCGTCTTAAGCGACGAACTCTTAAAACGCGTTCTGGAGAAATCAGACGGTACCGAAGAGCGAAAACAACTGATAGTCCCCAGGAACAGAGTGCCAGAGGTATTGGAGGAGATCCACAATGGAAGCACTGGCGGACACCTAGGAGTAACGAAGACGCTGGGAAAAGCTAGGGAGCGTTTCTACTGGGTGAACTGCACTACTGAGTGGTGCAAGAAAGACGTGAAGGAGTGGTGCAAGAAATGTGTGGTGTGCGCTGCAAGTAATGGTCCGCAACGGCACCCGAAGGCTCCAATGCGTCAATATAACGTGGGTAGTCCGTTTGAAAGAATTGCCATCGATGTAGCAGGTCCGTTTCCGGAAACAGATAATGGAAATAAATACATCGTCGTCGTGATGGATTATTTCAGCAAATGGGTAGAAGCGTATGCCCTTCCAAACCAAGAGGCTTCTACTGTGGCGGACGCTCTCATCAAGGACTGGATTTGTCGATTTGGTGTACCTCTGGAATTACATTCGAACCAGGGGAGAAATTTCGAGTCGATTCTGTTACAGAATGTGTGCCGTACACTCGACATCCGTAAGACGAGGACAACTGCACTGCATCCGCAGTCAGATGGAATGGTGGAGCGAATGAATAGGACCATTAACCGGTACTTATCCAAAGTAGTCTCTGACCACCGAAGGGACTGGGACCAGTTTCTCCACCTGTTCCTGCTAGCCTACCGGTCGTCAGTTCACGAAACAACTGGGCAAACACCTGCAAGCATCGTCATGGGCCGTGAACTGCGTCTACCCTGTGACCTGAAGTTCGGCTGTACACCAGGGGACGACGTGGCTGGAGAGGACTACGTCAGTACTCTACGCCAGAGAATGGACGACATCCGCGAACGAGTCCGTTCAAATATCCAGGGTGCCAGCGACCGCATGAAGGAGACCTACGACATCAACGCCAACGATGGAAGGTACCAGCCCGGCAACCAAATCTGGTTATATAACCCACAACGTCGTCGTGGGTTATCTCCAAAACTTCAAAGCTCCTGGGAAGGTCCGTATGAGGTCGTCACCCGGATTAACGATGTAGTCTACCGAATCCAGAAGTTGCCAAGAGGAAAACCCAGGGTGGTCCACTTCAACCGTTTAGCCCCTTTCGCCGGAAGCAATGACGAACAAGCTGAAGCCAGAGTTCGACACGTCAGTCCACCAGACAGCGAGCTCTCTTTCGAGGAATTCATGTTGCTTCATTCCAACGGCCAGAAAGCTCGCTACGGTGTAACGCGAGAAGAACCACGTGACCTGTTCCAGGCTCCTGCTGACTTCTGTCTTGCCCACTGTGTAGCAGCAGACCTCCGAATGTCCCGAGGGATTGCACTTACCTTCAAGAAGGCGTTTGGACAGTTGGAGGAGTTACGCAGACAAAGACCAGAGGTTGGACGAGTCCTTCAAATCACAGCGGCCGAGCAGGAGAGAGAGAGGTCCGTTTTCTATTTAGTGACCAAGCAGCTATCGCACCATAAACCAACTTATCAAACTGTCTGGGACACACTAGTCGAGCTGAGGGATGTGCTCTTGTCCCAGAGCACAAGCAGTTTGGCGATACCGAAGATAGCCAGCGGACTAGATGGCCTGGATTGGAGGGTGATCAGGAGTATGCTAGAAGTCCTCTTCCGGTTTACTGGAATTGAGATTCTGGTATGCTGTTACAACCCCAGGAGATCGCTCAACGAGAAAACTGTGGACTGCTTCTTCTACCAGACCTCCCGATGCAAGAATGGGTCATTCTGCAGGTATCGTCACAGGCCAGGGGATGACACAATTCGAGACGAAATGTCTTTAAGGAGGGGGCAGTGTTACGAACGCTGGGCCAGTCCGCCCCTGCCTTCCTCGATACCAGCCGACCGCGTCGTCTGATAGACGTATGTGGAAGCGCCTGGAAAGATCGCGGCGGCTCGTGGAATCGAAGCGCCCGGAAGCTACTAGATATGTCCGCAAGGAGATATAACGCGGGGTTTCGACGCGGGACAGTTCAGTTCCTATTTGAATATCGGCGCGGCTTTCCGTACAACGCGCTAATATAAATTGTATAAAAATAAATTAGTGTAGTAAAATAGGTTAGTCCGTAGTTGTATTAATTAAATAAATAGTGTTAGTTTAAAAGTGCGAGTTTAATTTTTCACACCTCACGAACCCGAAATAAATAAAACGTTACACAAGGATATAAACTAATCACTGTTACTTGCCAATATCACAGGTGGCCCATGAGTGCGACAATGTAGCATACCGCCTTTATTATACGAAGTAAAACAAAAATGTTATACAACAGTTGTAAGGTACTAAAAGCTCCACAATATACAAAGATTTTCAGATATTCTGTAAGATGACTACTACATGACTATTCTGTGAGACTACTATTATATCACTTTGGTAATAATCGTTTTATCTAACCTAATGATATCTACTATACTTTGTTCAAAAAGTGTCAGACAAGTGCTTTGACACGTATCAAGTATACCGGGTGTCCGAAAATTGTGGAAACGGTTGAAACTGTGTATCTCGAGAAACACACTATGGATAGAAAAGTTAAAAAAATACATATTCAATATTTTTAAAAAAAAGCTATCCAGTGATACCAAAGTTTTTCGCCCTCCTCCGTCCTGTGAGAGTGGGGTGGGGTTAACTTTGAAATCTCAAATAGGAACCCCCATTTTTTATTGCAGATCTGGATTATCCAGAAAAAAATTACACGTTTGACGATGTCGTTTTTTTCACATAATATTATGTTGCTGCTCTGATTTTTATCAATTATAAAAATCAGAGAGATACGAACGTCTTAAAATGGTAGAATATCTCGACAAATACACTTTGTATTGAAAAATAAACGATACGTGCCTAATATTTTTAAAAAAGCTATCTAATAATACCAAATTCGATCCCCTCCCCCCTAACCTTAAGGTTAGGGTGGGGAGTAACTCACAGATCTCAAACGGGAACCCCGATTTTTCATTGGAGATTCAGATTCTACATGAAAAATGTTAGGTTTTGATGAAATCATGTTTTTCAATTCCTGACAGGTGACGTCAGAAATAATCGTAAAAGTAAAATTTTCTATGTCGTTGTTCCTGAGTAATGCTAAAACTAGTTTCTTGAAAAAATTCAACGTCATTTATCACGAACCAAATATTATTTTACAACCTATTTCTGTAATAAAAGCCAATCCCATTTGCGTATCCAGACGTTATTCTTCAGTTGGGTTTTTGACATATTTTGGGAAAATGGAAAACCTACATTTTCGAAAATCTGCTGTAACTTCTTTAATTCAATAAATTTTTAAAATCCGTGAATGCAACGTTGTTAGGGCAACTTTTTGAGGACATTTAATTACTAATTAAAGTTAAACACAATATCAAATTAAAGTTTAAAGGCATCGATTTTCTGAAAGCATCATCAACAATTCTTTTTTTCTTATAGAGGCCATATTGGATGTTACGTCAAAAAGTACCTACTCATTTTTCTTGTTTCAACGATACCAATAACTAAGGTAAAAATAAATTTATACGAACAAAAAATCACAAAAAGCATTTTCTGGGAAAGTGCCGCAACTTGACAACCCCAATATAAAATTAACGATTTTATTGTTACAACAGTTGTGACTCACCGGATTCTTTTCTGGGAAATAAGAAACAAAAACGCAACATTACTGATATATAGGTAATTAAAAATATATAATTATACTTAGACGTTATTAAAATGTTCATAAAAATCAAAGGAATCGTCCAATTAATTAGGGCCGCCTACATATTTTTTGAAAAGAGTTCGGAAAAGCGACAGACTAAAGAATTTTTTTAGACGTTAGGAACTTACTTGAATTTGAACTTTTACTTACTATTGCGGCATATGAAAGTCGGTCGAAGACTATGAAATGTTTAATATAAAATTATACTTCGAGTAATAAAACAGATTACTTTTAACAGTAAATTACATTTGAATACACTACTCAAAGGAGGTCCATTGTATATAAGATAAAATCATGGTTCAAAATGTCCACCGTTTCTTTCAATAAATTTTTGAAATATTTTTAGCATGGCGTGGTCAATATGAGTATAGCCAGCGCTTTTTGCATACGCTGTTAATACTGATTATAAATTTTGTGGTGATTAATATCAACTCTCATACTATTCAATATGTTATGGACCTCCATTAAGAGTGTAGTGTAGTGTAATCAAAATTAATATATAAGTTATAACTAATCACTCGACCAGTTTGGCGAAAATAATAAATTATTTGGGCTGGCACGTTTCAGAACTATTTTTTTAAAAAGTTGTTGGCAGACCTATTCAAATAGACTCCCATCATTTTTAATATTGTGACATATTCTACCAGCAAAACATCGATGTACTGTTGGTTGCCTATACGAAATTATTACCATCAAAACATCTGGGGCCTGCAAGATAAAATCTGGAAAATACTAGAACAATATAAATATTCTCGGCGATTCGAACGTAGCTAGAAGATTGTTCCATAGGCTTCCAACGGTGTATATAAGCACGACAGCGAACCCCCATGAGTCAGTTTTGAATTGGAATGTAGTCCAGTGAAGATCAAACTGATATACCGGGTGATATTTCGACCGCGATATTTAGTAGCGATATTTAGAGTGTGATTTTAAGTTGATAGTTTTTGTAATCAACGTGATCAAATTAATTGTAATTAAACAATAAACGTTTTTGTCGAGTAAAAAGTGTTACAATATTAATAGCATTCTAATAGCCTCCAAGTTTAGTTATTTATTTTTAATTAGTTTTTTCCCTTTTTCGCCAGACGATACCCAGTGATTCACAAGTGTTATTATAATTTATTAATATTGGATTGCGGTGTTACCAAGTTGTGCTGCTTTCTCTGAAAATGGTTTTTATGGTTTTTGGCCAGTATAAATTTATTATTTATTTAACTATTAGGAATGAGAAAAATGAATACTGAGTACTATACAATACTGAGCACAACATTCAGTACCTATTGCTGTCATAAGAAAACAAGAAGTTGATGATGGTTTCAGAAAATCGAAACGTCGAAACTTTAATTTGATTAAAGAATTGAAATGTCCCCAAAAAAGTTGCCCTAACAACAACGTTGTATTCACAGATTTTAAAAAATTATAAAAACAAATAGATTATTGCAGATTTTTTAAAATGTGGGTTTAAGTTTCTTCTAAAAGATCTCAAAAACAAAGAGAACAGGGGCATGCTCTAATCGGCGTTAAGTTACTCAAAAATTTTCTACAATTTTAAAAATTTAACCGTTTTCCTATATATTCTCATATAGTTTTAACGATATCACTACATTCATCATCAATTCTGGAGTCATTGTATATTTGCTATATATGATATATATGCAAAAAATTGGTATCAATGGATTAATAATTAATACTTAATTAATTAATCCCAGGTCAAACCAACGTATTTTTTTCTGGAGAATCCAAATATGCGGATTTATATTTATATTTTAATGTTATCATGAGCCCACCAACAGGATGTAGGGAGGAAGGGATGAATTTTGGGTAACTTTTTTAAGAACATCGATGTCTTTTTTTATTTTTTTAATAATATCTCGAGAAATACATATTTGATTGTTTCCAAACGTTCGTACCTCTCTTCAATTTTTATCTATTATAGCGCCATCTGTGAAAAAAAGACATTAATTCTTGTTCAAACCAATGATGAAAATATCAAATTTGCGATAAAAAATGTAGGTTCACATGTGAGATTTTAAAGTTACCCCACTCTATCACCGCTGGATGGGAGAGGGGTATTAATTTACAGATTTTTTTTAAAATATTAAAAACGTATTTATTAATCAAAAGTGTATTTTTCGAGATATTTACAGACTTTTAGGACACCTGGTATATATAGAGACATCCAAAAAAAACGTCATCAACTCTGGCTATGAACGAGAGAGATGGAAATAGCGGTCATGTCTAAGCTTTTCGGTTATGTCAAACTTTTGACAAGTGACTGTCACAATTTGTAAAATAAACAATGGCTGTCATATGATGTGACAGTCTTGACAAGTATATAAGGTTATAAATTCGATCAAGAATAGAAATACGTCTTTTTTTTCTCGGCCAACTTTGATGACTTTTTTTGGATGTCTCCATATTAATCACCGTAAATATCACAATATTTGGGGGTTCAATCGGGGTTAAAGTGAAAATAAAAATAGTTTATGTCTGTTGTGACGACAACATAGAAGGAACATTTTGAACATTGTGAAGTTTAGAGAAAACAAAGACGTTATCGTAAGTAGTGAATGATTTAAGACTGTGGTGAGAAAACTTGATATGGGAAATGTGATGTGTAGAAGACGGCAACATTACCTGTCAAGTAGCGAATCCGAGTGTTGACAAATAAATAAGATATAAAGAAGAATAAATAATTAATCACGAGTGGGTAAGATAGAGTGTAAGATATGTAGGTAACCAGAGAGAGGACAACTACTAACGACGAAGTAATGTTTATTCTTCTTGTATGCTTATTACGATCAGCTGAAGACTTTAATTATTATTATTTGGTGGTCTAGTTTTAATAAAATAACAGACTGCTGAGTTTAAAACTTTAGTGGTATTTCGAAATTCACAAGACTGATTCATTTAAATATTTGAAAAAACTTATTAGTGTGTAGAATTTGGTATTCTTCTAGGAGTGAATCAAATATGTATTTTAATTGCAATTACTTTAGGACAGCGACTTTTGGCGACTTTAGGACAAATTACTGATATCACCGACAATATTAAAGTAGGCAAACCGGTAAACGTCATTAAAAAAATTTAAAAAGCTTTGAGTTCAACAACAGGTCCAACGAGTATTTGGTTAAACTGAAATTTATGGATGACGATTTTGGTTAACGATTTAGTGTGATTCGCAAATATTCTGCGTATAGACTACGAAGAGGACAAAGAAGACTTAGTCAAAAGTATACGTAGTGATCTAGGAGGCTTAAAAATGCTAAAAGATATGAGGGAAAAGGAAAAGACAATGGAGATATTGAAGAGGAAGAAGAGACTGCAGACGCAGTATTTAAGATTTCATTGCATTTTATGTCACGACCGCACTTTTCTTTGAATTATAAAGATGTTGAGGATTACATTCGATCATATGATGGTAGCTGTGCGTATCCTATTAAAAATGGGTAGATTTTTCGGACCAAACTTTTAGGTTGGTCCGAATTCATTTATTTATATTTATTTATTTTCGATAAAATATCCTTAAAAGGTCTGGTAAAATTGTTCATTCAAAGTGAGCGAGGGATTGATTCGTGCAAAGCTTTCAAAACGGGTTCTTCAAAATGAATTATAGTCTGGATTAAATAGTGATGAGCTACACAACCATTATCTGAAATGAAACTCAGAAAATGAGAAGGGTTCAAAAATATTTCTTGATAATTAAGAAATTTGCTGCTCGTGGTGATACTGAAACTGATGCTCTTATGCAGTAGGTACACTATTGATGGAATTCAAGATGAACCAAACAATACAATTGTACCTACTTGCGGTGCGGATTCATTACGTGCGCGATTTGAATGGAGATTGTAATAGTTGAAGATTTATTATATCTAAAAAAACAATAACCCGGAAAAGACCGGTAGTTACTTTGAGTAAAAAAGTTTTAAATATGTCTGGTACGACAAGATATTTCCGTGATGTTATATAAAATTGGTTTTGATTACAACACATACCTCCAGCTTCCTGCTCCATAATGGAAACTTATTTATCTAGTCTACTAGCCACAAAACTTTGAATAGTAAAACAAAAATAGGAATAATTAGGTTACCCCTGCAAAATTTTGAAAATTTTGTACCCTTGGACAACGAATAGTTGTTTCTGAAGTAATTTTGCCTACTGAAAATAAATCCGGGCTCAGAATTGCTGTATCACGTCATATTTTTGAATTATTCTAACCTAAAAGTGCAAAAAAAATTTTTTTTTGACATATTTATTTGAGGTTATGTAGCACCGACATTTTTTTTCTCAAAAAATCATGTATGGTATCTTATAGCACACGTCTTCTTCTTTCAAGTGCCGTTGAGTTTGCTCAAATGTCTTTTTTTTCGCCGAGATATCGCATTTTGAACTTTTCATGTTCCTGATTTTTTTCTATACCGGAAAACCCATCAGGGTCACGTGTATATCAAAATATTGTTTTTTTTTTTTATTAAGAATGGTAAACAATATTTAAAAGTAAATAACAAGTTTTTGCACTTTTGGGTTAGAATATCTCAAAAATCCTACTTATTTTCCGAATTTTCATGGTAACCATATTGAATTTTTCATTAAAATAAATGAAAATATAACATCAAATTTGACTTCAGCTGCTTCGAAAATATAGAACATAAATGGTAAATCAAATATTCATTTATTTTATCGTAATTTCGTCGCCATATTGCTCGGCCATAAGGAATATAATTGTTATTAACCTTTATTTTATTTTTACCTTACTATAAATTTCTAGTATCTAAGAATCTAAGTAAAGACGCCATTTTTTCATTAAAAAAAATCGTGAAAGGTCCATAGACCCTATTGTAACTTTAGTCAGAATTAGTTAGATTCTGAACGAGCAGATTTTTTGACATAAGGAAATATTGACGTTATTGGTTTTTAAATATTTTTTACGTTTCTTAATAATAAAAAACAATCTTTTGGTATACACGTGTCCCTAATAAGTTTTCAGGTATAGTGAAAATCACAAACATGAAAATTTCAAAACGCGATATCGGCGAAAAAAAAGATATTTGAACAAACTCAACGGCATTTGAAATAGGAAGACTTATACCTTAAGATCCCACACATAGTTTTTTGAGAAAAAAATAATCGCAGCACTACGTAACCTCAAATATGTCAAAAAACAGTGTTTTTTGCACTTTTTAGCTTAGATATCTCAAAAACCTGACGTGATAGATATACTCTGAGGATTTGTTTTCAGTGGGAAAAATTACTTCGGAAACAACTCTTCATTGTCCAGGGGCAAAATCTTGCAGGGTAGTGTTATTATAAACTTAGAAATAACTATTAGGAATCATTTGATACTAAATAAGATGAGTCAAATAAATCTGAGACAAAAGTTAAATTACATTCATACTCAAGTACTATCTACTTGATAAAATTTATGCAGAAATAACTTGCTTATATAAATTACATGACTTTCTCGGGTTGAGATTCTAGAAATCATTACACAGGGCACCTTATATTAAGGTAAAAATTATTGTACTAAAGAAAATAATTGTGGCCATAATTTCATACTTCTATATAAAATTTGTTTTATACAGTAAGCGGCAGCCTAATGCGTGCATAGCCGAATTGATGATTTAACTTCTTTGTAAGTAGAGTAAACATGAGGTGAGAACCAATCGCGATCCAATCGCTAGCGCAAGCATATGAAAGGCATCCGGTTTGTCGGGAGGGCTGTTCGAGTTAAAATTTGAAATACCATTTTATATTTTATACTGGTCTAGTGCCTGATTAGAAAAGTGTGTTATTACGAGCGTATCGTAGAAGCACTATATACATTCATAAAAATAAAAATGGATATTTATCACATTGACGAAAAAGTTCAAATAAGCGCAGCGAGCGCGACCGCCGACAACCGCAGAGATCCGTGACGGGGCAAGGAGAGTGCATTAGTGGGTGGAGCTTAGAGTGAACCATTGGACCGTTCGTTCTTCCTTCGTTCGCTGTGTGCGTTTTCTGTTGTCATATCAACATAATATTCCTATTATGTTGATATACTAGGATATATTTTAAAATTGTTTCTGTTAAAAAAAGTGCGGAGTACTTTAAACTCCACCCGGTATGAAGCGTTTTATTTATCACCTGGAGGAAGGGTAAAAGCATTTTCACCTCAATAAAATGCTAACATTAGTTTCTATGTTTTTGCTCTCTGCCCCAGTACGCGATGCAAGAAGTTTCATAAAACGACGACACAGTTTGTGTATATTCAGATTTGAAGCAATGGTAGCCTCACAGATATCAAAGTGATGAGAACATATCAATATGATGCAATGACATCACTTTGATATTTTAAAAGGAGACCCTGAATATAATACATCAGAAAGTAAAACTCTGTCCAAATGTATTAAGTCTTTTTTTTCTTTTATACTGTGTTACCAAGCTATTACTGAAAATGTGGTATTTTCTAAGAAAACATGTCATACCTAAATCAATCGCGGTAGCCATAATACTGACTTTAGTAAAACAAAGTTTATTCGTATATTGTTCATACTTACACCTATGTGTCGCATGCAAGAAATGTTAATTTCTTATATACAGGGTGTTTTTTTTTAAGAAATATCAATTTGATAATTTTCAAATCACATTTTCTCTATCTTAAATGGAACACAGTGTCACATGCCGCATTCTTGCCTAGAAAGCCCACGGGTAACATATCTAAACAAAATATTGTGACAGTAGAAACGTAATTGGTAGAAAATTACCTTACCGATCTTCAACTACATAAAGCTAAGAGAGACATAGGTCAGATCCAAACCAGTTACAATTCCATTCAGAGTTCCAAAGTCAATATAAAGTACTTCGGAAGACGAAATCCAGCCACTACAAAGACTTATAACTCCAACGTCGTATCCGTCAAGATTATAGCAAAAGGTTAGTGAAGTACGCCAACTGAAAAACCATAATGAATAACGATTACAGCTTCTTCAGCTGGTTCGTTGCTACCAGCTGAGCACATGGATTTAATAACTAGACCCTGAATACCTAAGCTTAGAAATGTCTACAAAGCACGTGACAAAATAGCCAGTGGCAATATGCTACAATAATATTTGGATGCCACCAATGATTTACAAAAGGCACACTTGGGTTTGTATTGTGCATCAGGTCATTCTTCAATTGAATAGGCAGCAAATATATACGCCGAACCCCAACCGGAGGAATAAGGGTTGTGATATCCCAATGTGGAGGAAGATGCTTGAACGGAAGAGAAAGAACATCGACGAGTATAGAGCTGACGTTGATATCCTAAATGAGTTTCTAGTGGGAAACAACTCTCGAAAAGGCTAAAACACAAGCCGTAGTTAGAAAGGTGAAGATAGATCTCAATAATGCAGAACGTCTGCAGCAATTATTAAACTTCAATGATCTGCTAAGACAAAAGCTGAAAGCGAAATGTGTCAGGCTATGTAGATACAACAAACCGTCAAAATGAAAACAACAGAATGCTACGTTCGAAAACAACCAAAAGCAGTTTCTGAGAAGCTTCGAGGTATAGGATGATGACAGGCTGATTTACGACGTGTTGGAATTCAGTATGGAGTGACGCCGACGCAGATAACGAGAATGCGTCATGGATTGAGGAAACTGAGTCACGCAATGAACACCTTTACCAAATGATTGTCGTATCACGAAACAGACCTCGACAATCAAGAGGACCAAAAACTAGAAAGCACCAGGCCCCGATAGGACACACAACTTCTGGTTGAAACTAGAATATCTCGCAATACTCTAGCAACGTGTTTCACGGAAGCAATTAGCGATCCAAATGTCTTACCTGAATTCCTGATGACATGCAACACGTACATGCTTTTCAAAAAGGGTGATGCGGCACAAACGAAGAAATGCAGATCCATCATGTGTCTGTCCATAATACATAAGTTATTCAAATCCATCACAAATGAGAAACTTCACAGTAGCTGCTTGGAAAACAACATCTTTGAGGAAGAACGAAAGGGAATTATCAGAGGCGCTGAGGGTTGTAAACATCAATTGACAATCGACGCTGTGATAGTCAAACTGTGTATTACATTATTTACAGCAAGGCCTTCCAGTCGGTACCTCACGACTGGCTAGTAAATGCCCTCGAGATCTATAAAGTCTACCGATGGATAATATCTCTTCTCCAACATCATATGCAGTCATGGAAAACAGACATCTGGGTCTCTCGAGGTAACACAGACGAAGTTGAAATCAAGAAGGGAATATTCCATGGTATTCACTCTCACCGGTTTGGTTCTATCTGGCATTCAATACATTATCTACACTACTGAATAACATAGCATCAGGGTACAAGCTCAACATAAGAAACCAATCAACACTCACACAAATGCTCTACGTGGTTGACCTAAAATTACTCAGTGATTCCAAGGCAAAACTAAAGTCTCTTATTGGAAATAAAAAGATGTTCAGCGATGTCATCAGAATATTCTTTGGCCTGGATAAATGCGCTACACAATATTAAGAAAGGAACACCTTAGAACAATCCAGATGTATACGCTGACAGCCATTAATTCCCACCGAAAGAGCAACGCCGTTACCTGGAAATGGGATAAGACAAGGAGATCAATCACACAAAAGTGGAAAGAGATTTCCAGGAGAAACATAATACCTACGTGACAAAGTTTCTGAATACTCGTTCATTTGGAAGCAATGTTATTAAAATCGAAGCAATTTTATTAAAGTCGAGTGAAACTCGTGAGCTGTCTGTGAATATTTCCCTCTATTTGTTATTGTTGCATACATAACATGGTCCATTACTGATCTCGACGAGATCGAGAAGTTACCAGGAGGTTTATAACTAAATTTAGGCACTTACACGCTAACTCTTCAGTGATCAGAGTCTACCTGCTGCGAAGACGAGCTGAGAGGGGTTTATTGAAATATACAGTGCGTGTCAAAAGTTCCGGGACGGCTGGATAACTCGAGAAATATGCCTCCTAGAGAAAAATGACCTTCATAAAAGTTGTAGGCAATTTAATTGTGATCTTGAATTTGTCCTTGACCGTGACCTTGATGGTTATGTCAGGGTCAAGTCCGTTTTATCAAATAGGACCCCCTACTTTTGACACCGGAAATGAAAAGAGCGGAACATTTTACAATCGATTATGACCTTGACCAACTCTTGGGATCCGACCTTCAAGCTACTCCAAGGTCAAATACAAGACAATAATAATTACAAACTTTTCAAATTGAAAGAAAGGTTTTGGGACATAATGAATTTTCTTCAGTCACCTGAGCCGAATTCCTGCCGGGTGTGGATTATCGGATATACGGGTAATAAATATGTCACTATCTGCAGCAGGAATTGGTGAATGTTTTCCAGCGTTTACACTAAGAATTGTGTTTGTAAACTCAGCGAAATATTTTAATAATATTAATAAATTCCTCTATTTAGCCTGACAGGGTGTCAGCTAAAGCTGTTACAAATCCCAACTAGTGATTATAAAATATTACTAAGTTCGAGACACCTTATATGTCTAACAGTTTTCGATATATTTACAATTTTTGATAAAAAATGACAGTTGCAACATGTTTATATAAAATTGTAGAATATACTTTATTTTAGTAAAACTCGCACATCCGTTCTTGATTTCTTATACTGAGTGCTCCCAAGAAATGTTTTTGGATCAAAATTAAAAAAAAATAAACGAATATTTAAAAACTTAAGAAAATACGAACTCCCCGTATAAAAAGTCAGGGATGTGCTAAATACTAAGATACAGTATATCTTAAAATTTCAAAAACACAAAATGAATAGATCATTTATGGAATATTGGACATTTTCTTCAGGTCCCCAGCTATCATATTTAATCAAAGTCGTAAATACTATCAAAACTGTTGCATATGGGTATAGGATGTTTCACACTAAATGTCTTTAGATTTTTCCGTGAAATCCAAAATGTAATAATATACAGAGTATACCATTAAAAAAAGCAATTTGACTACACTTCTGGTATAAGCTGCCGTCCCAGATTTCTTAAAATACTTTTGTTAAATTATTTATTAATTTTACTTTGCTATATATAATATAGGCCCACCGTGGTGGAACACCTGTGTAGCTATAGTACAGAGTATTCGATTATAAAAATTGAAACGCAAACTTATTCTGCTTCCAAAAAAAAAGAAGACAATTGATACAAACTATTTAGGTTTAAAAGGGTCACATATACAAGTATGTAATGTTACCTACATTACATATAGGTATTTAAAAAGCAATTGTTGGTTTTTTCAAGACGTAAATCAAATACTTGTTGCAAAAACCTTTTTATCATTTTTTCATTCTGTTTGAAATTAATAAATGAATATACATCTGCCATTATTTCAAAAAAGGTATAATCTCTATTGAGAATGAACAAAAATTTTCAAAATGTCGTTAGTGTATTTTATTCAGTAAAATTAGTGTAATTTTATTGTGCATCTAACAGAATAAAATAATTAAACATTTTAGGTATTTGAACTTACACTATATTTTTATAATGTGAAAAGTACAATAATAATAATGGGTTTGAAATAAAGTTGCATAAGATTTGACAAATTCTTTTGAAATACCTTCAAGACCATTTATGAAAATATTACTACGATAACAATTATTATCCGCCAGGCATACCAGTCTTATTTTTAATACGCTTAAACGAAACCTCGGATTAAAATGTTAAACATTCTTTATTACTTTTTTTCTAGTCATAGTTTTGTTCTAAATACTAAAGAAAGCATGAAATGAAAGTTAATTAGAATGATTTCAGTGAAATGATAATGAATCATGCAGAAATTTATAGAAGCGAAACGTTTTCGTTGTTTTTTTTTTCATATAAAATATAACTACCTTCGTGCGCTTCCATTTGTTTTTTTTTGTAGGTATTTTCACAAAATACACTCTGTTTCGTGCGTCAATACGTTTCTATAATGTTTGTTGTAATAGATGGGCTACTTTGAGCATTAGAGGTTGAGCATTTTTGCAAACAAACCAATAACAATGAAAACAATGATAACAATAAATAACAATAATAACAATAACAACATTAACAATGGCAATAATAATAATTTAATAGAGAAACCTTAAATGAACAATGTTGTAATAATTTTAAAATGTTTATGTCAATGTCACTTTTCGAAGCCAGCGTCGCTACAAGCAAAGCTGCCTTATTTTTTAACTAATTAACTAAACTAAGGAAAAAATTCACGGAACATTTTCTTTGTAGACAATCTGATCTAGTACCATGTGAAAAATATATCCAAACAAACGTTTTCATTTGTTAAACCCACGCCCTCACCAGGTTCTTCGTTCATGGTTAATGTACTTCGAGATTGAGCAAAATAGAGCCAACGGAATTGTGCTAAATTTTGTTTTCATATTTTGAACGGTCTCTGAGCCAGTGGCGGTGCGTAATATTTCAGTTAGCCATATCTTGAAAACGACGCATGGGGCCCACTTTAATTTTGGGAAACAAAATGTTCCTATAAAATTAAAATTAAAATGGCCATAACTTTTTGAAAAAAAAAATATTTTGCAACAAATCGAAAAACGTCTCCTTATATTTGTTTCTAGATTATGAAAAAAAAATACTGCAAATATCCCACAGAGCGTTATTGAGAACCCAGGGAGTGCTCCAGTGTTTTTGAAATTTTTTTCGCAAACTTTGCTGACGGTTTTTTCACTATAAATCCTTTCTGTAAGAGGTGTATAGTCATCACCTAAAAAGTGAAGTGGGTCCCATGCGTCGTTTTCAAGATATGGCTAACTGAAATATCACGCACCGCCACTGCTCTGAGCTATTAACGATAAACGTTTTCTTGGGGCACCCGTTTACGGAGACGTAACTCCTTTATGGGGAATTTCCGACCTATAGGGCGCGGGAAAGTTTCGTGAAAAATTCAAATTCTAAAAAAAGTCAAATCAGATGTCGTGCGGTGAGGAGGAAAATGGGAAGCGTCCACAGAATTAGATTTCGGCGGCGAATTTTGTTTACGATCACTCAATATATGAGTTAGTGTATGTCATAGGTCTTTGAATATCAATTATTATATGAATGTGAAACTCCGGTCATTATACAAAGCAGCAACAGTAGTTTTGCCCTTGGCCGCGTAGACAAAACCTGAAATTTTGCTCATTTCTTTTGGAGCTATAGCCTTGAATAATTTGAGAAGTACAGTCTGTTATTGTTTGTTTGTGGGTATCTCTTACGTATATCTCTAGTACCTCGTACTGCGTGCACAATTTGCAGGCAAAGCTATTCTGGGTGTATTGTACATATATTATAATGATTTTAAAATTGAGACAACTTGTTTGATAATACCACATATTACAGAATGGCTACCAAAAACTTTATTTGAGTTATTACGAGTTTATTTTTGAAATTAGAAAAAAGTTATTTAGGCAAAAGTTATAGATTTTTGCAAACATTTTTATAATGTGCTATGAGAAAAAACAACTGAACATCAGAAACCATAAAACTGAACCAAAGTTGTGTGTGTTTTTTTTTAATATTACATTGTCTATTATTACATGTATTATTATATTTTCTTCGAAATTTCCATTTTCAAAAATATATTACATGACCTATATTTGCTTTACGTACTGTACTTACAACTTTTATGATTATAATCAAACAATGTGTTGGGCCACTTTGTTGGGGTTTGTTGAACTTTTTACTTCTATTATAGTTACGAGGGTATAATATTAGATGAATAATTATATCAGTTGAAGAAAGTTTTATAATTTAATTGTCGAAAGCCGTACTTCAAAAAAAAATAAATAAATGTGGGAGTATGAAATAATCTTTTTTATAAATTTTAACGAATGTCAGGGTGTACCTACAGCAAATTTCAGAATAGTCGTTCCAGTCTACTTCATGTTGTGTAATTATTGGCCTGTAATATAAACATAGATGTTTTTTTGTTATAGAATGTATAAAATTGAGAACACCTATAAATTGATGCTGAAAATAATTGACAAAGTATCTAAAAACATAATATACTCTTGGCAAATGTTTGACGAGGTTATTTTATGAAATATTCAATTTCTGTAATGTATTTCGAATTACCGACAATTTACTGCTTAACATACTAGAACTGAAAAAAAGTAATTTATATATATCAATTTGTTACATAACTTAAAAAAAAAGGAGGCAATAATATCCTTATAGAATATATTTTATTGTGTTCTTGTTATATCAGCAGTTACTTGTTATATAAACCTATTTTTGTAAATACAATGCATTTTAAATACAATAGGCTGATTGCTTGAAACCATTTCAATTTTTTTTTAATTTCGGACTTAAGTGAAAAGGCCTATGTTAAACTTCATGAAAATATTTTTAAGATGGTTGCACTTCCGGTGATACCAGAAGTCGGCATCAACGTCCTTATTTTAAACGGAACGACACATTTTTTATTCCATATTTCGATTCTACACAATACTTTAGACAGATCTTCATCAGGTTTCCCTATACTTACATATCTTTTACCATTTTTGAGTTATTTCCAGTTCTTTTTTTTATTGTTTTTCATTAGCGCCATAGCAATTGAAACTATCTGTAGAGTTTTTTTTTAGAAAATCAAATATCCATATTAGCACTGAATTTAGTAGAACTCTAAGGGGCGTTTAAAATAGAATTGCCATTTAGCGTAACTTCAAACCATCCATCTCAATTTTTTTACATACGATGTCCAAAGTTCTATTTTAAACACGCATAAACATAATTGACGAATAACAAAATCATTGTTGCTTAGCTTTAGGGTGCTAATCACTAATTATGCTGATGCTTAATTTTCTAAAATGATCACCACATACCTATAGTTTCAAATGTGCTAATAAACAGAATTTCAAAAAACTGGAAATAACTCAAAAACGGTAAAAGATGTGTAGAATCGAAATATGCACTATTCCATTTAAAATAAGGAAATCGATGTGTGAAGTGTAGCCAGCTTGGTAAACATTTTCAAGTACGTCATAGGCATGTTAGCTTAAGTCCAAATTTTCAAAAAACAGTTGTTTCTACAAGCCCTACACTTTTAATTAATGATTTCGATCGATCACCCTGTATATGACCGCACATAAGCGTATTCCTTCATATACTAAATGTTATCTCACATTAATTTTATTTTCAATTTTACTGTCTAAATAAGCCCAAAATGTTATATTTCGGGGAAAAAATCTGCATGCCTGTCTGTCTTCGAGGCAATAGAGGTTGAGCGAATTAAGGCTATTTCATCTATGTGTGGGCTTAGGTCTGGTTTGTGATCATCTTCTAAGATACTCCTATAATTGTTAGTTATCCTATATAATAAGTGTCTCTCAGGATTTTTTACAACCATTTGGAAAACAAAATGTCAGGTGTTGCAAAAAAAGCGATTGATCGATATTGGCGTCCCGTTTTTCATTTATCATTAAAACTTGTGAAGACTATTATTTTAGACGAGGTTATTCTGAAAATTAAAAACCAAGTTCCTGAAAAATAACATGTTTTCTTCCGTGGCGGATCAGTTGTAATTAACTTAATACCTTTTATTTAGAACATAATGGAGTCCATGAATGTTGGTTATTTTGCTGAAGATATAAAATTTTATAGTTGATGATATAAAATTATATAGACTGATTTCTACAACAATCTGATATTGACATATTACCTTAAAAATGCCATATGCAATGAAATTTAAATATTGTTAAATATGATTTTATTAATTTTAGTCGATTAACAACATTATATTTTAACTACAATATCAATAGTCAACTAATTCAAAATGTGTCATCAGTTTGAAGTTTTGAACTTCACGTTAAAAGTATAGTTAACAACTTTTTTCGTTCGTTTGAGTTTACTTCGGCAACAAAATCATTTCATATTCCGGTATTAATTCAATTATAATTCTTGCATCTAACACTCTTCGGTGTAAATCGAATATCGCACCATTGCTTACATAACATAAATAACATAAAAAAAAAAAACAACGGATTTTTTATTTCTACGAATGTAGGAATGTACATATATTATTCCGTCAATCCTCCAAAGCGATTTACTTGAACTAAAATAAATTCATCCGTTAAATGGCCAAATTGTGTTATTTTTTTATTAAGTTTTTTTTATTCTACTTGTGGTGGGTTGGTTACCCATCCTGAGCAGGAATTAGGCTCAGGCAAGCAGAGGAAATTCATCCTTGCAACAACGTAGTAACTTTATAATAATATTCCCATTTGGCCACTTCTAATGATGTTATGAAGTAGTCCCAATGCCGCGATGTTTTTGGCGAATTTGGTCGTCATCACTCCCTCTACCCATATCACTAGGGCGAAATTTACACCTTCAGCTTGATTGCTATATTTCGAGATCATCTCTCTCAGTGTTGTGGGTAAGTGGAGCTGCGATGTCTCTAATGATCCTTCCTCGATGTTCCTTGTTTATCAGCAATATCTGGTAGTTTGGAGTCCACTATTCGATGGGTAATAAGTTCATCATCGGTAATATTATTTCAGTACATCACTGCTACGCGTGATTTCAGCACAGCTTCAGGAGTACATTTGTAGTATGACGAAGCCGTCGCTAACACGCCATGCTTAATCGTCAATTGTTGGGGGACAATTTTCGTAAGTTGATTGTGCCTGTCGAGATATACAGACTCTGCTAGCGCAGAACACCCTCCTATTTATGTAATTTCGCCCTCACATCCACAGTTCCTACATATATCGATGTCGTTTCTGATAATTTCTGGTTTTTATAATACTGTTTCGGGGTACAAATAACCGTCGATAAGTTATTTTACTGAATTGTCGTTATCAATGTAGTCTGGCTGCAGCATTTTTAGAAAACGGCGCTATAAAGCTTGTTATATCGACTCTATCCGGAGCTTCTGTTCTATCTTTGTTCTGTTGGTATGACGACCGAAAGAAGTTTCCATTCTAGACTCAAAGACGTGTATCTACAGCCTTTTCTTCCTACTACTGTATTTAGTCCTGGGTGTAGTGTGTCCCTGTTGATGAGTTTTTTTCTTCTTAAGGAAGCTTCTTGATTATGACAAATATTTTTTATGTTCAGTAGACCCCCCTCCCATATTCTCTTAGTGATAAAGTAGAGTCTGGTTACTGACGAATTAGTATGTAGGTATCTAAACTTAGTTGTAAGCATCCTGGTAAGTCGACCATGCTCTTCGAGGTGGCCAGTAATGGATCATATTAGTATTCCAAACGAGTATGTCAGCACTGAGACATCCCACGATTGATGGCTTTGATAAGATTGCCTCCAGATAAAAGCGTATTAGCAACTTTGTCACGTTGTTCTATTTCTCTTGGAAATCATTTTTGAGCTGTATGTGGTTGAATTTTTATCTTGGCACATTCTCTGGTAACGTTTTGGTTTCCTATGACATATGTGCCATCATATAGCGACCGTTGGGTGTCGTGTGCAGTGAACAAATAAGTGTTTTTGACGGTGAAAAGAAAATCGTAAAGTCAGAAAGCGTACTAGTACCGCTTTACATTGAAGACAAGCAATATATAAATAATCTCGATGTCGCACTGTTATACTTTCAGTTAGTTGTACTTTCTAGGAATCCAAAGCTTAACGGTATTGCTCTTCTAATAGGGGTTAGTCAACGTCAGAATATATGTACCTCTGGATTGTTCTGAGGGGTTCCCTTACAACACGTATGCACAGTATGGTGCATTTATCCAGGCCGAACAATGTTCTGGTGTCATCGATGAACGTCTTGGTACATGCATTGAGGGACTGGAGTTTTGCCATAGAAACATTGAATAGTTGTGTAATAAATGTAGGGGTGATGTCCATATTGATCTTGCAGACGGCTTTTGTTTTATTTAGATGTGTAGAAATGGGTTTAATATCGGACAGAACCAAATCGGTTAAATTTCCTTGGAATATTCTCTTCTTGATCTCAACTTGGGCTGGGTGTCTTTCAGAGATATGGATGCGTGTGTTCCATGACATCATAAGATGTTGGAGAAGAGCTCTTATCTGGCGGCAGACTTTATATACTACAAATTTCGAGAACTTCCAGCATCTAATCGATAGGCGTGTCAAGCGCATTGCTGTAGTCGATGTAACACAAATCCAGGTTTCTCCTTTTTGCTTGTTTTATTACTTCAGCGTTGATTGTCAGTTGATGTTGTTGGCGAAAGAGAGTAAGAATTTTTTAGAGCTCTATCCACTTAATAATTACCAAAATTTATTTAAAAAAAATATTTGCCCTAATTTAAACGCTTATCCTTTTTAACCCCATCAACCCCCTACCCTATTAAGATAAAAAATTCACATTCTGTTGTACATGTATCTCAAATTTGAAATGCATATCTTGCTTGGTTTGAAAATTACCAATAGTCAAAGAAAAAATTATATTTATAGAGCTATTTAACCTCCCAACCCCTTAACCGATTAAGCTAATCAGGCAGTGGCGGTGCGTGATATTTCAGTTAGCCATATCTTGAAAACGACGCATGGGACCCACTTCACTTTTTAGGTGATGACTATACACCTCTTACAGAAAGGATTTATTGTGGAAAAATCGTCAGCAAAGTTTGCGAAAAAAATTTTCAAAAACACTGGAGCACTCCCTGGGTTCCCAGTAACGCTCTGTGGGATATTTACAGTATATTTTTTTTCATAATCTAGAAACAAATATAAGGAGACGTTTTTCGATTTGTTGCAAAATATTTTTTTTTTCAAAAAGTTATGGCCATTTTAATTTTAATTTTATGGGAACATTTTGTTTCCCAAAATTGGGAGGCGAGGTAATATTGAGTGGCCAGCAAGATCTCCAGATCTTACACCACTGGATTTCTTTTTGTGGGGACATCTTAAAAGTAGGGTTTACATTCAGAAACCCAACAACATAGCAGATCTGCAGGAAAGGATAAGAGAGGAAATCGGAAAAATAACACCGCAAATGTTGCATAATGTAAGGGACGAAACCTACCACAGACTGGGATGCTGCCAACAAGTGAATGGTGCACATTTTGAACAATTGTTACGTTGAAAATAAATTTAATTTTTAAATTGTTTTAATTGTATGCAACCCTACAAACATACTAAAAATTAAATTTTGATCAGTGCGTTGGATTCCTCTTTCCACCAGCTTTACAATGAGGGGTCACAAGCCATAGGGTTGCATTTGAAAAAATCATGTCGAGGGTGGTTTCTGCCACCCCTGAAGGGCTATATTTTTCATATTACTTGCAAAATGTAGGTAAATACATTTAAAAGTTGACGTGTCTCGGGAATTTTTTGAAAAATCATTCACCACCCCGCTAGCGAATATATTCCAGTTAAAGTCTCCCCGTGTATATGTCCTATGTATTATAAAATTCTAAATATCAAATATATTTGACAACAAAATTTAATATGTATCGAAATAACGACAGTCAACATTATTTAATTTGATTAGAAAACGTAAATGTGGCTGTTCTAAATTGAATAGAAATTGTTTTATAGTTTTTTAGAGAATTACAGAAAAAGTAACTTTGTATATTAGCTTTGAAAACAAAATCATTGTTGACCCAAACAGCATGAATAAACTTCTAATACATAATCAAAATTGGTTCAACATAATTAAAACATACAGCAAATTAACATGCTCTCAGCAAGTAAGCAAATTTACATGCTCTAATTTTCTGAAGAATTCTTCCGAAGCGGTTTACGCCATCCAAAAAAACTTAATCCAATCTGGCTATGAACGGGAGAGATGGATATAGCGGTTACGTCGAAGCTCACGAACGAAACGTCAAACTTTTGACAAGTGACTGTAACAATTGTAGAATAAATAACGACTGTCATGTAATAGTGAAATAACTTTGACAATTAAATAAGATTATACATTTAATATAGAACATTTTCAGAAGACTTTAGAACATTTAAGAAGAACAGAAATATCTTTTAAGAAATGTCTTTTTTTTGCTCGGCCGACTTTGTTGACGTTTTTTTTTTTGAATGGCTCGTTATTTTCAGGTATTTGATGTCTGATTACGTTTTTTTTTTCTTGAAAAAGTAAATATCTAAGTGTGTGACATCAAACTGTTGGTAACAAAAGCATTATTTGATTAACCTTCTGAGTCATACATACTGTTCCCATTTGAAAAAACTGAGAAAAAAATTATTTTCACCATATTTTAACACTTCTACAAAAAATTCTACAAAAAAATGGATAAATTAATTTTTCTACGTAGACATGATTCAAAATGAAATGTTTTAAATAACTCTAAATCATTCTAGTAAGTGCTGGATGTACTCGGTTTAGCACAAGGCACAACAGTAGAATGGCGTAAGTGCATGTTCTTTTTAAGTCCGTATTTATAAACGGATCTCAATCTCAGACTCCAAGTTAACTTTATGTCATTTTTTATTTATTACAACAAATAGAAAAATGACGTAAAACCGGCTTAATAAGACAGGGATTGATTGAGAATTGTTTATAAATACGAATCTTAAGTCCATAGATTTGATCCATCTCTTTTGCCGCCTGATGTAAAATAAAACTGGCATTCTTTGGTAACTAAAATAAAAATAACAAAATTCCATAAGTAAAATAAATAATTAGAAATGAAATTCTAATAAAATAAAAATCCCAGCCTGTTGCAGAACTCTTGACGAGTGTTTTCTAACATTTCGACTGGAATATTGTTTGTTGCGTCGACTATTTTTGCTCGACGGTATAAGCGGACATTTTTAAGGAGTATTAAACGAGACACCATTTACTTACGCCTAGGCGAAACGCGAAACGTTGGAGGAGCTATACGATAGGGGAATACAGCCGTGTTCTTTCTGATAGGCGGGGCATTGACAATATTTTGTGGAAGGTATTATTTTAGGTATTATCTTAGCATTTTATATGCTTCCAAATTAAAGGTCCACACGTGTATGCTTTGTTTGTTTGGGCCGCTCATCACATTGCTCTTCTGTCTTTGTAATGCAGAGAAAAGCAAGCTGTTAGAATTATTGTCAACTTAGATTATAGAGATGACACTGCAAATAAATTTTCAAGGAACTAAAAATTCTGACCTTACGCTTCCTATATATACTTCAGTGTTTACTACATATCAAATCTAATTTACATCTATACAAGCCTCGTAATTTAATTCATGAATATCTGACCCAGAACAGAAATAACATTGATGTAAAATACCTACGCCTAAGAAACAGACCGAATTATTTTATTATTCGGTAAAACTTTCAATGCACTACCGAGTGAAATCAGAAACCTAAATTTTGATCAGTATAAACGATTCTTTAAAAAATCCTAACAGAAAACCTTTTATATGAAACTAATAATTTCTTTCTTTTGGATTTTAGTACTTTATGATAATTTTAAAACTTGACTTGAATAAAACCTGTACAGTTTTCGACTTCTGCATCATATTATTCACTGTGAAAAAAGTTACTAGGTACGTTACACACGGCCACTCTTATATGAAATATGACAAAGATTTTTGTTTGATTAAGCAAAAATCGAAAATAGAAATTCTATCGGGTTAGATTCATAGAACATCATCTAGAACAAAACAAACTTCATTCAAATAGAAATTGTAAACCAACAACACTTTCATTATTGGGAAAAGCCACAAAGACCAATTTATTAATAGAAATGTCCATTTCCAAGTAAATCGATGAAGGAAATGAAATCTGAACATCCCTGACTACTGATTTATTGTATTACATACAAGAGGAGCTGGGAATCAGCTTATATTGTAAGATACTGGAGACCTTTTATTGGAGACCTTTCAGGCCCAGTCAAACTGGTGAATTTAGACGGTCTGTCTGTCTGTTTCTCCGTTAACCTTTTTTGTGTGCACGATAACTCAAGAACGCTTTGACATATCAACAAATTTAAAATACATACTCGTATGAGATTTAGAACTGACTCAACTGATTGAGCTTAATCGGTTAAGGATTAAGGGGATTAAGGATTATGGATATGGGGGTTAAGGATTAAGGATAAATGGGAGTAATACGCTTTCTTCTTGTCTATAAGTAATTCACAAACGATGCAAAATACACACTACAGATTTTATACACATATACAACATAAGAGCACCTGCAAGACTAGAGACTTTTAGTTCAATAGAGTATAAAGGGGATAAATTTGCAAAGTAGGTCAAATATTGGTTTAAATAGAATTTTTAAGACGTACACAACGGAGAGTTCTAAATAATTCCACTACATTTTGTATGTTTCTTTTTTTAACTAAACCCGTTTTTTTAACTAAAACTTGAATAATCACACAGTGAACAGAGTTCTATAAAAAATCTCCTACACTCTCCCGGGTATGAGAGACGAGATATAATAGAATACTTACTCATATAAGGAAAATATTAAAACTTTTTGAAAACTTGTGTTGTGAAAATATTTCTTTCAAATTTTGTTAGTGTTAATGTTGTCTTATTTACTAAGATGCTAATTAATAAAATAACTATTTTTTAAATATTTTGTTTGTTATAGGAACTGTATTGTATTAATACAGGCCTCTCCAACTCGGGTGCTATTGCCGCTCCGACCGAGCATCGCACAGTGGGGCCAAATCCCAAAAACCTGGTCAAAAGTCAAAAAGTGTATGAATCGATCTGGAAATCATTACTCGGGGGTTTTTGAGGCAGATGATTACAAATCTGTTATCACATTTACAAAATCTCAAAATGGCGGAAAATCAACAGAAAGTCAAGCAACTGCTCTGAATTTTGTTACTCGGGGGTTTTCGGTGTCGCTGATAACGAATTCGGTGTCGGAATTGGAAAATTCCTATGGCGAGTCCGATACGGCGGGAAATTTCAAGGCGGCATACTATTCTTCATTATTTTCCAAAAATCTTTCTATTCGATTAGTTGAATGTCATTTGCCTCTAATCTTAGAAATTAAGGAAGTAGTATCTTTTTTTAAGGTCATTCGGTATACAATATTTTGTCCCACTTCTTGAGGAAAGATAATTTTCAATTTTTAGTAGCGGAAATATCGTGTGAAGTACTAGTATCTACAAAAAGCATTGAAATCTGTGAATAATAATAATTAGCAATAGCTATATATAGCTGCAATACCTGTAGCAATACATCCAGTATCTTGGCTTAGTCATTTTTCTTCCAACAAGATAATGACTCTAAGCACCCTTCGAGTGTCGCTAAGTAGTATTATCGACAGTATTATAGATAATACAATTGAATTACTATCTTAGTCTCCCCATAGTCCCTATCTAAACCCCGTTCGCTTTCGAATTATTTAGATCAAAATACGAGCCCTAAGAACTATATATTCGGATAAACGCATTTTTTTTTTAATTATTTACTGTAACGCAAAAATTTACAACCACGCTTTAAAAACCTAAAATATATAAAATTAGATATATTTGCAAGATAATATTATGCTGACAATTATTATTAGCTTGGATTTTTTATGAATTTATGGCCAAAAATATAATAATCTGCTAAAAATGCTGACAACTAAATGTTCAGAAAATCGATAAACCTGTCCTAAAAAAATAAATAAAAACCTGTTGTTGCCGCGGTAAAAATAATTTCACAATTAGAAGTGTCAGTCACAGGTGATTTCTGGTAATTTTTGCGAATATTCGTCATTTTTAAATAAAAATGGGCCCTGGACGTGCGACTGATCAAAAATTGCGGCAGCTCATTGTAAAAAAATACTGCAGTGGCAAAAAAATCCGTGAAATTAAAAGAATTGTGCTTTGTAAAGTCTACTGTTGGGGACATGTTAAATCATTACCGCGAGACTGAAATTTTGGATGTAAAAGGTAAAAAATCCTGGAAGACCCAGACTTGTTACTGAAAGGAGCCACAGGTTGTTGGTGAAAATTTGCAAAAAAAATCGACGGAATACCTTAAGGGATATAACAGCGCAATGAAACTCTGAAACAGGAGAAAGGCTATCCCGCGAATTTTGCCGAAAATACATTCATTAGTCTTGGCTCAGTTTTTGTATGGTATTACTATTTTATTTTTCAATTTTTTTATTTTTCAATTTTCGTAAATGATCGTGAGCTAAAGAAAGGCCTTTATTAACTAAGGCACAAAAAAAGTCGACTGAATTGGGCCAAATCGAAGGTATTGTGGACTTGACTAGTCCAAATTTGATGTTTGCATAGACGATCATAGAAAAAGAGTAATATGTAAGAACAAAAAGTGAAGCCTTTCATAAGGACTGCCTTAAACGAACCATAAAATTCCAGAAGGGTGTCATAATTTGGGGATGCATGTCCGCTAAAGGTTTGGACAGTAAGAGGTCACAGAGGGTACCGTCAACGTTGACAAATATATACAAATACTTACGAATAGCTTATTACCGACTGTTCAGGATATGTATCCAGAAAATAATTTCATATTCCAACAAGATGGCGCAGCTTCCCATCCTGCAAAAAAAGACGAAAAAGTGGTTCGGGAAATAGCATATTAAAGTTATATCATGGCCATCAGACAGCCCAGACCTAAATGTCACTGAAACACTGTGGCATAAGATAAAAAAGAGTTTTGAGAGATGATCCTCAAAGAAGGGTTTCTACTTGAAAGGAGAAAATCGGCGAAATTTGGGACACTTTTTCACCAGAACTCTTTCGAGGCTTGGTTGAAACAATGCCTGCAAGAATTCGGATCGTAATTAAGGCAAAAGGTGACGTAACGCCTCGTTAATACCTTTTTTTTCGAACATTTAGTTGCCAGTTATTTTGTTACATTTTATTTGTTTTGTTAAGTTGTGACATTGTTAATTTGGTTTTTTTAAAAACATTAATCAAAACATACTTTTTAATTCTTTAAGTTCTTATGTACTGTCAGCTGCATTAGTCGATTTTTGCTTCATTATACATAAAAACAGTCTAATACGAGAAAAATGCGTCTGTCCGAACAAATAGTTGTTAGGGCTCGTATTCTCAAATCTGAAAAAAAAATGTAAGTGAGCCTTGAAGCGTATTTAGGGAAGGCATCGATCAGCTGCCTTAAATCATCAGAAAGCATGCCAATTCGCCTACACAGAGCCTACAGACTGATATTAAAGCGAGTGGTTATCCATATACCGCATTATTTATGTATTTAAGGACCGAGTTATCGGCCATCAACATACTTTCCGTATGTTGTCTTTATCAACCTTTTTTCAACCTTTAATTATATTTGTGACTTCTTCCTTGATGATAATTGTCATATTTCGGTTCCTAGTGTGTAAAAGTCTATTCTTTAATAAACTGTATTAAGTTCATTTAAGTAACGTTTTCTTTATATGCCAATTTAAATCTCTGAGTAACGAACGGACATTCATACGCATTTCGCAGGAGTTTTTATGGATTTTTTCAGTCATTTTATTTTTATTTTCAAAATTTTCAGCTTCCTCGAAAATATCACCTCGCATTCGAAAAGTTTAGTTCAAAGTAGTGAGGTTCACTAGAAACATGTGTAAAAATTAAAATTATATTACTTTTTAGTGTTTTTATTGGGATTAATTTACCTGGTAACGAACGGACAATTTTCGGACATACATTTTTGCGTCCACTTTTGTTTTGTCAATTAATTCGAGTGCGAGGAAAAGAAAAATAAATGTTATACTAAAGGGAAAACCTAAGGAATACATTTCTGTTTTTATTTTTCGAAAAAAAAGTCGAACGTAGGTACGTTCAAAAATTGACCAGGTAACGAATGGACAACATACGCTTTGACAGCTCGAAATCTGTTACTCTTATACTTTGATGTTTATTGATGATTTGGAAGGAAAATATGAAAATGTTAATACTTAAGCCAAGAGTCAAGTGCATATTATATATGAATAACATTCTAAGAACCCTAAAATACATGCTCAAAAAAAGTTACGAGGGTAGTGAACGGCGATATCTTTAAATGAAGGGTAACAAAAGATGATTCGAGCTACTTATAACGATTTATAATTTGGAGATCAAAAGTTATTAAATACCACTGTTGTAAATAAATCGTAATGTATTGCAAATTAATCAGAACAAGAACCAGAACAAATGAATGAGAACAGAGAAACACACAACTTTTATAGCATCGTTGAAAAGGTCTCGTAATTTGGAGTTTATTTTCCGAAAATCATGTTTTAAATATATTCATTTCTTAAAAAGTTATGACCCAATATATTGTGTTTTATCTTACATCCTTAAACTATTTAACTGCAAAATATTTAACAGCAGGCCCATATTTTTCAATAAAGCGGTGAAAAAAGATCATAAACCATAAAAATTTTCACTAATTGTTACCCAAAATTATATAGCATAGTGTCTCATTAATATAATACCTACTTTGATATATTAATGAATAGATGAATAGATGACCCCATTATATGAATGTTATATTTTGTTTCTACTTTAATTGTGGGTAACGATTAGTAAAATATAATATTTATCTATGACTTTTTTCACACTTCATTAAAAAATATGGCCTATTCTTTAACGTTTTGCAAGAAAGTATAAATGACACTTATCGAGTCATTCCTTTATAAGAAATTTAAATATTAAAAAATTATATTAGGAAAATAAACTCAAAATTATGAGATTTCCATCCATCTTTCCAACGATGGTTACCATAAAACTGGTATATTTCCGGGAAAAAAACATTGAAGGCGTCGCGACGCCTGGCCTCGTGCAGTTTTCTTTCTTTTATATGTAAATGCCAATTCTAATCTCAGATGGTATACTTTGTGCAGGTTACAATTTCTTTTAATCGTTTACGAAAGAAACGAGTTAGTCAATGTAAAACAATCACCGAAATATTGAGTAAATTTCATTCATAGTTATTTAGATACTAGCCAAAGCATGAAGAGATTTAATCTGTTCGTTATAAATGTAGAAAAAATTCAGGTGGATGTGGAAGTAGTAATTTCTTCATCAGCGGTTTTTCTGTAGTGAATCCACTGAATCCTTTATGCATTGTATTATATATTTACATATGTAATTTAATCAATAGAAAGTAACACATCATCTAAAAAGTGCATTGTTACAAAAAACGCACTTTTTTTGGTGCTATAAGTTTATCTAAATAAATAAATGTAGTAAATTCAACCGCAAAAATTGACAACCTTGTCCGTTAATGCGCCTTGCAAGCAAAGAATAATACACTTATAATTAACTTATAATTAACGGTGCTGGCGGTTAAGGTGGTTTTGGTATTTGATTTCACATCGCATTAACACGCTTAATTTACGTGTTCTTTTTTCGGTATTTAAACCCTGTCTAAATGGTTAAACCCTGTAACTATAAATATTTATTTTATATTTATTCGTGTTCCACAAATAAACAATGAATCAGTCCTTCGTATCATTGTTTTTTAATATGACGAAACGTTTTAGAAGGCGAAATATTTTTTGGAATTCCAGTATATAAGTCAAGATCATTAGATTTTAACATACAGTGAGGTCATAAAATTTGGAATAAACTCCATGTCTTTTTTTAAGGTTTACACAAAAAATGCTTGGGCAAGTTGATTTTGTTTTTGCAAAGAACATATTTTTCAATAAATTCAATAAACGTAATTTTCAGATCTTTTGTTTTCGAGCTATGACGTTAACGATAATTTTTTTTACATGACAACCTTTTTTTTTTCAACGCATTGAAAGACAAACATTATCTACATACGCAGAGTGGAAATAACAAATTAGTATGTTGAAAAGGAAATTTTCTTTTACTTTAACGTTAACATCAAATCAGATTAAGCTATTAGACTGACAAAATAAAAAGAATTTGTTGAAAACAATATATTTTCGGACAAAATATAATAATATAAGTAAATAATATAGGTCTAAATAATATTAGTCTAATAATAAATTAAAATAAATCAAATTCAGGTTCATATCTTAATTAAGCTACCCTGTTACGTTACTCATTTCAATAGATTTGGAATTTCTTGACCGTTGATCAATTAACTTGATAAACTTGTGGGTTTATTGGTCAGTTTATAAAAACAAATTTTTTGTTTTTTCTAACGTTTCGGCTTTATTCAGCCATCATCAGAGCTACAATTATAAGAACAAATATTTTTTTTAACATAAATTTATATAAATTTATACTAGTATAAATTATTTTTTATAACTTACAATATATTTTCTATTTTCTCTTTGATTCGTGTCTATTGTAGATGTTTTAGTTCGACTGAAGACTGAAGGTACTACAGTTTCTGATTTGGTTGTTTATATTCTACAATGTAGTGTAATTTATGATGTGAGAATCTGTTGTGTGTTTATATAAATATGGGTGTATGGTGTGAGTTATACACCCTAGGAAATTGCACTTTTAAATATTGGCGCTACATGTGTAGAAGAGAATAAGTTAAAAGACACCAGTAAGGACAGACAAAGACAGTTAGATACCACATTGTTTCACGCTTGTGCACGTATTAGAAACGTATGAGACCTAATAGAAAGTGGAGAGGGATATTGCCTACACGCCTATCGCCGTCGCCGAATTTGAGTGCGATTCAGTACTTTTTCGCAGCTATGGGGGTGTACATCGACTTAGCTGTGTGAAACGAAATTCTTACGTAATTTTGACTTTTACAATTATCCCATACACTTAAAAGAAGTGTACGAACATAATTGTATTTATTTTCAAATATTTGTATTCCTTAACTAACTGGTCTGCTGCAAGAAAATAAAATTGAAGTTCTATGAAAAATAAAAAAATAAAAATATAAATCAACCCGGTTATAAGACGAAAGAAAGAAAAAATGCCTATTGAATAAGTGGTTCAAAAATGTCGCCCCTTTGTGCATCGCAAAAACCTAGTCTATCGTAAAACTCAGTTCTTATGCGTTCTGTTCTAACACTTCAGGGGAAATATTATTTAGGACTTGTACAATTCTGGCCCGTAAATCATTTAAATTTCGTGGTCTTTCATGTTCATGTTTGTTTTATTTGTTAAATATTTGTTGGCATTTAAGAAACCGTTTATAAAAAATGGACCAACGATAGAATCGCCTAAAATACCAACCCAAATATTTAACTTCTCGGGATACTGCGTACGCACAGAAATACTCAAGGGCTTATTTTCCGTAGACCAATAACGATATAATAATTAAGATCACACGTGCGCATTATAATTTATGGGTGGGGCGTCCCGCCTACATATTTTATTGCTACCCTATCACGAAAGACAGAGAATAACGCTCATAAAAGTTTTAAAATGATATGTCAGTCTGGCAATTATGGATATAATATTTCTCTGTCAGTTCCTCTATCTGTCAGAGTTTATTCTTTTCTATCTTTTAATGTTCGGCTTTGAAATCTTGGACTTTCCAACCCTGTATATCAAGTTGAGTAGGTGATTATGTAGGTATGGGAAGATGTATTTTTTTTAATTAATGGATTAAATTTTGTATAATTATTGAGCTCTTTATTTTATTAGGTTAAAATACTTTTCACTTAAATTCTCTATATCTGTGCGGCTATTTATTGAGTTGTGTGCTTTTTAATTTCAATCATTTCTTGAATTGTTCGTTTATAGCGTTTATAGTAATTTTGTAGTAATAGTTATTTTTTTCTAGATTATTTTATATAGATATTGTTTAGATTGACCTATATATACACCGTTACAGTTTTGGCAATTTATTTTATATATAGTATTAGTTCCTTCATTTTTTTTTTTCGATATTGGGTTTCAGTTTTATGAATAATTTTTTTTGTGGTATTGAAAAGTTTATGGGCTATAGTGATATGTTTTTTGAAAATATTTGATATGTTTTAAAATAGTATGGGTACGTATGGCATTGATATGTGTTTGTTATTGTTCTCTTTTGGGCTTTTTATATTATTATTGTAAATTGCATGTATTCTACGTTTAATTATTGGGTTGTAAACTGACAGGCTTTTATAAACTGACCGATAATCCCACAAGTTTATCAAGTTAGTTACTCAGTTCTGTAGAATTATGTATTTATGTGTATACTGTATATTCATATGTAGGTGTGTGACAAAGTACTGTGTGAATGTAGGAGTAGTAAATATGTGGATTAATAAATAAATAAATAAATAAATAAATAAATAAATGAATGAATGAATGAATGAATGAATGAATGAATGAATGAATGAATGAATGAATGAATGAATGAATGAATGAATGAATGAATGAATGAATGAATGAATGAATGAATGAATGAATGAATGAATGAATGAATGAATGAATGAATGAATGAATGAATGAATGAATGAATGAATGAATGAATGAATGAATGAATGAATGAATGAATGAATGAATGAATGAATGAATGAATGAATGAATGAATGAATGAATGAATGAATGAATGAATGAATGAATGAATGAATGAATGAATGAATGAATGAATGAATGAATGAATAAATAAATAAATAATTTAAGTGATGTCCATGTATTTTTAGTTAAACAGCTTATTCGCCACTGAAGTTCTTAACGGTGTTTATGGGCTAATCAGTGAAAGTAATGAATGGTGATTAATTGAATTTTTTAAAGTTTCTGTTTACATTCATGGCTATTTTGATGGCAACTTTTAAAAACAATTGTTAAAAACCGAAGAGAACCGAACATATCTCCGAAATTTGTAACTTTAACCCCCATAACTATGGGGAAAAAGAGAACTGAAATTTGGACAACTTGAACCGAACAAACACAGAGTGTCCCATTTGAACTTGTTCAGTTTAAATGGGACACTCTCAGAATGTGTTACATTTTGCCAAATTCAAATCGATATAACTTGTTAGTTATATTGATTTGAATTTGGCAAAAAATGAAATGAGGACCTAATACAAAAAAAGTTGGGTATGATGGGTTTTCCAGACCCAAACATCTGTCAATTTTTTTAAAAACATCAAATATCTCCGAAACAGCTAGGTTTAAGTATAGGTTATGAACTTATGATATAGGTATACTCAAAATTGTGTACTCTTTCCAGATTTATAAAATAATTTAAGTAATAGTTTAAGTAATCTCTAACAATAAGTGTAAAATGAGGTGGTGCAAAAGTTTATAATTTGGGTAAATTTCTCCCAGTATAAAGATTTTTTTCGTCTCTTAAAAAGTCATGATATTTATAATAGTAACACATGTAAATATTTTCTCGTGCTGAATGTTTTTTCAAATCTAATCTATTTTGTCACTTTCGTTTCAAAAACTATTTAACTGTTTTGTGTTAAATGTTTAAATAAAAATATTTATTTAACACAGATATATATTTATATATCTGTTATTGAAAATCCTGGTATTTGTTTAACTTCCCAGATGGCTTGAATATTTGATTCTTATTACCGGACAGAGAACGATTCTCTTTCTGAATACGTTAAAACTGGTTGTCCTAAAAATACTGATGACGTCATAACTCGAAAACAAAGTGCGATTAGGAAATGGCATTTATTTTGTAAAATGAATATCAATCAAAATCAACCTAACTGTGCATTTTTAAAGACAATTTTCCAAACAGAGATATCGACTTATTCCAAACTCTATGACACTGTATATTTTCATTTGTATGAGTAAACGTATTCTTTGCGACATTGGAAAGGGTATTGTTAAATGTTATTTGGCTTGGAATTGACTTATAAATGCTAACGCACCTTGTTGGGGCAAGCTGGGGACGTATGAAATAACCTGGGGGAAATCTGAAGATAACCATCTTGCTAAACAAGTTGAGGCAATAATAATTCATAATATAATGATATAAAGGGTGTCACAAAAGAAACAAGATTTAATGTAAGAAAAAAACTAATTTAGTTAAAACTGAGTAAAAGTGTTTCATAAGGTGTGAAGGTTATATACTGCAATTAAGTATGGTAACAAACTCTTACAGGAGAAAGTTTCTTCAATGGCTTAATTGCTACGCTCGTAGAACTGTTTCCCGATGAAATTTAATACAATTTATCAAACACTGTTTTTTTCCCTGAACGCGGGAATGGTAGATGAGGGCCAATAGGGTGAACTCCCAGATCTCCAGTTCTTACGTCCCTGGGATATTTTTTATGGGGATATTTGAAGGCAAAACGTATACCACCAGATTACACAATTTGGAATATTTAATTAATTTAATTTAATAACAAAAGATGAAGATAATTGGAAGAAGTTATTGACTATGTACTCAGCGAATTTGTAGGAGATACAAAAATCTGAAGGAGATACTTCCTCAAATGATTTTAAGAAAGGGTCATATAGAGTTTTTTCATAAGTGGCTTAGTTCTTGAGATACAGAGCGTTAAGTTTCTTTAGGGTATTTTTTAGATTTCTGGAATAGATTAAAATTTTCTTAAATTGCTATCACTTACACACGGCGTGTATATATGTAGTAACTAAATAATAAACACCGAATAAGTAATACATAAATACAGTTATTCGCTATTTGACAAATAAGTTTGGTGACAAAGTGTGACAGAAACAGTTCTGATAAAACAAACAATACAATTTTGTTAAATATTCATCTTATTAATCTTGCTTGTGCAAATTTTATTAAAATGACGTTTTTTACCTAAACCACCACCCAAATTAAAAAAAATATATATTAAAATATATTTTTGTTAAGAATTAAATGATGATTTAAAAAATGTATCAAAAAAAACAAAGGGTCAGTGGTGTACATATTTTATTTCATAGAAATATTATAGTGACTACCCACATGAACGTCCTGATAGAAATAAAAAAAAATACCAGCCGAAATATGCGTTCTATCACGGTGTGTAAGTGACACGCTCTGTATCTCACAAACAAGCTAGTTAGGAAAAAACTTTATACGACCTTTTCTTCATGAAATCACTTGATGAGGCCGTGCTAGTTTACAAGCAGTCAGATCGTTAAATAGCATATTATGTCATGAGGGCATTACCAGCCTGCGGCTAAAGCCTATATGACCGTATGACATACAACAGTATTCCGCCTACCTTCAATTACATTAAACACTATTATTTATACTTAATAATATTAAAATTTATAGGCATATGACAGTTATTTGAAATACTATGGTATGAAGTCATGCCTATAGCTCAGTAGGTAAAGCGCCAGGTGAGGACATGGCGATTACTCCGAGAGTTATTGTTCGCTGTGGCAGTTGGCACAAGTCACAAGGTTGATTGTGTGTCCTACGTATTTTCCACATATACTCTCCCTCTGTACAGTCATAATGATTCCTAGAGGGAGAATGTCAATTTCTGTGGTCTGATTTTGTACAAAATAAAAACCGTTGACGCTATTAAATGAGTGGCAGTGATGCCACCACTCAATGTTATTTTACTAATACCCCTCTAAAATAACTCTCTGTTATTTTCAGTACTCAAGTACAAGGTGATCACTTTTATTGTACTGCAAAAGTTGTCAGACTTCCGTTTCGGAAATGCCAAAACAGTTAAACAACTCCTGCCAAGAGTTGGTAACATCTTTGGTACTACCTATTTTCTATTTTGAATCTATTTTGAAAAAGAACGAGACAATAATGGTCCATTGCTACATTTAGCAGCTGTTAGAAAGGTATCCAAATATCAAATTAAATTATTAATCAAAACTACTGTCCAATATATTGTTGTTTCTACGGTATTGTTGTTTCACAACAATAAATAAACTACTAACTTTTATAATCACCTAAAACGCGTAATCGTACCAAGAAGGTTACAAATAAATGTAGAATTGAATACAAGTGTTATTCGTAACATTTATAATAATAATTGATATTTATGTGTACATACAAAAAAATAAACGGCACTATTTGTAACCGAATGGTGTTTGTAAAAAATCTTTAATTGTTTTATATATTTTTTGAAAATTTCAAATTTCCGTGTGCTTTGGTCTACTAATTTTTGCTCCCATTAAAAAAAATTATTTACCAACGTTTATTACCAATTTTTCCTGCTATTTTTTGTACTTGCTTAAAATTTATATATGTGATGCAACCTGTGAAAAGGTACCAAATGTTGGAAAAATTGTTTTCGGGTGGGGGTCAGATTTCGATAGAGCATAAATTTCGCTTCATTAAAAAAAATGAAGTCTCTAGCGTTATATAAATCGAACTGAAAGTAGGTCAAGTTTCAATATGTAAAATCCTAATTTTGAGAAAAACACATTTAAAGTTTTGGAACAGAACTGTACACGAAAAAAGCGATATCTCGTCTTCTATTGCTCCAATCTAACGACTTATTTCTACTGCACATGGTTGCCAGATATGTCTAGCACCTATACCCGTTGAAATGCGGAATTCGTATTTTTCGACTTGAAACTGTGTTTTGGACTGTAGTGCAAAATTCACTTTTTCGACATCTGGTACCTTTTCACAGGTTGCATCCAGAGTTGGACAGAATATGACTAAATGGCTAATGACTAAATCAAAATGATTAAACTTTAGTCATGACTAAATTAATCATAGGATTTAGCTACGACTACGGTGGTCATGATTAGTTGTTAGTCATAATTGAAGTTTAATCATTAGTCATGACTAACCTCAATCATCATCAATCATTAGTATGACTCATTATTAATCATGACTGAATACTAAAAACACTTATTGCTAAATAATAAACCTTTGGAATCGACCACGAAAAAAAAAATAAAAAAATTTGATGTTGTATGTTTCAAGGGACGTAGAATACGATTTTGCAAATAAAAAAGAATCCGTTCTTCGGCCGCGCCGTAGCCATGACTGCCAGTTAACGTTGTTCAAAAATTATGAAATTCGGTATGTGGGTTGCGTTCGGGATCTAGTTCTGAATCGAAGCTCGGCATTACTGTAAGTCATACACAAGGGATGAAAAACGGGGGTTGGAATTTTCAAATCGCCGTAGCTTCGAAAATGTTAATAGAGAGTATGCTTGTATCTCCGAAAATATGCATATTATCGACTTGAGGTACACTTGTCGATTTTGTTCCCGAGGAAATTTGCCATTGGGATAGGCTTTTCCGCTGGTACTCAATTTTTTTTCATTGCAAAATTAGCATTGAAAAACAAAGTGCAAAATCTTCATAATCAAATAAAACAAACAGATTTCACTTCAAATGGATGAGACTACAGGAAAATATAGCTGTTGGGGTGCTCAACAAACGCCTACAATCCGGACGCGCAATTTAAAAATGGCGGCCTGTTTCAAAATTATAAAGTTGAAAACGCGAGCGCGTATAACTTCCGCAAAACATAGGATATCAAGATGTGGTAAAAAAAGATCGACTGCAAATTTCAGATTTTTAAATAGCAAAATAAAAAAAGTTATTAAAAAAAATAACGCAAAATGCGATGACTATGGGCCTTATCTCGGCGTTTTTTTATATACAGATTGCAAACCAATTGCATCGAATAGTGCTTGAAAAAAACAAGAGTTAAAAAAAACGTCCCGATCCGACCAATAGGAGCCGTGATAGCTTTTGTTTTTACAACGGTATTCTGGTCGTTCTAATTAATATGTTTTAATAAACAAGGGCTCGATGTAAAGTAGAAGGCTTACTTTACACGCTGATTTTTTTTTGGATCGATTCGACCAAGATTTTACTGAGAAAACATTAGTTGAAGACAAGACTGCGGCTGAGCAGATGCCGGTAGTAGATGGGAGCGCCGTGACATCAGGCACGCTGTCCATGCGCCGCGGCGCTCGGCTTGTCGGAGTACTTAATTAACAAAAGGATTGTGCCATGCCAAGGAGGGGGGGTGAATAACGAAAAATATGATATTTTCGCTATTGCCAACTGATGTATTGATCTGTACACAATATGTTTTAGTTAACTACTTTTGTTAATACTTATTTTTTTAATTTTTAAGTTTAATAAACTATTTTGTTTTTTTTTTTATAATTTGTCCGTATTTTTCAATTCGTAGTTTTTTACAACTTCGTTCTTTACACTTTATTTCATTTTCTTTTTTTTTTTTTAATTTTCTGTGATTAGTCATGGCTGATAACAACTAATGATTGATGATTACTCATGATTAATGGCTACTGATTGACGGTTAGTCGTGACTAATGAATAATGACTAATTTATTCATGAGTGATTTCCGTGACTAATGATTAATTTGATTAATGACTAATGATTAGTCATTAATCATTGTTGTTATGATTAATGAATAAATTAGTCATTAGTCGCTTTTGTTCATGACTAATGACTAAATTAATATTGTGACATTTGTAAAAGTGACATTTGTGACAGCTGACATTTATTAAGTGTTATAGTTTACATACTTAGTTTATTTAGCTTATACACACTAGTTATTAGTAAAGAATTGTACGGAATGACATATTGAATATTCTGGATGTCAAAAGAATTTTCTAGAAATGTAGAAACTATAAATACTGGTGTTGTTGCTAGGAGTTAGTTAGTTATGTTTTGAATGTTACATGGTTAAGACCCACGAGTTGTAAAGTGTTAATAAAAGTGTTTAGTAGTGAAGAAGTAAATTATTTAGAGAGAAATACGTAACATTTTGGTGACAGCGGTGGGATTAACGAAGAATTTGAAGAGGAAAATTGTATATGGTGAATACGAGATCTACAAAATACAACGAAGAAACGACGACAATGGATGTAAGTGAAATACTAAAATTCTTGCAACAAGGACGACAAGAAGACCGTGAGGAGGCAGAACGACGACGGCAAGAGGACCGTGAAGAGGCAGAAAGGCGAGAGGAAAAGCGGCGACAGGAGGACGAACGACGACGACAAGAGGACCGTGAGGAGGCAGAACGACGACGACAGGAGGACGAACGGCGACGACAAGAGGACCGAGACGAGGCCGAGAGGCGTCATCAGGAAATTTGTGAGTCCCAACAAGTAATAAACACCAGGTTGAATGCATTTTCTGGGAGGATTGATGGCGTGGAACAGCAGATTGACCAGGTAGGCATTAAAGTTAATCGAATTGAGAAGGTGGTTGAAGAGAATAAAGAAGAAATCGAGAGAAAATTAGAAGACACCAGGCGGCAAGTGCAAAAAGAAATACTGGAAAAGATAAATGGGCTGGAGCACCAACTACATCGTACTTCAATAGCCGATTCAGGAGATTATTCGACCTCACCAGGTATTCCATTACAAAACTCAACCTATATGCATGCTGAAAGGTCAGTACACAAAATACTTAAGCCTCCCACGTACGATGGACAGTCATCATGGTCCATGTACCGCAGACAATTTGAGGCTGCTGCAAAGGCGAACGGATGGACTTCCCAAGAAATGGCTACTTCGCTTGTCATATCTCTCAGAGGTCAGGCTTTAGAAATTTTACAGAGCATCCCGGAAGAGCAGCAAAATGACTACGACAGGATTATAGGCGCATTAGAAGTAAGGTATGGACACAAATATCTCCGCCAAGTTTATCAGTCCCAGATCAAGAGCAGACAGCAAAGAAGTAATGAGTCTCTTCAAGAATATGAAGCTGACATCGAACGCCTCATTCATTTGGCATACCCTCAAGCGCCCAAAGAATTTCTAGAACAAATTGGCATCCAAACTTTTATTGATGGACTAGTAGACACCGAAATGCAGCAAGCTTTGCGACTTGGGAGACACGCCACGATCAGTGATGCACTCATTGCTGCCCTGGAATTTAAAGCAGCTAAAGAAGCCTCGAGAAACTACAAACCTCTAGTAAGGCAAGTAAAATTTGAAGAATGCCAGTCACTTGAAGACACCATAAAGAAAATAATACGAGAGACATTAAATGAGAGGAGACTTTCAAACTCACCACCAAAGGAGACTAGGCGCTGCTACAACTGCGGGAAAATTGGACATCTACAGCGTTTTTGCAGAGCCAAGACAAGGTACCAGCCAAGATCTTATTCGCCAGATCGACAACCGGAACATAGGTCGAGATCCAGGAGCCCGAATGAAAGGAACTGGAGAGAAGAAAGCAGGACACCGACGAGTACGCAGGACAAGAATGGTCGCTTCCCTTCCCCAAAGCGAGAATCTCGTTGCAGATCACCACCGAGAGATTCGGAAAACGACAACTAGTCGATGCTAGGGGGCGCGTGTCGACTACTTATACTCAATGCCCCAAGATTTCTATCTCAGATAAAAGTAGCGATGCAGAGAGAGAACCAGGACGCGCAGGTGCGGGAGATGTCCGATCAGCACCTTTTTGTGGACAGCATGATGAACGAGTCGGTGATATCAAGAAACAAGAACAGGTCCATTTGCGTGGACGTCATGGACAGACTGAAGGAGTTCTACCTGTACTCGATTCTTCGAAAGATACCTGCAATGAACTGTTAATGACAACAACCGTACAAGTCGAAGATGAATGGTCCTCGGAGGAAGTGATGAAAAGCCAGAAGAAAGACAATGATCTGAGGTTAATCCGGAACTGGGTAAAGAATGGAGTTCGACCAACTTGGCAGGAAGTTTCCAGATATGGTACGACTATAAAGGGATACTGGGCTCAATGGAGTTCCCTTTGTCTTCGCGATGGCCTACTGCATCGGAAGTGGGAGAGCCCCGATGGAGTATCCGCAGTCTACCAGTTGGTCTTGCCTAAAGCAAGAATCCACCAAGTGCTAGAAGAGCTTCACAGCAGCCCATCCGGAGGACATTTTGGAGTAACCAGGACTTTGGCTCGAGTAAGGGACCGATTTTATTGGGTAAACTGTCGCCGAGACGTCGAAGAATGGTGCAAGAGATGTGATCTGTGCTCTGCCAAAAAAAGGACCAAAAACAAGAAACCGTGGTAAAATGGTGCAGTACTTATCCGGAGCACCATTCGAGAGGGTAGCAGTAGACATTCTTGGACCATTACCTGTAACCGACCGTGGAAACAAGTACTTGATGGTGGTAATGGATTATTTCTCAAAATGGCCCGAAGCAGTACCTCTCCCCAATCAAGAAGCAGAAACAGTAGCCGAAGCGTTCATCGAGAATGTCATAGCTAGGCATGGAGTACCCCTCGAGCTGCATTCCGACCAAGGAAGAAACTTCGAATCAGAGCTGTGGCAAGAGGTAATGAAAATACTGGGCATCAAGAAAACCAGAACTACTGCGCTTCATCCCCAGTCGAACGGCATGGTTGAACGCCACAACAGAACCATATGCCACTACCTGTCTAAATTCGTGTCTGAAAATCAAAGGGACTGGGACAAATTGGTGCCTCTGTTCTTGCTGTCATATCGAAGTTCCCAGCATGAGTCAACTACCTACACTCCGTCTATGCTGACCTCTGGAAGAGAAATGAAGCTGCCTACTGACCTCATACTTGGCCATCCCCTAGAAGAAAATCAGGAACGATCTCTGCCCGAATTTGTGGAAAACTTGCGAGAGAGATTGAACCGGATCCATCGATTTGCCAGCGAGAAGCTGAAAATGCACAGCGACAAAATGAAACAGCGTCTCGACACTACATCAACAGAGATTGCGTTTAAGCCTGGTGATGCAGTATGGTTGTACGCCCCAAAAAGGACGAAAGGAAAAAGTCCAAAGCTTCAGAGCAACTGGGAAGGTCCGTACACCATAATAAAGAAAATTAACGACCTGGTCTACCGCATCCAATTATCTCCAAGAAGCAAGCCGAAGGTGGTCCATCTGGAGAGACTCGCAAGGTATACAGGACATAATCCACCCGACTGGTTTGTCGTCGAGGATCCACCGCCTAGGACTGAAGACAGTGTTATTCGGGACGAATAACCTTAAAGAGGGGAGCAATGTGACATTTGTAAAAGTGACATTTGTGACAGCTGACATTTATTAAGTGTTATAGTTTACATACTTAGTTTATTTAGCTTATACACACTAGTTATTAGTAAAGAATTGTACGGAATGACATATTGAATATTCTGGATGTCAAAAGAATTTTCTAGAAATGTAGAAACTATAAATACTGGTGTTGTTGCTAGGAGTTAGTTAGTTATGTTTTGAATGTTACATGGTTAAGACCCACGAGTTGTAAAGTGTTAATAAAAGTGTTTAGTAGTGAAGAAGTAAATTATTTAGAGAGAAATACGTAACAATATATATTTGGTGTATCTCAAATTAACAAACATAAAACTGATATTGCAGCACTTTATAAATATTTTCGAAAACTAATCAGGTGTTTTCTCAGGTTAAGACTCTAGGAACATTATAACAATTTTAACCACGGCGATAGCTAAATGGGTAAAGCGCCAGGTGAGCAGATGGCGATTACTCTGAGAGCTATTATCTGCGCGGGTTCGAATCCCATCTGTGGTAATTGGCACCAGTCACAGGGTCTCTGTACTCTTCTTCTGACACAATCGCAATGATTCCTAAAGGGAGAATGTCAATTTCTGTGGTGTGATTTTATTTTATTTTTTTTTAATCACTATACTGGAGTACTAGAGAAATAATTGTGACTGGCATTTTGCCTCGATCGATCCTCCATCCATGGGACCGCCATAAAAAAAGGACGTTGTTATAATATACAGGGTGTCCCAAAAGTCGACGATCAAACGAAATCAGGCGATGGAGGAGGTCATTTACAATCAATATAACCATATATATGTTATTTTCCGATTGTTGATAATTCAAAAGTTATTTCAAAATCTGTATTTTTTCTTGAACATGCCTAATGCATCAACATGAAAATTATAAGCCAAAGTATTATGACTTATTGGCTGGATGTAATTTGTAAGATTGTGCCTAAAGGATGGATCCTTCTCAAAACAGCATGTTCATGATTTCTATTATCCACTGTCAAAGTTAAAAACAAAACGTGTTAGTTTTAATTTTGGAGTTATTCATTAAGGGGTGTTGTTCTTATATATATTTAACAGTAATAACCTTAGTTTTATCTCTAGAAAATCAGCTGTCTTAACCCTAACCCTACCGGAAAACTTGTTTTCGAGCAACAATTTTGCGAATACAAATTTTGAAATATCTTTTGAACCATCAACAATCGGATAATAACATTATGGTTATTTTGATTGTAATTGACCTCCTCCATCCCCTGATTTCGTTTGATCGTCGATTTCTGGGACACCCTGTGTATGGGCCCTAGAAAAAAGGATTCTAAAGTGAATATAATGTATGTCTTTCAAGAAACACGTTTGTAATCATCATAGATAAAAAAAATTCAAGATTGTGTGTAGTTTAAACTCATGCTATAGTGAGTTTGGCACATTCGAGTTTCTTTTAACTAAACTAGTGTGTAGCTAGGTAAGCTGTTCATAAAACATAAGAAAGTGTGGGTTCCTTTAAAGACCTCATCCGGTAGCGATATTCTATTTTTCACCTCGTCTTGGAAAAGTTGTCATATTTAGGCTCTTGTTGATTAGACCTATAGGTTGCGCATCATTTAGAGTAGCAACATGCATACATATGGCCGCTTTCTACTATTGTATTCAATACCATATCAAAATAAGCGTTTAGTGCTGAAAGGGAATAAGACAGCAGACATATTATTTTTCTGTACTAAAATATTGGTCACATGGTAATAAGCACTCCAGTTCATTTAAATACCCAAAAATTACCAAATTACCATTAAATTACCAAATATCGTGTTATTTGAATTTTAAGTGTTAATTGTTGGTTTTATAGTTAGGTATTTAGAATACTTTACCACAAATTATATATATATATATATATATATATGGATATATATATATATATATATATATATATATATAAAGCAAAGAGGACGGTACACTCAGTTCGATGGATTATTGAGGATGATAAAAATATTATAAAAAATATGTGGCGATATTGGATATTATACCTATGAATACATCTGAGACAAAATCGAAACAGCAATAGTACATGAGCCTGCATATTACTCATACAAAAGTAAATAAGTGAAAACAAAAATCATAGGTCAACTTAGCAAGTAAGTTTAACAATATTCTTTATTTTCTTATTGTGTGTGACTTGAAAAAATGGCTTATTTGGAGAAACAAGTACCAATTGTTGATACAAAAATTTAACCACGTAATGTAATTCAGTAGGTTCTATATCCATAGTCAGTAAGATAATCCCGTCCATACTGAAAACAAGAAATAACGTAACACAGTTTGAGTACAATAAGTTACAATACGTACAGTGTGTCAGATTTTTCAAGTAAACACCTCTAGAAATTAGAGAAGGATGTGAAATGTCGCACGCCAATTTTTTTTTAATTACCTGAATGGTGATCATTTTAAATTAACCATTTTATTTGTGTGACAAAAGCTTGACATACTACGATTTTTTGAAGGGTACCTGTATTTATAAAGTTGTAGATATTAGTTATTTTTTGTATTCAAAAAAATAGTTTCAGGCTATTTAAAACCCTATTCAAAATACACATGTGCAAAATTTTATCGAAAAATGTCTACTGAGTGTTCTTTATTGGGTGCTAAACTTTGAAAAATGGGAGAACTAAAACTACATAAGCAGATCAAAGTTAACCATGGAACTAAAAATAAATGTCAATCAGGCAAAGAAAACAACTTCCTCGTTTAATTGTCTATGTAAAATTAATAAAACCAACAAAGAATGTAATGTATTATTAACATTGGAAACAACACTTTTAACATACATGTGTATGTTTTCGGGGATGCTCTACACATATAAAATAATGACGACTTAAACTTGAAGTGTTTTTGTAATCAAAACTTCAGTGTTAATCTTCTTCTGAAGATGCCAACTTAGTTGGCGAAACGGGCGTCGAGAAAAGTATAGTAGTTCGGTGTTTCGCGGAAAACGTCCAGATTTTTGTTTTTACGCCGAAGGTTCCAGTACCCACTCCAGGATTAACAACTATCTGTCTGTCTATCTCTAAAATGAAAAGTTATCGAGATATTTCAATTATACATTTTTTTTTACCATATAAGTATGAAAGATTGAGCTTACTGTCAATAATTCTGGATTTACAGAAAAATTGCTGTAAACAAACTTGAAAAACTCGGTGCTCGAAAAATCGAGGGTCAAACTTAAAACCTTTTTTCCTTTATTCGTTATATTGTCGCTTATTTTGAACAAAATGTAATATATTTTAGTATTCCTTTAGTTTCCTTTGCATTCCCTATACCCAAAATGTACCCTTTTCGAGTATTTGCAAATGATTTAAAAAAGTGTTTAAAGGATTGAATTTGAACAATATTATCCTTTCTTAAGCCGGCCATTTTAAATAACTTGCTGCATTTTATAATTTATAATACCGTTTACTTCATTCGTTCGTCCTCTTTCTAGATGTACCATACTTCTGTGGTACGATTGATACCTATTTATTTGATACTTACATATTCCTATAAAAAATCTAATTGTGGGGTCCCGAATTCTAATTAATTTAATTACAGTCCGGAAATGTGTGCCATAAAACGTGGTCGGCTCTATACAACTCTATGATAATGACCGTATTAGGCGCCTTCTAAATTATGTACGCGTGTATTTATTGCCGGTGCATACATACGGTACTGACCGTGCTCGACTCGCGTGTGCGTGATAGTACGCCGGTCTCATTGCGGAAACGCTGGATAGTTAAATGCAGTTTAACATGCGTTATGGCAAACTTTCCGGACCTTAGTTATAATACATTAACATAATTGTTCATGGCACACTGAACCCAATGTAACTCTCGCTTAGTCATTTTAATAAATACCTTGAGATAACTCATAAACCATAAGGTTTAGGTATAGGGAATACTAGTATCTATAGAGAGGATAAAAGAGACAAGCGAACTATAATATAACAGAACACGTTCTATTTAAAATAATTGATTTAAGAAAGGATAAATTTGTTGAAATTGTTAAAAATAATCCTTTAACTACTTTGTTAAATAATTTGAAATAACTCGAAAATGGATCATTTTCGGTATAGGGAAAGCTACGTACGTTTGAAAGAAGATATTATATAATATCTTCACATGCAGGTGGAGCTGAGGGTGTAGACAATACAGTTGTCTCAAATCGTTATCATTGTAGTTTTACAATTTCTTCAATAAATTGGAGATTTTGATAATCAGTTATTCAATTCGAAACATATAACCTTTTTTATTATTGTAATTAATGTATTAACTCCCGTTATGCATATAAAGTGAAAGTCGAAATAAAGACTAGGAAAATAATAATAAAATGCATATATCTGATAATGTAGAAAATGTGTATGAAATGAAATATATTTTTAATAATGTAGAAAAATATCCACTTATGTTATTTTAAATTCTGATGTCGATGATGATAGGTCATGCACAGAAGTTTAAATTCACCATCACTAGTAATTAGAGCATATAACCTTTTTTATTATTGTAATTAATGTATTAACTCCCGTTATGTATATAAAGTGAAAGTCGAAATAAAGACTAGGAAAATAATAATAAAATGCATATATCTGATAATGTAGAAAATGTGTATGAAATGAAATATATTTTTAATAATGTAGAAAAATATCCACTTATGTTATTTTAAATTCTGATGTCGATGATGATAGGTCATGCACAGAAGTTTAAATTCATCATCACTAGTAATTAAAGCATATAAAAAGTTTCTTGTTTATTCCATTTGAATTAATATATTTGATCAATAAATAGATTTTATCTATAAAAACATAATCGGATGCTTGTATGACCGATTAACAAAATTTTTCGGGACATTTTGCCCAACTGTTCCTTTTCTAAACTTTTCATTCTGTAAACTTGTTTATCGTTGTTTTAAAATATATACATTTTCGCTTCTGCGCCTGATAGGTAACGTCATTGATAACAATGACGTTACCTATCACCAACTTTAGTCTTATGGAAATAATTCCATAAGACTAATAATTTAAATAAATTATCAAAAATGACGTTCGAAGGCCAGATGATTTTAAAAAAATATGAAAAAATATATACTTCATGCAACTTTCCACGACCAAGGATATCTAAGTTCAGGGAGTCCTATTATAAACAGACCTTGATAATAACTGAATATACTTAATTCTAGTATTATGAAAACATTAACAGTAACTATTTCTATCACAGAAATTACATTTTTTCTAAATTCTCGGAAATAAATACATAATGTAGTTATTTATTTTACACAAATTATTTGTGTGTATATAATATAATCTGTTCACAAAACGCTTACTATTAAAATTAATGACACCATTTTTAACATATCGACATTATTGTATGTATATGTATATAATAAGTACAGCCCGGCGCAATGGTCGGCAACGAGCCACCGTTCCCAAGTTATTCTCAATTTATTAAAAAAATTCATCACAGAGATTAATCCAATCCGAAGTAAGGACATCATTTTTCAATAAAAATAATCAAAGGTGAAGATATATTATTTCAAATAACTCGAGGACGGGGGATCGTTGCCGATCATTGTGCTCTAATAATGAGTTTCGAAATTCTGTTGGCACATAAAATGCTAAAGCTAGAACGTCCGTTGCTGTTATGTTATAATTAGACGTATTTATTACATTTATTGCTTCCACATCCACGCAGTGTAGTGAAAGTCTATTCATGATTTTTTTATCTACTAGTAGTAGTCCCCAAATATTCTAAAAAAACGAGATTTTTAGCGAGAATTTTTAACGAAAACTATTTTCTCTCTGTCTGCCTGCCAGTCTGTAAACCTTTTTTGTATATACGATAATTCGAGAACTCGTTAATATATATAGTATAATATAATATATATCAACGAAATTTGGCACACTTATGTTCCACGATTAAGTGTGGAGGTGATTATATTTTGAGCTTAATCGGTCTCAAGGGACAGATGGGGGTCATACACTTTTTCTTTCTAACACTTTTTCTCCTTAAGGAGGTATTACCTTAACGAGATCATTATTCAAAGTAGGTAAAACAATTTTAATGTTTTTAACATAAATTTTAATAATTATACACTCAAATAACGCGTCGTTTTATAGGTTTTTGAGGTAGAAGAATTCAAATATCACGTTATTAAGTGCCTACTCTCATTTCTCCTTCCATATGCATAGTCAAAATAGATCATAGGTGTCATACAGGTCATTCAGGCCATCAATGTAATAAACGTTATAAAGGTTATATATATCGTTAAGATGATTTAGGCATATGAATCATAAAGATCATATGGGTCCTAAAGATCATATGAGCCATAAATTTCAAATGGGTCATATAGGTCCCACCGTTCATAGAAGTCATAAAGGTCATATCCAAATACGTAATAATTCACACTTTTAAGGCTACCTGATTTATTTACCCGGTTAGTCTAATTAAATGTGGAAAAACTGGAGGCGGAAGTAGTGATTCTATTGGCAGCGTTTTTTTTTTGTATAATTTACTGTATTTGCTAGAAAAAATGATTCACTTGTTTTTATACATGATTGCTTTCCTATTTTTTTTTTATGGAAACAATATTTTAATTTCCTACGCCATGACGCTGTTGCATTTACGCATAAAAATGTACAGAGTGGGTTCGTAAAAATTCCCATTTTTTTCGTCAATTTTAGATCTCGAAAATAATTTTTCACAGGGGTAACTTTTTTCAGGGGTTTTAACAAGGGTATATTTTAGAACATGCCGTCAGAAAAAAAATTGAAACATAAATATAGCAGCTGTTTGATTAACATTATTTTTTAATGAATTTTTGTTTTGTATTTTTTTTTGAATTCCGGTTGTTTTTCTAATTATAACGATTTAACAATTTTCGGCCGTTGTTCCACAGGTTTTTGAAATATTTATTACGTATCGAATATACCTAATATAAAAAATATACTCGGAAAATGATGTTGTTATTTATAGTAAGATGTAAATAATAACTCATTCTTGTCAAAATTAAACATAAAAATGACTGTCATGATACCTTTGTTATTCATATCTGTGAAATACTCTTTTAAGGACTATTAATGTGTTTAACATATTGTTGTAAATAAGTATTATTTATGGTGAAATTCCTCAATTGATGTTTTAAAGTGGCTCTGAAAGATGAGATTTGATTAAATTGACACTTTAACCTATCCTTTTAATTTTTTGTATGTTGTGTTATTTATTAGGACGTAATAAATCATTTACAAAAATATATTAAATAAATAATTAATTAAATAAATAATTAATGGTACTTAAAACTTGTGTCTCACTGATATAAGCAACAAAAAGAACCAAGAAAGTATTGTTTGTGTTTAATTTGGACAACAAATAGTCATCACTGTCCATAGCTTACTATAAATTGCCTAATATTATGCACAGGTATATTATTTTGTGTATTTGATATGTAATATTACAAAAATATGTGGAAGAAAGTACGATATATGTTACATTGTTGTAATTAGAAGAAAACGCGGAATTCAACGATAATGAAAAAATAGAGGGTGTTCAATTACAAAATAATATTAATTAAACAGCTTTTTGTTTCAATTGTTTTTGTATTAAAAAGTACCTTTTTGGCGAATAAACCCTAGAAATTTAATTTATCTAAGGATAATGCCTAATAAGTTTTGTATAATTTAAAACAAGGATTTAAAAAGAACAAGAACTTAAAAGAAAGAACAAAAAAATTAAAAACATAATGTACCCGGAATAATCACACTTGCAAAAAAAAGTTAAACTACCTTGAAATTAAAAATTACTCCTAATTTTATCATTTTAATGAAAATCGATTTTTTTACATTTTTCTGATAGAAATAAAAACTAAAATTTTGGAAACGAATTAAAAAGAAAAATATTGTTTTGACACATTTTTACTTAAAACGGATTGTAACTAGAATAATAGTAGGTACTATAATAATACATATACAGATTGTCCAATTTAGACATTTGAAGTTCTTATTTATTTTTCAGGTCTGGTTGTGTATTGAAAAAACTCCAAATTTCGAGCCATTCTCAATAATGAAAACGTATTTCTTTCCTTACCTCGTACCTTTCGTACACTCTGTACACCCGGTATATAGTGAGAGGGAGAAATACATTTTGGAATTTCACTATGGCTGATTTTTGAAAAAGAGCCAAGACAGGCTAATTTTATTTTTTTCTTCTGCGCCTTTTGCATAATATATACATATTTCGAAAATGTTTCCCGTAATATTTTTACCATTAAGTAATCCCTACTTTTCGAGCAAGAAATAAAAAGTGCATTTTTTAGAGCTTAACCATATATTTGCTGTGTTTAAAGCGAACCGGTATCAGAAAATAATTTATTTGCGAATTTTGAAATATAAGAAAGGAAAGACACGCTAATGCGTTCTAGTAATATTACAACGCAATTATTATCAAATAAATGCATTGTTATGTTACTAATTTCCTCTGTATTGCACTACAGCGTATTCACAATGTGTTTGTATGAAACTGTCCAACAGAACTTTAGCGTTCATATCAGATCATAAACATGTAATGAAATGTTACATTTACACATTAAATTACATTGGAATTGACACTATGAAAAATTAAATGTAATTTTTAATATAAAGAGTTTAATTTAAATTATTACTAAAGATTATACTAATTGTACGGCATCTATTTTTATCAAGATCTAAACCGTTCTTTATATAACCAAAAATCTACTTTTGTCTCCAATGGAAAGCTTGCTCCTAAAAACAAGTATAAGATTCCAATTGTTTGTAGTTGAATACATGATCACCAAATACGGCAAAATGTAAATACTTTTGATCTTTCTTTTATTCAAAAAAGGTTGTACCAAAGTTTGGTCTCTTTTGTGTACTTTAATGGTGCAGTGCTTACTTTGATAAGAAAACCACTAATACATATATTATAGAATTCATTTTATACAACAGTATCAAAAGGTAGGTATCTTAACGATATTACATACCTAATAAGTAATATCGTCGATACACGATCGCGATAATCTGTAGACAACAATGTGTAAAGGTAGAAGTAAAATATCAATATTTTTATCAAAGTGTCACACAAGTCCGCATCATATAGAAAAATTATTATCAGTACCTATACAGGTAATGAAAAATTTTAAGTTTTTAGTTTATAAGTTTATACCTAACTAACTAACTATGTTTATAACTAATAACTAACTTTGTTTGTTATCTCAAATTGACATAACACAAGTTTCTCTAGTCACATGAACCTTTTGTATTAAACTTATAAAGTATTACCTCTTACGTTGTTCGAACAATATTCACTGTTTTTTATTGCAATAGTTTTCATTCAACCTGTTTACAATTTACAGATAATATAACCTTAACATGAAAACTCTGATAAATACGTTTGATAATTAAACTTACGTTAATATCAAACAGTTTCAATTTGAAAACAAATAATAAGACACCTAATTAAATGGATTATGTCATTATATAAGTTTTAAATCTGATCAACTTTCCTTGATACTTCTTTCCACATCTTGAGCAGACAACCAGTTTTCCCTACCAAATATATAGAAAGATAAAAAAAGAAACCCAAATAGGTTGATGGTCTTATAATTTTGCATATTTTCTTTATTAAAATTTTCCATTATCATATACAGAAAAGGCATTTTATCTACTCAAAAAATGAGTTTTCTCATTCCGTCAAGGGCTGTATGATTTTTCGAAAATAAAAATATGATAAAAATACTCAATCCTTTTGAATCCGAAATATCAACTTCAAAATTGTTTGTCTTTTACAGTTATTGTTAACTGTATATGTACGTATATTACACAAATTATATTTTTAAAAAAATGTTATTAACTTAACCCCATTTTCCAAGGCTTAACTTCAACGTTTCAATAAGATTTCGTAAGATAACATTAGTAAAACGTCTTTCCTAGTAATAGAGTAATATTTAACGCATACTTAAACTACACAAAAAATGTCCAGAAACTGCAAATTATTCAAGCACTCAAAATTCACTAACACCACTATATAATTTAAAAATAATTGTAACACATACCGTTTTCATAATAACTATATAACATGCACTTGTTCAAGCTTTGTACAAATAGTCTATTACGAATACTTAGTAGCTTTATATATCCCCCTTCACTTTTCAATGATTATTCAGTCGGTTCATACGATATTATGTTTAAAATTGAACGCTTTTGAATTACAAACTTACGAATATATTTCTTTCTACAAGATATCGGATTTGAAGCACCAACTGCAGGAACTACTGTATGCATAAAATTTTAGGCCTCTATGTATAGAACATACATATGTATATTGTAACACAACTCTTTCAATATAACAGTAGTTACGTATTACGTTGAAGTGATTTTACCATTGAACTCACATTATTTATTATTTTCTCTTTTTAGATTGCCATAACTGCAATTTTGTATGAATAAATAGGAAAAGTTTTTTACCTCAGACCGAGTGAAAAGTAGGTAACATAATACATTAAACTTTGAAATTATATTTAACTAGTGATCATAGCAGATATTTCTAGCATGAATGAAATTTGCGAGTTAAGTATAGCTATGTAAATTCAATTAGCAACTACTGTTGCTCATGTAAAATTTAGCGTGTAGCGGCAGAGTAGTCCTGACATTCTATTTAACTTAATGATAAAATATTTTGTGAGATCTGGACTTCAACTTGCTAATTATAAGTGGAACTCCCAGTATGTTATTGTTTTACATTTTTTGGGTTCTTCGAAACGTTAAAGACATAAGTTTTTAATTTCCAGTAGTTTTCCAAATAATTTAAAATTTTTACCAAAAATGCCAGATAGACATTTTAAGAAAATATCCGATATTTTATAAATTAATATTCATTTTGAAACAGGTTTATTTAAATTGGTAAGTATATTTTGTCCTAGTAAAAGTCGCATTTTGGTTCATGATTTTTAATAGTGAGTACCTACTCATAAACAAATTGAAATTTGAATTGATTGTACAGAAATATAGTTTTGCCTACCTAACGTCGAAAAACGATTTTTTTCTCCGTCAAAGACGGTCTTCCGGAGACCGCCTATCCGGGGAACCCTCACTGACAGTAAATATCCAAAGCGATTGCCCCTAACCTCACTTTTTTGCGGCACTTAGCAACTGCTACTTTTTAAGGATTGCTATTTTTTAGGACTTTTTCTATATCACCACATCTATGGCAACCCGCCGGCCTTCCATGTAGGGTTCGGTTTAACCTAGTCGGTGACCCAAAAAAAATGATGAATAGAAGAAACATATATAGATCTTACTATTTATTTATATTGCAAACAAATTGTACGAAACTTGAAATGCTAATTAATTAGCTCTCACATAAATTTACTTATACTTATATAAAAAAAAATATTAACTCGATAAAGTACCCGTCTACACACTGCAGATTTTTTTAATGTAAAAACTATCGCAAATTTTCTTTTACAGCAAATTTAAAAAGTGAGGCCCATTTATTATTAATTTTACAACAATAAGACTCATTGGAACGTCATAATTATTTCATTTCATTTCATTATTATTTCAATTACGTCATTTAACGTAATTCAGTTACTTAAACAATACATACAGGGTGATTCCTAAGTTGATTCATATTTGATAGTGCGTAGAACTGTTCAAAACAAAAAGAAACTCCAAATATCATTTTTTAATAAACTCAAAAATAAAAAAGTCACTATCAATTTCTAAAATATTATTCTTCCGGGTCCTACCTTCAATTTAATGGAAAGGTTCAAAACTTCAAAACACAGTACAAAAACATAAATTTAAATATAATTTAAACTAATGTTTATCGCTTTTTTTGTGAATCATTTTAGAATACAATCTTTAACGTTTTTAAATATACAATTTCGGTGTACGCTTTTCTTTAAATTTAAGATAGGACGGATAAATACTGTTTTCGAAATTAATAGTAGAATCATTTTTTAATTTTTTGAGTTTTGTAAAAAAATCTTATTAAAAATCTTGTTTGAAAGTTTTTTATTTTTGTTTTGATTAGTTATATACGCAGTTAAAAATATGACTCAATTTGGGAATCACCCTTTATTTATTATTTTTTGCACCTATATACCATATAGGTCTTTCTTCACTTTCACATAATATTTTGTAAATATATTTACTATAACGTGGAAGTTCAAGTATACAACTATTGAATGGACCTTAAAATTTTATACACTCGAACCCCTCTTAAGTCACCAAATCCGTGCATCATCGTCTCACTTAAGTCGCGAAATTTAGTCTTTCTTCGCTTTAGTCGCGATCATAACTTCAACTTTTTCGTGTTTTAGCTGCAAAAAAGAAATATTTAGAGATATACCACAGCATTTGTTGTAACGAAAAATGAGCCAACTGAACGAAAAAATCAACGTAAGTATACCCAGTCGTGCGTGACAAAGTTCAATTTTCCACTTGAATGAATATTTTAAAGGTTAAATATTTTTAAAAGACACCTAACCTATTTTAAAGGTTAGGTGTCTATATTTAATGTATTACACAATAATTTTTTTCAATAAAAATTGTACATATTCATGCGAGAATCCAATTTCCAAACGTAGTTCTAAAACTTTTACAGGTGGCGACTTAAGAGGGGACGGTTTCGTGACATAATAGAGGAAAACGTGGTAAAATAAGAGAGGATGTGAATTAAGCGAAGGTGACTTAAGAGAGGTTCGAGTGTACGTACATATAATGTTCTCTTTGGCATTTGAAACCCCTAAGCTTTACTATAAACTACATACACTAAAAATAAAACGGCTTCTTGCGCGAACTGGAACCGAGTGCACGACTGAAAAAACGTTTCATCAAAATGGACATGGACCTTAACGACAAAGAGAATAAAAAAAGTAACGCAGAAGTATGACACTAAATTATTTTTTATTTTCCATCAGCAGTATATCTGTACGCCAGATATTTATTTTGTCCTTGTCATTCTGATATATTTATATTGTGTATTTGTCCAATTTTGATGACATAAAAAATCAAAATCAGTTTGACGGTGTAAACATTTTTTTTAATATATTAATTGAAATTCCACCTCTATATTTTACATCGCCCAAATTGATAAATAAAATAGTTTGTAATGGTACATTTACAAAACATCCATATCCCATTCAGTGTCGTATATGCACGGTGTCCGTAAAATGTAGTATATACGTAAATATTTTTTTGAGTGCGTTAAAAAATTTTTTTTTTACAAATTACTCCGCAATTTAAAAAAAAAAAGTTCTTTGAACCGATGCCGCCTTTCCTATACACTTCAAAATGGACCAGAGTGCTAAACAAAAAAAAAAAGGCGTTCAGGCATGACATCGGTAGAAAATATGTAATAAAAAACATACATTCTTCGTTGCCTAAAATAATTACCTCTATGAAGCAGTACATTTTATGTTTCAGTCGACACAAAAATATCTCATCCAGGGGCGTATGACTATTGTATCGATAAAAAATATTTATGTACAAATGTTTATGTATAAAAATTAATTTGTTACAGAAAATATTTCTTAAAAGTCTGATAAAAAAATCTTAGAAAACTAATTCATGTCCGTGGAAAACTAACTAAGGCATGTCTTCGTTAGGTGCAGAAGTGGAGTAGAAATTATGTATTTTATATTTTTACTTTGAAATATGACTTTTTTTAAAATATTTTATGTAAGTAAGTGTCCATTAGTACTAATGGGCTTACAGAAAGAAAGATGAATGTTACGCGGTTAAAATTAATTTAATAACTTAATTGCATTTCTTCCGGGGCTTTTGAGTGTTCTGCCATCGTTGATCCGAGTTTTCATTCCACCATATGCAACACTCCACAAGCGTTTTTTATTGTTCTTTCCCGTTTCCACGGACATGCGCGTTCACATACATATACCATGCGCCTTTTTCCTAACCTTTAGCGCATTTCTCTAGCTACTACCATGTAATGTCCTTTGTTTGGCTCTTGTTGATGGTTGAACGGTAGCAGGGGAAAGAGACGAATTTTTCACTAGAGGCTATATTACTAATTTTAGCAATAACAAAATAGATAGGTATATTCGAACAGATACAGGCGCGCATGATTGTATGAGAATACAATCTGACATTGAAAAGTAACTAACATCGTATTTACAAGTGTTTAAATTTTAATAGAATTCCGAAAGGCCACATGTTATGATTATGGTATACAGGTTACAGTTATGGTGTTCCAAGAAATTAGTCCATCAAATCTTACATCTAGATCGCAAATATAAACTTAATGGAGGTCAATGACAGTGCAAGGTCCAAGTACGGATTCGTTAATGTGAATTTTTTTTATTTGTTGGTACCTTGAATAGTGACATTTTCAGAAAAACTTCATTGGAATTTTTTTGAAAGTTTTTACTTTAAATATAGTTAGTCCTGCTTCTGTATCTACAAGTAATTTGAATGCATTGGTAACGTCTGACATACAGTATAATTTTTTTAGAATGAATGGATAAACATACTTTAGATAGTATTTAATAATATTTAGATTGGTATTGAAATCGTCCAAATTTATTGCGCTGATCTGAGAATGTAGTTCTGCGATACACGAATTTCGTTTCGGGTTTCCGAATTCGGGGGATCTGTTTGCGGAGGTGAACTTAATTGAAAATCATGATTATTATTAGTCTCTATGTATTGCGCGTCATAAAAGTGATTTTTGGGATTATCATCTGTATAATAATCTGAAATTTGGATTTGGCGTAATTACTGGTGATCGATTTTGCTTGTTACCTTGACTTTGTTGAGGAGGTGTATACGGTCTTTGTTGTTCCGCTTGATAATTTTGCTGGTAATTTGGAAAATTTGGTCTCGAAAAGTTTTGCGTGAAATTTTGAGGAGGCTGTTGCTGTTGCCTTTGACGGCATTTATTGGTGTGCTCCACACATTTACGAAATGAGCACTGTGTAATTGTTTGAGCGGTGTTTGATTCACGAGGTTGAGAATTTGGATTTTTATTATTGGGAAATTTTTATTTTCGAAATAATTCAGTTGTAATTCTGAATTCCTTCTCGCGGATATGGCTAACCGCCATGTAATAAAATCCTCCTGGTATTCATATTTCAGCGTCTTTCTGCTCGACCGATAATTGTTGCTTATGAATAAAAGAATGCATTTTCGCTTCGCGTGATCGTAATCGTGATATGATAAAGTTCGGAAATGTGTGCTACAACGCAGGGCTCGACACTATAAAACTGTATGATAATGAAAGTAAAAATCGTATTTTTAAGCGCCTTGTAAATTATATACGCGTGTATTTCTTACTCCTGCGTACCCACGCCACTGACCGACCCTTCTCGATGTCCCGGGACTCACGTAAACGCGGTAGTACGCCGATCTCATGCGGGAACGATGGATAGATAAATGCAATTTTACATGCGGTAAGCCGCGATTTCCAAACCCTAGATATGACAAGTGACAGGGATTCGCCAGAAAGTTGGCGCATTCTTTGTAAATATTGGATTAATGCAGTTAGATCGCGCGAATCGTCAAAATGACCCTCTAGTAAGGTTTTAATTTCGTCCCGAATATTTGGGTTTCTTGAATAGATTAATTCGGCTGCACGTCCTTTTAGTTTGTTTTTAATATGTAAAGTTGAGAATACCTACATTTTTGTTACCGACTTCCAAGCTAAAGGCAGTACAAGAATTAATAAATGCATTGAAAAAAAATTGGTTTCATATTCCGAAATTAGCGAAAATACTTCACTAATCTCTTTTTATTATCATATTTAATCTGTGAATATGAATTAGTAAAAACGCATAGTAGGCATGTGTCACTTTAATTTTTCTTTTAAATGCTCTTTACAAAGTATTTAGCATTTGTCCAATGTAATTTAGTAAGCTAATTTGTGTGAAGTTCAATTTATTTTTCTGTGGTGTAGCAACACTTTTTTTAGAACTCGTCTGAATTATACACAACTAACTTACATTAGACAAATGCCAAATACTTTGTAAAGTGTAATTAAAAGAAACAAGTGACACGCTATGAATTTTTACGAATTTATATTCATAATTTATATAGGACAATAAAACGAGTTGAATAACAAGTGATAACCGTATCATATTCGAAAAAAATAGAAAAAGGTAAAATAGTTTTAAAAAGAATTGTGCTATACTGTGCACATCTTTGTAGCGTTAAAAATTTACCCACAAAAAAAGTTACGACACCATATGCATAGGGGTTGCTTGTTTTAACCCCATGTGAATGAAGATGGAAAATAAACATTTTAACCCAAGATGTTCTCTTAGTAAAAGACACCAAATCTCAAATTCTTATGTTATTCCGTTATTGAGATACAAAATATTTATATATTTTTTTTGTTCACCTTCTATGTGCGAATAACTTCTATGTGCAGGGAGAGCTCTTATCTAAAAAAAATATATGAAAAGCCCCCTTTAAAATCATCTGTACAACACACCCTTTAAATGTTTTAATACAATTGTAGGACATCCTGTGTAGGTGAATAAAGTTGTATGATTCTGAAAGTTAGATGCATACAATCCATGTTTCATCTCATCAGTTTTGTGGGTTATACTTACTCGCGAACCCCGGTTTATGACGTTTTTGACTAAATAGCGGCAACTCAAATTTGCTTCTCAATAACTTACATTCCTATTGTCAGAAATGCTGTTGAATTATTTTAACAGCTGTTCTGTAATTGATTGCGGTTGTGTTGTTTTATATGTTGGTCCGAAATTTCAATGTTTTGGTTTAAACATATTTATTTCAATTAATGAAGTGCTGCATTTTAATTATTAAGACATATTCCTAAATCATTTAAAGTTAATACTTAAATAATTATTCCCTTTATAAGGGTGTTTTATCGTAAGTTAGAACAGCATTTTACCACAATTTTTAATTGCATTAACTTTGTATGTTGCAACAAAAATTTAATTGTATTTTATCTCGGAAATGCTTGCTTCTAGCGATCCTGAATATTGAATTGACACCTGTTTCGAATAAAGGTAATAAAATATTACCTTTATAAGTCATGTGGGTCATACAAATCATAAATATTATATAGGTCGTAGAGATCATACATGTAATAATGGTCACAAATAGGATACAGGTCATATACACATAAATGTCATTCAGATCATTTAGGCCGTATAAGTGGAGTGGAGGTCACATATCTGTAGTGAAGAAGAAAAACCAAAATAGTTGAAGAAACTGAAATTTTGAGAATCTCAATAAAGTAGAATATTTCAAACCTTTTCAAAATATATGTATCAGTACTACGATTATTATTAAATGCATAATGTCAACACTTTAATATATAGTACCTACCAAGCACGAGCTAACCGCTTCGAACACCTTGAATCTGACACGAACTGAAACGACGAAAAAACACTACGATTTCAATCTTCGTTTGCATATTTTCGTTTAGTTTAGCTTAAGTGGCCGCGGATACATTTAAAAATATGGCATCTGATTTATAGAAACCTTATCTTGGCTGTAAGCTTACGCTTAGTTTAGTTTCGCTTGCACTAGACGACCGCCTCAACGGAGAAGTACTAAGCTATAAGGGCCATATATGTATAGGTTCAAGTACACATATTGTACAATCTAAATTGTACAATATATGGCACAATATATTCTTTAATAAAGGCTATAATTATATACATTGCGGAGCACTGATTTAATTGACTTAATCGCGTAGTCGTTAGATGGCGATTTATTATATGAACGAGAAGGTCTCTCGCGGTTGCCATTGGTTAGATTTCTTTCAGACGCTGATCAAGACAAATTATACAGACCCGCGAAATGTGAGGCGAAAAAATATGTAAGGAAATAGCAATCAAAGACCATCGTAATGGCTATAGTATTTCCAATCTCACTTTATACTTTGTACAAAATAAAAAAGATGCACGTCACCGATGACGCTATTAGGTAAATGTGTGCAGTGATACGGTGTACTCAATTATATTGAAATAAAAACTTTAAGGAATGTCATCGAATTTTAAATTTCGCGCTGATATTCGTTGTTCTGCAGTTGACAGCAGATCCGAAGTTGCCATTTTGTATTACTTGACATTTGTCACATACCGCAATGTTTTTGTGCAACAATTCAGTTAAATTTTGTGACTGTGAGTGCATAACTGGAGCCTACATCCTAATAACGGAAAAGTAATTAAGATACAAGACTAGTATTGTTATCTATATTTATTTATTTATATTTATTTATGTTTATTTATTATAAACTTTTTAGATTTCAAATTGGTCTATAAAATGACCCAGGGCAATTGCACAGATTTTCAATAATTCTACGACTGAGATTGTTTACGAAAAAGTGCGTGGAATCCTAGGTATGTATAAAGAATGTTAAAATAATAACCATTAAATAAACTATCCGTAAATATCCATAATTCTCCTTCATTGGAAAATAATACGCGTACCTACTCTATTAATAAACCCATCACACGAGAAATTACTTCCGATAAATAGCTCGTGATCAGTTAGCGCTTTTTCCGGAGTGTATGACAGCCGTTTCGCCATTCCGAAATATCAGAATCAGTCATTGTACACATGTTTGAGGTATATCTAAACCACTACTGTTAAACGATTACTGCTACACGATTAAGTTATTGTGCAATAACGCACTGGTTATACCGTCGCGAAAGCAGGTACGTAAGGAAATACCGTATGTGAATTAATTTCTAGACACAGACGTTGCAGTGACCTTACACAAATTAGAGCGAACTGCGTCTACTCCAGTCCTTGGCTTCAGCGGTGCGGGGGTTTGGTTCTCATTGAAATAAGGAAGGTACAAAATCGTCAACTAATGCGATTTGTACCACTTAATCTGCCTTATTATATTTCCTTAGGTCTTAATTCCTATTCACTTAGGTCTTACTTCCTTTCTTTTTTCTTGCCTTGCAACTAATGTAAGAATACATACGGTATATTTATTTAGTGATAATATTAACTCTAAAAAAATTGTAAAATGCCGCTCTTTACAACTGTAGAGAAGGTACAAATAATTAAGTGGTACTAAATTATATTTATAAATGTATTTAGCATTTGAAAATAAACTAACCTCAAGTAGCGAAACAATACGCAAAAAAAAATTGAGAGATATGGGTCTTTGTGTTCTCAAAAACGTGAAAAGGAAACGTGAAAACAAGAATGAAGACCGAGACGTACATGTCTGCGTAAGTGTTGTGGAAAATCCCTACGTAGAAAGTCGCACTGTTGAGCGTAATTTATGCATTCGCCAGACCACGTTATTTGAAAACTTTGAAGAACAATGGGTATAAATCGCGAAAAATTTGACCACAGAATGATCTGCTTTCTAACGACAATGTCCGACGGATGTAATTTTGCGAAACTGCAGTGGAAATGTCGAATCGCGATGAAAACGCGATACTGAAGTTAGGAAAAGGAGCGTCGAACTTATGTGGGTCGTATATCCTAGAAAACTAAATGTGTGGGCGGACCTTTTTTTATTGATGGGATTTTAAATTCCGCTAAATATTTAGATCTCTTACGGAACAGTATCATTCCAGCAGTTCGACACTTGCCAGAAATTGCAATTAATGATATTTGGTTTCAACAAGATGGATAGCCCTGCCACTCAACCCAAGAAGTAATGCAGTATTTACGGTAAATATTTCCTGGACGACTTATTTCTTCTCAGGGAACATTAACTTCGCTTTCACGTTCACCGGACTTGTCTCCCAATGATTTTTTTTTGTGCGGACGTAAAAAAAAAATTATGGTTTTGAGGGGAATTGCGAATTGGGAATAATACTTTGGACGAGTTGCGAATGAAAATTAGTAACTGCATACAAAGTTCCTGGAGTGGGTACTGGAACTTTCGGCGTAGAAACAAAAAAATTGGACGTTTTCACGAAACACTATACTTTTCTCGACGCGCGTTTCGCCAACTAAGTTGGCATCTTCAGAACAAGATTAAAATTTCAATATAGTAGTTCGATGTTTCGTGAAGAATGTCCAGTTTTTTGCATACAAAGCATTAGCCCTGAAATACTACAGAATATCAGATAAGGTTTTATTGATAGATTGTGTTATTGTTTGGAAAAGGAGGGAGGTTATTTTGAGAATTGTATATACCTATTTTTTTATTTTGTTGTAATATTGGAAATTTATTTACTTTATTAATTAATTATTTATTACTTCACTTTTTTTGAGAATATTTATTTTTTTGGGTTAATTTTAATATCCGCAGAATAATTAATTTTGAATTGAAATCTCTAATCTTCTAGTTTCTTATATAATACGCATAATATTGTAGCGGCCGTGGACAGGTGGGTCGCCGCGGTATTGAGAGGACTGGGCCCAAACAAGTGCCGCGGATAGCCGGTGCCGTCTGAAAACATCGCGTAAGGAATTCGTGAAAACCCTAGTCGAACTAGGGACTTCTTGATTGAACGGCGGGAAATATAAAACCATGTCGGGGCAGCGGAGAGGACAGCCTTTAAAATAAATGGATGGGAATCGCGTTGTAAAACGTACGCTGATATAAATTCGGATATAAATAATTGTATATAAATTAGTATTCATGTTAGTCAGTAGTTTATTTCTCTTTATGTTTCGTTAATAAACTGTGATGTTAAAGGTGCGTGTTTAATTCTTTTTCACATTAAAATGAACCAGAGTTGGGCAAAACATTACAATATTAAAAGTGTAACATGTATACTCGAACGTCGGCGGACGTGAACTCATTTTATTTTTATTTTATTATACCATACCCCCCTCCAGGAAACCGAGGAATGGAGTTGGGGCAAATATAACATACATTTGGTGTCAGGTGTGGTTGTGAAAAGAAATCAACAATTAAAACAATGAAATAAATAAATTAAGAGCAATTGCTTCCAAACATATGTTTTTAAATGACCTTAACGTGGCAGGTCTGAGAAGAACGGGAATGTGAAACCATTGGGAAAACTACCCCAGATTTTGCCCCTTCTGGTTAGGCAAACCATCTTTACTAAGCGTGACGTGACGCAAAACCATGACGCAGATCGAAATATTTTCCATTGCAATCCCATAATAAAGACATAGAATGTCAAAAGTCGAGCTACAGAAATGGTTACATCGTTGACATTGGTGCTACGTGGTGACGCAACATATATATTGCAGACTCTTTCTCTCGATGAACAGGATAATTACCATCAACTTGTCCGATATCTGGAAATGCGATATGTTCAGTCCCATCACGAGGATGTCTACCATTCGCAGTTAAAGAACCGCTGCCAGAACAGTAACAGTACAGGAATTTGAGGCGACATAGCGCGGTTAGTTCGTTTGGCCTATTCATCTACGCCAGAGAACATTATGGAACGACTAGTCATACAGGCATTTTTAGATGGCCTGCGTGATACTGAGACCCGTAAAGCTCAGATTCTCGCTCGTCCCAGCAAGTTCGTGGATGCTTTAGGGCGAGCTTTGGAGTTCGAAGCTGCCAGCCAAAGTTTCAGGGGTTAAGCTAAGGTTCACAAGGTGGGGGTAGACGTCGAAGAAGGAAACTGCAGAGAATGGACGACATCCACGAACGAGTCGATCCGAGAATCCAGGGCGCTAGCGACCGCCTTAAGAAGACCTATGACATCAACACCATCCACAGGAGGTATCAGCCCAGAAACCAAGTCACAACGTCGCTATGGGTTATCTCCAAAACTACAAAGTTCCTGGGACGGTCCATATGAGGTCGTCACACGAATCAATGATGTAGTCTATCAAATCCAGAAGTTACCAAGAGGGAAACCAAGGGTTGTCCACTTCAACCGTTTAGCTTCTTTTGCAGGAAGCAACAACGAGCAAGCTGAAGTCAGAGTTCTACAGGTCAGTACACCAGACAGCGAACCCTCTTTTGAAGGATTCATGTTGTTGCATTTCAACAGCCAGAAAGTTTGCTACGGTGTACGTGACTTGCTCAAGACTCCTGTTGACTTCTGTCTTGCAACTGTGTAGCAGCAGATCATCGAATGTCTCGAGGAATTGCACTTACCTTCAAGACGGTATTTGGGCAGTCGGAAGAATTACGCAGATAAAAGACAGAGGTTGGGCGAGTCCTTCAAATAACGGTAGCCCAGTAAAAAAAAGAGGTCCGTATTCTATTTGGTAACCAAGCAACTATCACACCATATACCAACTTATCTGAATGCCTGAACACATTAGTCGAACTGAGGGAGCGTTCTTGTCCCAGAACATAAGTAGCTTGGCGATACTCAAGATAGCTAGCGGACTAGATGGCCTGGATTGGAGGATGATAAGAAGTATGCTATAAGTCATTTTCCTGTTTACTGGAATCGAAATACTGGTATACTGCTGTAACCCCAAGAGATCACCCAACGAGAAGACTGTGGACTGCTTCTTCTATAGAACATCGTTATGTAATAACGGGCTTTGTTGCAGGTATCGTCACGAACTAGAGTATATTGCAAAATGTCGGATACTACACCAGTGCCATAGCATTGTGAAGACGTCACGGTCTTTTTGTGACGTCATCACAAACTTGTAAGTAACTTGTTTAATTAAGTAATTGTTACCTTATAATTCTTGAATCAAGTTTCTTCGCGTTTTAGGCCCAAATTTTTATAAAGTTGGATAAGTTAGTTTCAGTATTATTTATTTTTTCGACACTGACGTTACCGCACCTAAAAGTACAGCTTCGTCATATAATAAATAGTTTGTCCCCTAGTATGTTTATATCAATTATTGCTAGAGATTGCCGATCGTGTCGCAATACAGAGGTGTATTATAGAAGTTTACCATTATTATTTGTGTGTTCGAGGTGTTTATGTCGTCGGCGACGGTATTACATTATCATTAATAATAAAATGTCAAACATGCAAACGCTTAAAAACTGCCATTTACAGGCAAATTTAATAAATCCATCGGTGATTTTAAATATTAATTTTTTGATGGCGCGACCGTAATGTGTAGAGTATGTAAGGAAAAACTTCTGCGTAGGGGAAAACGTGATTGTAGAAGTCACATTAATACCGTGAAACATAAAAATGAAAATGAGGGTATGAGAAATATAAGAGGATATTAAAAGAAGACAACGGTTTTACCAAATTAAGACAAATTTGTGATGGTGCATCTACAGATCCGTTAAGTGAGTGCAAATAGTATTATAATTAAGCCTGCATTACATCAGTAGATGTCGAACAGTGGTTCTCAAAATATAAGCATATATTATCACCACAGCAAACCACTGTTGGGGACAATAATTAATAGGGTAAGTTTTACATACATATATGGTTATGAAGTGTTAATGTTTTGTTTTTTTTTACTGTATTTAATATTAATTACTTTCTTATGTTATAGTCCTTCTAATTGTAATTGAAAACGATAAATACGCCTTGGGAACAAAAAAGCGGTGCAACTTTATGATTCCATGGGCGTGCATATATCTTTTATAAATTCTTAATATTTGTAATATAATTTGCTGTAAATAATGCTCATTTAGCCAGACAATCTCGAAAATTGTCTGTGTTAATAAACCTAGCTGAAATATACGTCACTGGCGCCTTAAACACGTAGAATTTCTAAAGTCGTAAATCATTTTAACGACGTCGTAAAAATTTTATGGCACAGTGGACCGAATAAGTATTTGGATGTATTACATATAAAGCAATCCTATAGTACATATAATGGTCGGCATTTGCTGGTGCATTCGCGGCTGCCGGCAGCTCAGGCGTTGCCAGCTCTTCAAAATTTTCTTAAGTATAGTAATATTCATAAAGTTGTTTTAATTTATAATCTTTTTTTCCAGCAATTTTAAACGCTTTATTTTAATGCTAACTAATGAATTTATATCTATGTATTTTTTTTAAATATTTCCAAACTAGCTTTCTAAGAACGTCATGAACTAACAGTTTACTGAAGTATGAATTATACTTGTATAGTGAGCTTAGCAATTTTAGAAAATATATCTGACAACCTTGCTTTTTTCTACCTATTTTCAATTTAGAATGGAAATAGAATACATGTATTACATTATGATCCGTAGGCCTATGTTCGACGGCACATTTCGGCCAACTCTAATTATTGTTTTGCGTTTTATCTTCTGTGAACTATCGCTTTGTAATAATTGTAACCAGAGTCCGACTCTGTTGCGACTAGTCGGAGTTCTGGCTCGGCTGGCTCTACTAGGATTTGTGTAACGTCAATTACAATAAGATACCAATTACAAAACCAATAAGATTACCGCCAATTATAACGCCTAAGAAAGCAATATATTCTATCTTTGTTTACATTTCTTTTCATTCCTAGTCACTCTGTTGCTATCTGCTATCATCATGCCCTATCACAATGGGTATTCTGTATATAATTTTATATATTTAATGATTTAATGCACAATATTTCAAAAACATGTGGAAGAAACTATGACATATCGTTGTAATCAGAAGAACAAGCAGAATTTAACAAATGGAAAACTATAGGGTTTCCATTAAAAAATTGAAAAGAAGATAAAGTTAATAAAACAGCTGCTACTTTTTGATTCCATTGTTTTCTAACAGCATATTCTGAAATTTCAGAAAAAATAAGTTTATAAGTTTTTCGTAGTTCTAATTATAATGGAGAATTGGGGGGGGGGTGGTAATTTTCTCCAACTCACCTTATACAAAACGCCTTATTTAAATAGTTAATTTTTGCGGAGGATTTTGCTTTGGGGTTTATTACGGCTTATTCGCATTGTGTCGCTCGCCGAAGTTATTTATTAACATTTACCATTGAAAACTCGTTAATGTTAACAACCGTTCTTTGTTATTTGATTGGATGTTAATAGCCTGTTATGAAAATAAGTTAGAGTGTAAACGATCTATTCTAACAGCAACTGGAGTGAATTCCATTTAGAACACTTTCTCTAATAGTAAGTACTCCACCCTAGACCATACAAACCCGTTTAACGATTCATAAGAAATGTTACGACAAAATTTATCCTATTGTAAACGGAATTAGCCAGGAACTAAATTTTATACTAATTGTAAGATTAATATTCTCGTTTACAAGCGATGTGTAAAATGAACAGCTTAAATTAGCAAAATACTGCATTAAAGTGTGCCCACCAAACTATTATCTGCTTCAGTCAGTTATCAATGTAGTGTTTATTCACTACGCGAAAAGTAAGAAAAAGTTGCTGTGGAAGACCGAACCATCAGTGACGGCGCACGAACTTGGAAAAGGTGTGTTCTGCGTTAAAAAAAAGTCAAAGAGGAATATAGGTACATACATATTTATGTATGTATATGCCCTAACCTTTTCGGGTATCTCTACAAATATGTAGTAAACGTAAACTCGTAACTTGAACCTAAAAGTAAATATATTTTGACAAAACGGAAATGCATAAACATAAGTTAATGGCATATAAGTGCTATGCGTCTTTGTTTGGCATTGGTAATCTTCTATATTACTTTCAACAATTACTTTCAAAAAAGTCGGGATCATTTTTAATCAAATATTTTCTGAAGATAACACAGATATCAGTCTCCTACTGTCACTGTTCGTTAGTTACTCTTTATTAGTTCTTATAAAATACTTATATCGTGTCGAACTTGTCAATATAGTAAAAAATATATGAATAAAATTATCACTTAATTAATATTAGGATCCTAATAAGTAAAATATAGAATAAAATGTAAAAGTAAATGTAAATGTAAAAAAAAATATAAAACATATAAATGTAAAAGAACAAACAATAGAACATATTAAAAAATAAATAAATGAAGAACGAATACACTTATATCCTAAAAACGCTACAAACACTAAACACAAAAAAGAAACCTATGTATATACATACAAATATTTAACTTTAAATTTCATCATTCAAATATTCTTCTATTGTGTAGTAACTATTTATCTAGTAATAATTTACTTACTGCCTTCGTCATTTGCTTAAAAGATCAATTTTTTATACTTTGAGGTACTTTATTATATTTTTTTATTTTTTTTATTCCTATTTTTTATATTATTTTTATTAGTTTTTTTGAATGTATTTATATTTTACTATATTTGCACTTACTAGGTTCCTTTTATATCCTGTGTTATGTACTGTGATATTTTTGTTACAGTTATCAAAAGTATAATGTTCTGACAAAAAATATAACTTCATATCAGTGGCGGCTCGTCAGGGGAGGCAGAGGAGGCAGTGCCTCCCTGTGAAAATTATTAGTTTTTTTTTTATAAACCTACTATACTTTAATTTTATTTAATAAAATTAAAATTTAATGTACTACCTATAATACTTTAATTACCTTTCATTTTTAAATTCATATATCGGGTAAAAAATTAATTTCTAAAAATAAAAATATTAATAAACATATGTCAAAAGAGTTCTTGCTCTATTAATTTTTGCAACATATTAATCCTCATCCAGCGCCTAATCTATTGCCGTGGTGGCAAGCCTCCGATGCCAATTTTTTTACATATGTATTTATAGGGAATAGGAGGCTCGCTATTCGCGATCCTGCATTGCTAACAAATTTAACCCTTAACTCTAGTTTTAAATTTAACCCTTAACTCTAAGGTCATTTATAAAACTGCATAGCGGAGGCAAACACGCCCACCTCCCACTTCTCACACGTGACAGCGCAGAAACCGAGTTATTTGATTTCATGCACCTAACAACCTAACCTACAAAATTTAATATATTGTATTGTTCTGTGTTTTGAAAATGTTTGTTGGAAAGTACCGTTATTCTTGCTGTTTTTAGTGTTTTGAGTGGTATAGGTCGGTAATAATTATTGTACGACGGTACGTAATACGATTCTGAAGTCAAAAATGATTTTTGACATATTTCAATTTTGATTTCAGAATCGTAATCAGCAACCCAAAAAATTTAATAATATGCATTTAATATCAACTTTTTACTTTTTAGTGAAATTTGACAGCTTTTTGACAGCTGTCATTAAGTCGAAATTTATTCTTGACTTCAGATTCGTGATCAGCGACCCAAAAATCCAGAATAAACAATGTTTTAAAAAAAAATCCTCTATTAGAGATTATGGGGGTTATATGGGGGTGGAGAGAAAAATTGATGAGGTAGAAAAATTATTTTTGCCAAATTTGGTTTCAGTGCATCAAAATACATAGGAAATGATGGGTCTGATCGCAAAGTCAGAACTTTTTTTTTGTAGACCTGTATTATTTAAGTTAAATTATTGATTGATTATTTAAGTAGAGATCCTTCTCCTAACAATGTGGCATATTATTAACAATGTTTACCATTACAAAAATTTAGGAAACAAAAAATTTTACAAAATATGTTTGCCCCCCCAAAAAAAAAAGTCACGAGCCGCCACTGCTTCATATATATATATAAGATTGGTAAAGTAAGTATTTTTTTTACCTATAAAAATTGTTTACAGCTATCCATCTGATTCATGTTTAAAATATTCCTAATACACCTTTTTTTCAGAGTAAATATTCCGTTGGCATCATTAGAGTTACCCCAGAAAATTATTCGATACTTTACGGGATACGGGACTGTACGTATGCATGGTATGCCAGAAATGCGGTAGACTGATTTATATTTTGTGCTATTACTTTTCGAGCATAGCAATACCTAGCAATGGTTTGTGCAATGTAGTTAGTATGCGCTCTCCAGTCCAATCGTGAAATCAATCTTGACCCCCAAGAAAGAAGTATTGTTAACTGATTTTATAGTAGCATTATCACTGGTAAGTATCAATTCTTGATTGTTCTTTTGGTAAGACAAATTAATTATTTGTGTTTTATCTTTATTTAATTTTAAATTATTCGCGTGAAAATAATTTTCTAGGGAATCCAGTGTATTAGTGTTACTGTTTGTTTTAGTGCAATTATGAACGAGGTATCATCTGCATACATAACAGTTGTTACATCACTAGCTGCAGGTAAGCCATTAGTGTATAGGATATATAACAAAGGACCTAATATGGACCCCTGAGGTACACCCCTCTGAATAGATATGTGTGATTTTATGAGATTTCCATTAATACCTGTTTCTATAACACACTGTTTTCTATTTTGTACCTTTCAATTTTTTTTTATTAAAATTTCGTTATCCACTGAATCAAATACCTTTGACAAATCTGGACATACAACCATGGTATTGTTATTTTCATTTAATAATCGTGTGACCTCACTCAAGGCTTGATAGGTATATGGCTCTTATTGTTGATTTGTTTTTTTCTGAAGCCATTTTGTGTATCTGACAACAGGTAATTTTCCAAAAGGTTTCCAAAAAAAGCTATTAATTTGCAGTAGATCACTTTATCAAATATTTTGGTGATATTTGAGAGAAGTGCAATAGGTTTGCAATTGTTTATTAAGTCTTTCTCTCCCCTTTTTGTGTATAGCCTTAACGTGAGCCATTTTAAGATGTTCAGGAAATATGCCTGTATTTAAAGTTAAATTTATTATATATGAGAGTGGATATGATATCTCCTCAGCCACTGATTTTAATAATTTAGTTGGTATTTCGTCTTCTCCTACATAATTAGTGTTTTTTAAATACATTATTATGTTATAGACCTCATTTGGATCGGTGGGATACAGAAATATGTTAACATTATCACTTTTTATAAATGTTTCACGTTGTTGTTACTATTGCTTATTTTTAGTATCATTATTAATTGGTGAGCATTCATTTACAAAGATGTTATTTACAAAGAAGTTATAAGAAATTCTAAATATTATTTAGAAATAATTATTTAGAATTTTCTGTTCATTTTTGTCATTTATACCAATATTATCTAATACTGTAAATTCACTTTTAGTTTTCGCGCCAGTATAATTTTTTACCAAGTTCCAAACTGCTTTTCCTTTATTTTTCGATGTCTCAATGTATCACAAGTGTGACACAATGTGTCACGCAGATCGACAATGTTTTGCCTTATGTATGACTTTTTTTAAAATACGCATTTGTCACTAGGTATTTCACCATTTAATTTTTGGATATACATAATTCTTTTATTTTTGCAAGAAGTTTTTATTCCTTGAGTGATCCACGTTTTTAAATTTAATTTATTTTAACTTTTTTTATTTCTCTGAACACTTTTTTAGGAAATATCGCGTTCATTGTATTTTTAATGTAACTTCCCAATTGCGATTTTGTAATTCATTTTTAATCTGACGTAATTTTGTTTCAGAAAATAGTCTTTTTTTCCTATTTGTCGTATTTTTTATAATTGTATGTGCCTCCCACTCTACTAGTTGTGCCTCATGATCAGAGAGAGTTCTTGTAATTATTTCAGCCTTATATGTATATTAATATTTGTAAAAATCTATTAGTGAACAAGATTTGTTTTTATTCTAGTAGGTTCAAATATAGTTTGTCTTAGGTTATACATAAGTAACAAGCTGATAAAATTTTGGGTATTTCTATTTTCCATGATTTGTATATTTATATTGAAATCCCCAGCTAAGATTATTTTGTATTTTCGATAGCAATTTTGTGTGCAATTTAGTATATCTGCTAGGGTATTCAAAAATATGTCTATATTACCTTTTGGTGGTCGGTACACACAAATAACTAGGATTTTGGTTGCCTCACATAATATAGACGAACATTCAATACTTTTGTGTTTCAGAAAAATTAAAAACTTCTTCACATGCAAGGTCATTTCTAATAAAAAAGCAAGATCCTCCATGGGCTTGATTTTCCCTGGACCACACGGATGTTAGTTTATAACTATTTAAATATATGGAAGACTGTGGATGACTTCGGATGTATACCAGTGTTCCGTTATACATAAGATAGCTGGCTCATATTCCATATTATCTATAACAACTTCTAATTCTATTAATTTATTTTTTAAGCATTGTATATTTTAATGAAATATTGTGAATACATGGAAATCCAGTTCTGAGTTTTTATTTGTGTTACTTTCATCGTGTTTATCCTTATTAGAAGTGTTATTTTTATATTCTTTTTGCTTGTTTTATATGATAGCCTGATTATTTATCATTATCTTCTTCCTCACAATTGATAGTGGAACGTACTTCGTTTTTGTTTATCTTCCCTCCTCATTCGATGTTATACGTCTTGCTGCATCAAAGTCGAATCGCCTATAAGCTACTCGGCTTGGCCAAAAACTAGATTCATATAGTATATCCTTTTCAGCACTCAACATTTGTTGAGTGTTGTTTCCCACGCTCTCCAACTTTTTTTCTACTTCTGCAATCTTCTGTTCCAATAATATCTTATTTTGTTGTAGAAGTGCATTTTTTTCTTCCAATTCTTTAAGTAACCTTTTTAGAAAGAGATTTTCGTGCATCGGTTCATTGTTAATAGATATTTGTGAGATATTCATTTCATGTTTGCCAGTTGTTTTACTGCTGTTGAAATCCTATTTCAATTTTTCACATGGAATGCAGCACCATCTATTTTCTTTTTCTGCGGTTGATCTCTTATATAATGTTGTATTTGTTCGATGGTTAAATTAGCACAATCTCTGTGAAATCAGAAGTAACATTTGTTGCATTGTATTTTATGTGCGTTATGTATTATAACAGTAGTGCACTTGCTGCACATTAATGTATTATTGCTCATGACTGATCAAATAATCATCACCATAAAATCTGAGTCCTGAACTGCTTTCAGTTTATTTATAATTGGTATCTACACCTTGATAAGAAAGGCGTCTTTTTGCACTCCGACCGAGGCGATAACTATTCTGGACTTATTTTAGACTTTACATGTTATCTCTTCGTAACTATTCGTATAACAGAAATTACATATTGCAAATAGCAATATGTACCTAATACAAGGGACCAAATCCTGATTGTAAACTGGGGCTGGTATAATTTTATTGTATCCATCAACTTAGCAGTTTCCCTTAACAATTCCTCTAGGAAGATCCAAGAATAGGAGACATATTTAAAAACTCCATAAAAACTCTATTTGTCTTTTAGGATTTCTAAAATCTGATCTAATGTAAAGAATGGACAGTTTTATTTTAAGCGTTCGCGTACAGGATACATTGTTAGCAATCTATTTAGAATTTCATCTGGAAACGTTTTTGAGAATTAACAAAAATAATTCATTTGACTATTCAAACTGTGGACCATTGACAACTTGACAGAGCACAAGACGCTCAAGAAATTTTTGACATTATCAATGTATTTATAATATTCAAATAAATATTATAAAAGTACTGGAGATAAGGGCCGATTAGGTACACTACTTTTTAATTCTGCACAGTATCTGATAATGGAGAATTTATCTAAGTCAGAATAAATTGTTATGTAAATTGTAATGTTAATGTTTGGGCAAGAATAAGCATAACAATAAGTATAAAAATATAATATTTTTTATGGTTTATGATCTTTTTTCACCGTTTTTTTTTTCTGTTTCACACGCTGTAGTTTTTCGGTTCAAGTTGTCTAGCTTTTAGTTCTCTTTTTGCTCATATGCACATCATGGGGGTTAAAGTAACAAATTTCAGAGTTGCTTTCGCTTTTCTTTGGTTTTTAAGTAATTTTTGTCGTTATCATCAAACAAGTCACAAATAGAAACAACAAACATTTCAATTTAATTAATCCCATCATAGCTTTTTTTAATACAAGAAGACCTACATATATATGTATATATGGGACATTCTCTGTCAACGGGAGACCCCCCTCTGCCCAAAATTGGTTCACATATTTTGAGACATATGTGGGCGCAAATCAAAGCTTATTATCCCTAGTTTCAAAGGCCGTCTGGCTTTTTCGAAAAAAACATATTGGTGGATCAATATGGCCATAATGCTACGATCTCACTCTGAGAAAACAGTTTTATGAAGTATACGCTTATCCAGGTCATCTTAAAACGACGGGAAAAGCATACCAATATGTAATTTTGGTCTCTGAACATGAATTCGTCATTATTTACGACGCAAAAATGTTGCGCGTCTTCCCTAACCTCAAAAAACGCTCCCGAAAACCAGTTTTTTGCAATTTGCGCTTATCCATGTCATGCTAAAATGATGGGAAAAGCTAGAAAAATCTAGGAAAAAATCACTGAACTAGGACATTTTAAGGGCAAATCTTTTTTTTTTTGGAAAAGTACCAGAACAGCAGAATAACTCGTCAGAAATGCATTTTTGGAAAAAAATGTTTTGTACAAAAATTTTAGGATTTTCCCCGGCTATAAAATGGAGACCTTGAATTTGCCCTTGAACATGACCTTCAAGGTCATTTTAATGTCAAGGTTGTTTTTCAAATGGGAACACCTATTTTTGAAATTGGAATCGAAAAGATCTTGACCATGTCCCTCAAGGTGATTTCAAGGTCAAGGTCATTTTTATAAACGTGAAATTGCATATTCTTGAGCCCGAAAAGGACGAATGGAAAAAATTCGAGACAACGATAATCATCTCATAAAAAGGTCACTCCAAAGTCAAACGTACAAAACCAATGAGGGTGGTGATCTCCACAAATTGAAATGAGGGTAATCTAGGACATGTCCGGCTGTATTTTTTCCGCTCCCGTTTAAAAAACGACCCTGACCCTCAAATGACCTTGAAGGTCCTGTTCAAGGTCATATTCAAGGTCTCCATTGGATAGACGGGGGAAAATCCTAAAACTTTTGTACAAAACATTTTTTCCAAAAATGCGCTCCTGGCGAGTTATTCTGCTGTTCCGGTAATTTTCTAACACCCTGTATATATACATACAAAAAAATATTTGCCCTTAAAATGTCCTAGTTCAATGATTTTTCACAGATTTTCCTAGCCTTTCCCATCATTTTAACATGACATGGCTAAGCGCAAATCGCAAAACACTGGTTTTCGGTAGCGTTTTTGAGGTTAGGGAAGACGCGCAACATTTTTGTTCGTAAATAATGACGAATTTATCTTCAGCGACCAAAGTCACGTATTCAATTGCTTTTCCCATCGTTTTAAGATGACATGGGTAAGCGCAAGACGCAAAAAACTGGTTTTCGGGAGCGTTTTTTGAGGTTAGGGACGACGCGCAATATTTTTCGTCGTAAATAATGACGAATTCATGTTCAGCGATCAAAATTACATTTTGGTATGCTTTTCCCGTCGTTTTAAGATGACTTGTATAAGCGTATACTTGATAAAACTGTTTTCTCATAGTGAAATCGTAGCCTTATGGCCCCATATTGGTCCACCGTTATGTTTTATTCGAAAAGGCCAGACGGCATTTGAAACTAGGGATAATAGGTTTTGATTTGCGCCCACATATGCCTTAAAATATGTGAAGCAATTTTGGGCAGAGGGGGGTCTCCCGTTGACAGAGAATGTCCCATATATAAATACAGTATATAGTAAATTTAATAAATTTCTTAAATAGAAAGCGGATAAAATTACTATCATTAGTTTAATCTAAAATCAACCAAATTATACAGTAACAAATTTCGGAGACATTTTCTTTTTTTTTGTTTTTCAAAAATTTTTCTGACATAAAACTTGCCATCAAACTAGCCATGAATGGAAACAGCGGACAGAAAAGAAACTTGAAAAATATAAGTAAACACCATCATCGCTTTTTTAATAACAAGAGTACGCAGATAATAAGTCTAATAAGTTTATTATATGGAAAGCGGATCAAATATACTAACACACTTAGTCACAGCGTAATTTTATCTTTATTTTTTACAATCATACAATTTTTACCATTATTATTATTTTGGGTGCCAAATGAACCATTATTTCATTACTGCAGATATTAGAGTATAATTAAAGTTTATTAAATACTGTAACGTTTATTTGACAATTTATTAAATTAAAAAGATTTTATTCACATTTTTTAAAGTTATGTATGAAATACTTAATATTATGTGTTTATTCGTTTTGTTTTCTTTACTTTCGTTTCGATGAGATTTTGCGTAGACAGGATGTTTCCTAACTTCATGTCATTTATCAAAAATATTTTCCTGTGAAAGTGTAAGTGTCCCAAAATCCATTTCTATCAAGGTATCAACGATTAATGGTTAAAATGCTTAAACATTAACGTTTTAGCCTTAACAGTTTACTACATTTTTAACGATTTACAGAAAATCGCATTTTTTTTTTTTTTGTTTTAACAGCACATTATAGTATTTTGCAAATATTCTATCAAAATTTCAAGTTGATCTAATGAATAGTTTTCGAGGTATCCTATAATAACCACAGGTATCCTACGGATTTTTACATACAGGGTGTTCTCCAAGTAGTCTGAAAAACTGAAGGAGATACTTGCTTAAGTTATTTCATGAAGAAAAGGTCATACAAAGTTTTTTCCTAGTTGTTGAGACACAGAGCATTAAAGTTTTAATTGTTTTTTTTTTGTTTTTTTTTCGAAAATCTCTGGAGTAGACTAATATTTTCTTTTTAAATTTATGTCACTTATACAACATTACTTGTTTAACATTTTCTTAAAATAAAGTATTTCGATAATATTCTATCAAAATTTCAAATTGATCTAATGAATAGTTTTCGAGGCATCCTGGTCCCCATCGAGGCATCCTGGTCCTGGTCCCCCAATGGACCGTCTTACCACTGACGGCAGGGTTGGTTTTTACATATGTACAAACAGGGTGTTTCCTGAGTATTCTGAAAAACTGAAGGAGATACTTCCTCAAGTGATGTCATGACGAAAAGGTCATATAAAGTTTTTTCCTAAGTGGCTTATTTCTTAAGTGGCTTGAGATACAGAGCGTTAAAGTTTTAAATGTGTTTTTAGTTTTTTTTTTTCGAAAATTGTTGGAGTAAATCAATATTTGCTTTTTAAATTTACACAACGTATATAAGGCATGTTTTGGCGGTTTTTTCCAGCACCAACAGTGGCATGTATGTAGAAACACCCTGTATATGCTGAATAACTACATTTTTAAAGACTGTGATCACTATGTTTTAAAAACCACTCGATAGATCAAAACGAAATTGGTATAGCATATTCCAGATATAAAAAACTAGTGCTTAATCAAAAAAATCTTTTTTTCGATAGGTACTTTTTTAATAAAAATAAACAAAAGATATTTTTCCTTAAAGTTCATAAGTACACTTTTAGTGGCGACGATTTTGTTCGATTTGAGAACAAAAAAAGAAAAGGAGAAATCTTCGATTAAGCACTAGGTAAGATATTAAATTGACAATTATTCTTTGTTGTATCGAAATTAGTAAAATCAATAAGAACTGCTGAAGGTCACCGCAAGACACTATTTGGAAGTGAGCGTTCAACATTCCAGCAGACAACTTGGTCAAGAATTAATATTTTGTTTTGAAATTTTCACGAAGTTAACTTTGAATATAACGTGACTACATGGTACAATATTTAACGTAAAAAAGTATACAACAGCTACACAAAATTAAAAAGAAAATACTGCTTTTTCACACCTCTGACTCGTGACGCCTCATGACTACCCCTAACCCTTTAGTCTATTGTTAAAGATAACTAAGAATTAGAGAATATGACAAAAATAACACTTTTACAAGCTCATAAATTTCACAAGCTTCGCAAATTTCGTTCCATCCAATAGAAAAATAAAAGCATTATTTTTATATTAATTTTGACCTTTGCTTACTTTGTACAAAAAAAAAAACTGTTCGGTACGTCTCGACGGATTGCGTCGTGCAGTTTTCTTTTATACATGCCAAATTCTAGTATCAGATGATAGGAACATCATACTTTTTGCAGATTACAATTTCCTTTCGCCGTTTACGAATAAAATGGAGTGGTCAAGATAAAACAGTCACCGTGTAAACACTGAATTTATCTACGCTTCACTAAAAGCTTATGTCATCTGTCATTTACATTTTTGTGTAAATTGTTAAGGTACAGGTTACCGATATGGTAATTGGTAAGGTACAGGGTACAGGATACTGCGAATATCATTTTTGCATTTGTCTGTCCACGTTAAAAATTAGGTACATACGTTTCGCGTGTACATGATCTTAGATTTGCGTACTAATTGACGTGCACCTAGCTACAGCCTATCCTAAAAAGCAAAACTGGAAGTTAGACAACTAGGAATGAAAAGATACAGGGCGTTTCATTTGAACTAAACTAAAAAACGCTACCTAATTACCTAATTAGGGGCCTACCATCCAAGAAAAGTTATAACGGTTTTTTCAGATTCTGTCAATTTTTCTTAAATATCAAATATTTCCGAAACAGCGGAATTATGTCATTATCGGATGTTGTCATTGACGGAAGGACATATGAGAGACCAAAAAGGCAGGAGTAAAAATGTGTTAATAATGTACATATCTATCGCTTGTGCCATTCAGAAACACCGACTGTTTTTGCTTTGCTGTCATTGCTTGAGCGTACGTTACCACAACCACCATTTTGTCTTTCTGCATTTCTGCATTTCGAAAGCTTGTCCCACATCTACTGAAGTTAAAGGTGCAAATTCAAAATAGTTCTCATGGGCAGAGGACGACACATCACACATATTATTTTCACAAATTACGCAGTTGTTTGTTGTCACTAACATCAGTTCATTATTATTTTTTATATCTACAGAGAACAATGCACGTATTATTATTTCTATACTTTTAGCCGTTGTTTGCAAAACCCGTTTATTAGCTATCAATATCGGGGGCGAAATATCTGAAACACCTACAATTCATATCAGAACATTAACGACCTTACCCGCAAAAATGTGTTGTTTCGTCGACAGCGACATAAATCTATTGCATTGTATATCTTCCTTGATATTTCCCATGACACGATGATATGTCCTGTGTAAATATGTTTTACACAATGGTATGGCTACTAGAGAAAGGAAAATAGTATATTTATTTGGCAAAAAAACGTCTAAAGTGAATATTGTCGACCACGTTCCACAAGGCTACATGAGCAAAACATTTTTTTTATATAAAACAACGATTCTATAAAATCACCGTGTATGTATATCTCATCGGTTAGATTCCCAAAAATACGAGAATGCTTCCCCATAATTCCAGATTACTATCGAGTATTCTGAAAGTGTATTTCTTAAGATATTCGACCGTTTCTAGGCGTTTCGGACACCCGATATATGTTTTATTCTTTGTAGAGGCGGTATTTATTTATATTAATTATAGTGTATTTGATTAATTTTTAAATAAATTTTTAAGTTAATATTTTAAATAAAAACATGGTAGGCTGTCTCACTGACATCCGATATAGAATGTTTGTTTTATATTATTATTAAGTTTATTGTCTCTAAATAATTATTTTATAAATGTCTATCTGTAGATCGGATGTGATGTGTACAGACAGTTATATACACAGTTTGAATCGCTTAAACCTAAGCAAGAAAATCATATTTGAACGCCAGATTAAAGGAGGTTGTTTTTCTCTATCATAATTATATATTAAACGAAATAAACCTATATATTAACCCATTAAAGCCGGCTGTACTCAAACGAGTACATATATCGCACTAGTAATGCAACTAAAACTGTAACGGTGGTTATTTGTTGTTTTGCTGCCGTCCTACAGATCACGCTCTAGGCCTTGAAATGTTGAAAATTCAGGATTTTTAAATATAACCGTATTTTGTGGCCATTTTAATCTAACACTTCTTGAAGTAGGTGTTGTTTACATATGTTTAATGACGTGGTTCATCCAAAGTGTAATATTTCTCAACGAATTTGTTGCAATTATTTAAGAAAATTACTATTTAAAGGTAAGATACTTGTAGATGTAATATCCAAGCAGATGTGTATTGTGTTTTTATGGTTTAAAGATTGCCGTACTCATCTAAGTACATCAGGCGAAAGTATTAGTTCAGCCACAAAAAATATGATTTTATTGCAGCACAATAATATGGAAATTTCACCGGTTTCCTTCTATGGAAAACGTTGTTTTGAACGGCTGGAAGAAGCTGGTGATCAATTGTCAAGTGAATCTTACCATAATATCTATGAAGTTCCTTTAAATATTATACCACCTGCTCTAGATGTAATTACTGATGAAGAGGATCTGCCGACGAAAATAATTTTTATTCAGAAACCCAATCAGAAGTAATATATGCAGAACTCGAAGTACCCAAATTGAAAAAAATCAGAACCAATATTTTCGGCATTTGGAACCAATAATTCCCCTTACACTGAGATTTATGAAATGATGGATAACGAATTAGGGGGATTTGTCTCCCATACAAATATTTGAAAAACTATTTAGCGAAGATGTATTCCAATTGATAGCGGACCAGTCAATGATTTATGCTGCTCAAAAAAATTATCACAATTTTAATGTTTCTGCGAAAGAAATACGCACCTTTATAGGCATCCTAATATTGACTGGATATGTAAGTGTTCCCCAAGAAAGAATGTATTGGTCGAGCGATGAGGATTTGGGTATTTTATCTATAAAAGATGCCATGAGTAGAGACGACAGCAAAATTGGCAACTCCACAGACCGCATGTACAAGTTACGACCATTGATGAATCTTATTACATAAAACTTTTGTCACTGGGGAGTATTTCATAGAGATTTGGCCATTGACGAGTCAATGGTGAAATACTTTGGAGGGCATCCAGCAAAGCAATTTCTGAAAGGCAAACCCGTGAGGTTTGGTTACAAGAACTGGGTTCTAAGTACTTCGACTGGATATTGCTATATGTTTGATGTTTACTGTGGAAAAAAAGATTATACTCGCAAAGTTCCATTAGGTGCCCATGTGGTACTCACGTTTATACAGCAAATTTCAGATCCTACAAAGCACAACAAATTTTTTTATCACTACTTCTCCACATACAACCTTCTTGCGACATTGAAAGGAAAGGGGATCCGAGCAACTGGTACTATTAGAGAAAATAGGACCAAAAATTGTCCACTTCCTACAAACAAGGAGTTTGCTAAAAAAAGAACGCGGAATTTATGACTAGAGATTTGATACGCAGAACGAGATTGTTTGTGTGAGATGGAAAGACAACAGTGTGTGCACCATGATTAGCAATTACGACTCCTTTGAACCAATTAGGAAAATTAAACGTTGGTCTAAAGAAGCCAAGAAGAGAGTTGACGTTGATCAACCTTATTTGTTCAGTACATACAATGCTAGCATGGGAGGAGTTGATCTGATGGATCAAGCAATTTCGAATTATAGAATCTCCATTAGAGGTAAAAAATGGTGGTGGACCTTGTTTACCTATTTTCTTGACATGAGTGTAGTTAATGCATGGCATCTTCATCGTTTATGTACTGAAAATCCAATGAATTTATTATTATTTAGAAGAAATATTGTTCGATCCTACTTACGGGAAAGTACAAATCGACCAAAAAAACACGGACCACCTAGTTCCATTCCACGTGGGCTTCAGTTTGATGGAACTGGTCATTTTCCTATGAAAATCCCAAGTCAACTTCGTTGCTGCTACTGCAGTGCCAGAGTACGTTGGCAATGTAAAAACTGCCAGAAAACCTTATGTGTCGAAAGAAACTGTTTCGAATTATTTCATACACAATAAATGTAAAATATATTATATGTGCCTGATGTACTCATCTAAGTACAGCGTAATAAATATATGAAAAAAATAAATAAAATTGAGTCTTTTTTGAGTGTTTTCTCTTTTATGGTTGTCTCTTAAACAGAGTTGTAAATTTCCAAGATATCCATAATGCCATTGAGTTTTAGGCGTTAATGGGTTAATGTTATAAAAATAAAAAGTAATATCACATTCGTATTAAATGTTACTGAAGATTAAAAATTGTTTTGCGATATGATCATTTTATTACATTTCCTATATCGTTGCATTGAAAACATGCTGATATCTGATTACTGTTAAAAAAAAACAAAGATATTAAAAAATGGAACTTAGTGCGTATCGCCGGCAACGATACAGAACCTATGTATACATACAAGTATATAGGTACATATCTGTTTTATTTCAGCTCGCATGGTTGCACCTTCTACGCTTGACAAAACAAACTTATCTGTTTTAGAACGAAATATAAGAATTTCACTTTTCAGTAGTTGTCTACACAATATAAACGAAAAATCCTGTCGATTTTTACAGTATGTAGCAACAAATGAAGTAATCTGACTTTGTACTCATTCATACACATGCAATTATGCCCATTCAGATAAATTGTAAGTGTAGAAGCATATCAATAACAGTGGTTTAATCGTAAGCGTTGTTAAGATTAACGGTTAACATAATCTTAACTACCTATCTTAGACAAAGAATGCGTGTAACACATATCGCAGTATTTACCTTTATAAATGATGCTACATTTTTCTCTATTTGTACAAATATTAGGTATGGCAGGATATCCTGCAATATGGGACATTCTTTTCATAGGACAAATTTTAGAGCTCAAGTCACATCACGCTCTCGTCACGAGCGGTCACAAAATTAGAGCTTAAAATCTTAAAAGCTCGACTGTTGTAGGCAAATGAGCGCGAATGAAAAAAATTTTAAAAAACAGTAAAAACACCGCATTCTTTCTTCGCGTAGATTGCGATAAAAAATCCTTTTGAATTCATTGAGGGTAGGGTTTTACCCCTTTTCAAATGGTTAAAACGATGGTTCAACTCGAAATTTGGAAAGTAACACTTCTTAAAAAAAATGAGACTCAAAAAGGTGAAAATTTACCATTTTTACGTTATATCTTCGTACGTAAAAAAAAACGAAAATATATGAAAACCATATTATAAGGTTTTTAGGGTCGCTGATTACGAATCTGGTGTTCGATTTAGAAAATTCGTTTTTAATGGGGCCCCATGGTGCCCTATAACAAAAAATATGAGGAATTTCAAAATTTTAAATCCACGGTATTCTACACAAAATTTAGAGTAAAAAAAGGTCTCTTGCATTTTTTCAATTTAATGCGCATTTTTAGAAAAAAAATCGAAAACTTTTTTAGAATAAAATTTTTTTAAAATTTGGTGCTTTAAAAATACGCCTTAAATTGAAAAATAGCATGAGGCATTTTTTACTCAAAATTTTGCGTAGAATACGATGGTATTTTTTAAATTCCGTGATTCGTCATATTTTTCATTGTGGGGCCTCATGGGACCTCATAAAAAACAATTGTTACTTTTAAAAAAAATCCCTTATCTACGTTAAATTTTAAGTAAAAAATGTCCTGTAATTTTTTCATTTAATGCGTACTTTTTGAGTAAAAAAATTAATTAACCTCGATGAATTTAATAATAAGGCAAAACTTTAATATTTTTTTTTTATAAAAGCGTGAATAATATTTTACAACAGACAGTTTTTACTTCAAATTTAACGTAGAGTAAGGGAGAATTTTTTAAAAGTAAAAATTCATTTTTTATGGGGCCCCATGAATTATGGAATTTAAAAAATACCATCGTATTCTACGCAAAATTTTGATGAATGTCTCATGCTATTTTTCAGTTTAAGGCGGATTTTTTAAAGGAAAAAATTTAAAAACTTTTGATTATAAAAAAAGTTTTCGATTTTTTTGCTCTAAAAATAAGCATTAAATTGAAAAAAATGCAAGACATTTTTTACTTAAAATTGTGTGTAGAATACCGTGGTATTTTTAAAATAAGATGTTACCGCGTTATCTGTATGAAAAAAAAACATAAAATTCGTCAGTCTAATTCCACAATATTTCATTGCCAACCTTGCTTCAAGCAGCAAAATAGTACTAATCTTGCATGAGTTTTGTGATCTATTGCAGCAAGTGCAAGAGGATTGTGATCTATTGCAGCAAGACCTTTCGAAAATCAATTTATGGTGTGAAAATAACAAATTGCCTTTAAATATATCAAAATGTAATGTCATGACTTTTACAAGGGAAAACGAATCCAATAAATTACGTATATAAAATTGGCAATGAAATTGTTACAAGATGCAGTGAGTTTAGAGACTTAGGTGTAATTTTTGACTCTGCTCTAACGTTTATTCCTCATATAAATAATATTATAGCAAATTCCAATAAAAACTTAGGTTTCATTATTAGACATTCCAAACACTTTAAAGATATTTCAACCCTTACCTTACTGTTTAGTGTGTCTGTCAGGTCAAAGCTAGAATACGCTTCGGTTGTCTGGAATCCGCATTATGTAATACATATATCTAACCTGGAGAAAGTTCAGAGAAAATATGTTAAATACCTTTCTTTTAGATCAGATGGGATCTATCCACATATTGGCATACCTCAGTCTGAGTTACTGTCTAGATTTAAACTGAATGATTTAGCATTGCGTCGAGTTTACTTTGCGGGTATTATTCTTACACAAGCTTATGAAGTAGACTCACCTGATTTACTAAACTCCATATATTTTAATGTACAATCTGTTCAAACGCGTTCTATTTCTTTGTTTTATTTACCTACACCTCGTACAAATTTGTTAAAATATTCACCAATTTATAATATGTGTGAGAAATATTATTTGTATCAGACAGACTTAGATATTTTCAATTGTAATATAAATGAACTTAAAATATGTATTCTAGGTAATTAGTTATCATACCGTGTTCATATTATACTCATATTATACATAGATATTAAGAAATTAATTATTTTGGTTACTTAGTTAAGTTAATTAATACCTGCAATGTATTTCCTGCCAGCAGTGTAAATTGTTTCTATTTTTATTTGATTAATATTATTATTATTTTTTTTTTTATTTTTTATTGTGATACACTTCATATGTTGTTATTTACTTAGGTTTCTTTTATGTCAGCTGTTTTTCCTGCCCATTAATTGGATATATTCTGTCTGGGCAACGTATTTAAATAAATAAAAATAAATAAATAAATAAATGAGTTATTCTTTCACCTGTAATAAGAACCCTATTAATATTGAAATAAAAGTGTTTTCTCTTTAACTAGCATTATCAATTTCTTCACATTTTAAGATTTCGAGAAGAGCAGACCAATCATTGTCAATATACAAGAAATTTAAAAGGTTGAATGCATTTTGTTGATTTTTTCGGGTGCTGATATCAATTTTCAGATTTATACTATCAAAACTTTCTCAGTTATTGAGAAATTTCAGAATAAAATTGAGGCGACATTGGTATAAGGCATGTTGAGCTCAATCAAAATAATTTAATGATATGTAAATTTGACAAACGAAAAAATATAGCAATATCAGCGCCTGAAAAAAATCAACAAAATACATTGAACCTATTACATCCAAATAACTTACTAGGAGCAACGTCGAAATAAGCTTAAAATTCGTAATTATCACACCAAAAAACATAAAACTACCAATTTTCAGATTTATACTATCAAAACTTTCTTAATTATTCAGACATTTCAGAATAAAATTTAAACTTTGAACACGCTGTACCTCTTAAACTAGCGACATTGGTATAAGGCATGTTGAGCTCAGTCATAATATTTTGGTGTTTAGTATCTCCAGTTTAGTCTTGTCTCATTCTTTCTAACACACCCTGTATATATCCGGAAGGCCAATTACCATATTATTGGAACATTTCTAAGTTACCAATAAATAAACAAATTCCAGCTAGCATTATGTCAATAAGTATATTATATTCATGAGAGGTGTAAAGCTTTGTTCTATATTATCACATATTTTTAAATACATACCTAGATGAAAAAAGCTGTTAAAATATAAATAGATTTTCCAAACTAGTGCTTAAAAGGCTAGTGCTTAAAAGGGGGTTTTACCCTAACTTTCTTTGTGTGTACTACAACTTGAGAACATTTTAAGGTTCAACTTGAAACAGGGAACACTTATATAATTATCGTGATGTGATCTGGAGGTGATTCGATTTTAAGTTTACTTGATTAACGAATTGCAGAATAAATAGGAGTAATGCACTCTTTGTCTATAGGTAAATTCGTAAACAATACAAGATGTACACTGCAAATGTGTATGCATGTACAACATAACAGAAACTGCAAATGTAAATACTTTTCCATTTACATATCAGTGGTCCCTACCAGGGTGTTTCCAAGTGAAGTAGCACAAATGATTCCAGTGAATCTTTAGGTCAAGATAAGTCGTTTAAACTACGCATACCTTAGTCACACTTCGTGACTATAAAGTGTAATAATAGTTATAATTAAATACTAATAAACGAAATAATAATAATAATAATAGTCTTTATTTTCATAATTAAAAACTATTTAGAGTATCATGATGTCTGTATATAGAACGGCGGCGAGATCTTGCATAGCTATTCTAACCGCAATTACCTGAACTATGTCTATATAAAATAATATCACGCGCATTATTTACATGAATAATAACATTAAACAATATAATTAAATTACACAACCTAAATGTACAAAATTGCATTACTTTTTATCAGTAATAATATTCTCAACCTTCCATTTAAATGTTCGATTTAAATGTGTAAAATTTAAGAGCAATTCATTATAGACGCTGGTAGTAAATTATAAACTTTAGCAATATTAAAAATGAAAGAGCGCTGATGAGAAAATTGTGGTTAGGAACACGTATTTTTTGTCCTATCCTATAAGTATCTGATGAATATTATAGCCTCGAACCATTTTCTCTTTCAGTTAACGAATTAGTCCAAACTTCGTAACTTTTCTCCGTTAACGGAGGTTTTTCTAGCTCCGTAACAAAATTTTAAACAGGCATTTAATAATTTTGATTGGTTGAGAAGTGATCTTTATGAATAGATGAACATATTGAGCGGTCAATATGAATCCCAAAATTTGTTTTACGGTTTATTGAATTTACATCAATATTATTTAGATTAATTTTAAGTTCCTCATATTTCCAAATACATAGTAGAATTTTTTATTTAGTTTAATTTGAACTATTAACCATGCAAGTATATATCTATGAAAGTTAAATACTTTAGTGATTATTTGAATATCATTATTTATTACATTTGAGGCTTCTACCATATTGGTAGCAAAGAAAGAATAATACATTTTGAGGTCATACACATTGAAGAGATTTACAACACTTTAAATATTAACAAAAATACGTAGTGTATATTGTAAAAGAAAGAGGCACTAAAATGATGCCCTACCCTAAAAAGAACCGCATTGGTGACTAGCAAGGATTTGGAAACTACATTGCTAAGTACGATTCTTTGACTTCAAACATTGAAGTAACTTTTTAAAAATGTATGAGCTGATTAAGGGCTTTAGTATTAACTTTTGCTATACTTATACGATGTTAGGAAATCTGAAGCTAATTAGATTTTAGGTTGATCAGGTAGGGGCTTGGGGAAAATACAGGTAATAATTTCGTTTTGCCTACAGATAAATATAATTATACAATTACATAGAGATTAGGACGCATTAAAATTTTCACTTGAAATATGGTTATATAGATATAATGATATATATGGTTAAGATAGATATACTTACATATGCATTTATCAAAATATATTCTGCAGGTGGGCAATTTTTTATTTTACTTGATTTATTAAGGGAATGTGCTATGCTTAATATTATTGTACACAAAAGGACATTTTTGCCATATACCTCTAAACCTCTTTATTGTAGTTACTAAAGACAAATGTCGGCTATTGGACCAAATTCCGCCATAGTTCATGGCTGGGCTTACAAGAAGTTTCTGTCAATTATAAATAAAAATATGTAGGTATATTAATATCACATCTGACGTGTCTAAGTAACAAAATTCCAGATGTACATACGTATGTCCCATATATTTTTGTTTTTTAAATGCATACATACAGGGTGTTTCAAAAATATGGAAACCCTTAAGAATCTCGCGAACAGTGCATTTTAGAGAAAGATGTATTAGTCAAGGTTCAGGAAATTTCCTGGCTTTCCATCGGTGACCTTAGATTTGACCTTGGCCTTGTTCTTGAAGGTCATATCAAGGTCACTAGAATTTTTTAATGGAAATCCCTATTTTTTATCGTTAATTTGGAAGGAGCGGAAAATTTTACGTCCATATTTGGTGTTTATCATGACATTGACTATGACCTTGAGAGTTATATCAAGGTCACTGACGATTTAAAAAAGAAGAGAACCTCTATTATTTTTATCGTGGATTTTCTGCTTCATTCAAATGAAGCAGTTAATTTGACATTTAAATAAGCTCTTGATTATGGCCTTGACCATGACCTTGACTCTGACGTTGAGAGTAATATCAAGATCTCAGACATAAAAAAATGGGTATCCCTATTATTTATCGAGGATTTTATAAAAAATATGGATTTCCATTTAAAACAATGACAGTGCCCTTGATATTACTCAAGGTCATGGTCAAGGTCATAGTTAAGGTCATAAACAACACCATCTTTAAACGTAGAATTTTTTGTTTCCAAATCCCCGATAAAAAATAGGGGTACCCATTATTTTTGTGTCTGAGACCTTGATATTACTCTCAAGGTCATAGTCAAGGTCATAATCAAGACCTTATTTAAATGTCAAATTAACTGCTTCATTTGAATGAAGCAGAAAATCCACTATAAAAATAACAGAGGTTTCCGTTTTAAAAACGTCAGTGACCTTGATATGACTCTCAAGGTCATAGTCATGACCAACACCATATGTGGACGTAAAATTTTCCGCTCTTTCCAAATACACGATAAAAAATAGGGGTTTCCATTTAAAAAAATTCTAGTGACCTTGATATGCCCTTCAAAGACAAGGCCAAAGTCAAATCTAAGGTCACCGATGGAAATCCAGGGAAATTTCGTGAACCTTGTCTGTTACATTTTTCTCTCATATGCACTGTTCGCAAGATTCTTAAGGGTTTCCATATTTTTGACTCACCCTGTATATTCACATGAACGCACAATTTTTTTCAAAAATTTTTTGTGCATTTGCAAAAAAAAATATATTTAATGTTACTTTAAATAAGATTTATATTATTGCTTAGTTCGACTTATTTAATGTTTTGTATATTTCACTGCAAAAACATTATACTTTTGAGTACAGTTTTACACTGTAAGTACAATCATATACTGTACTTACAGTGATTTTACTACAAGAAATACTCTTAAATGCCTATTGTAAGTGCAAAAAATACTATTTCTAAACGGATTTTCTGAAATTTAATGACGAAATCGTAATTTACTGCTAGCATTGCATATACAAGTATAACGACATACAAATACAATCATTTTGAAAAAACGAATTCCATCTTAAGAAGTGTTGAAATTAACCCGCAACTTAAATCGGCTCTCCTGTGAAATTGAGATTTGTTAGTCACAATGTTATTACTCTCAGGCGTCGGTATAAGAAGTTAGATGAGGTGTAGTTAAAGTTATAATTTTAAGATTTGTCACCAGGCCCAGACATATTATACTTTGAGTTTGATATAGTTGTTTCAATAGAATTTTTTTTTCACTTTTTCTTTCTTTCTTTCGTTCTTTCCCTTTCACTTTCACAGACCCTTTAGATCTTGGGGGTGGGTCTTTTTTCCTTTAAAGATTTTTTTTAAAAGACTATTTAAAATATACTTTTTTTTTTCCTTTAAACAGATGTTACAAAAAACTCGACGTTTTCCACGAAACACCGAACTTCTATACTTTACTCGACGCGCGTTTCGCGTGAAACTAAATGAAAATGGTTACTCGGGGGTTTTTGAGGTACGTGATCATAAATACGTTGTTAGTTTTGTTGTCCGTTACACCTGAAGGACCAGGGACCCTGGTCGCCAGGCCCATCCCCGAGGTTTTCCCTCGAATTCGACCTGAATCTAAACGAAAATGGTTACTCGGTGGTTTTTGGGGTCGCTGATCATGAATACGTTGTGAGTTTTGTTGTCCGTTACTCCTGGAGGACCAAGAACCCTGGTCGCCAGGCCTTCAGGCCGAATTCGAGGGAAAACCTCGGGGATGGGCCTGGAGACCAGGGTTCCTAGCCCCCAGATTCATCGGGGTCAATTTCTAACATAATATTCGTTGTCAGCGACCCCAAAAACCCCCGAGTAGCCAAATTCAGCCCGTTTCGACAATGTATTCTCGAATTATGATTTTTTTCTTTAATTGGCTGGAAAAATTGCACCCCAAAAATGCATTTTTTAGGTACAGTAATGCAGTTTCTGATTTGTATATGACAAAAATAGGTAACATTTTATATAGGTAACAAGGAATCCAACGAGCCTAATTACATCAAAATTTATCTTACTGCCGAAATTTTGGAGGTTTGGCTATTTTTTTGTGCTAAATTTCTTCGTCTAATATGAAATCCTCTTAACATGATTATTATCTCCGATAATTCGGATATTTCAGGTGCAGCTGATACAATTTCTCGAGCTTTTGCATACAGAGGTTGATCAAAAGTAACAACGCATACATCGTGACGGTAACGTTTTGCATTCTCCAATGCACAAAGTAAAGTGTATATAGTATTGCAGTTGCTCGCAGGCTGATGAATGAAAGGTAAAAACGAAATTTTAGATTTTGAAAAATTTATACCATTTTGCGTTAAGTGTTCAATGTAAACATTCCAACCAGGTAACGATACATTTTTCCATTTGCCATAGAACCATACCACATCTACTTTTTTGAGTAAAGATTGACTGTTGTTTCATTTTCATAATCAAAATCAACATCTGATTTTAATGTAACCTACTACGCCATAATTTTGATAAACCTGTATTGGAACATGAGCTTTTGCGGCGAAATCTTTTGCTGAAAGAATTTGTTTTATTCGTGGTATAGGCTCTTCAAGTAAAACTGAACTTGTTGGAGTAACAATTTGGATAATACCCATTACGTGAAGCGTATTATTACCGTCTAGTGTATTAACATTTATATAAACATTGTCTGCAACATATTGAATAATTTTTTTAACTTAGAGAATTGAAAGATCTACAATTTTTGTCTGAGCTATTTTTATCATAAAACTAACCGTTTCGCTAAGAAATTCAAAAAACTCATTTTTGCGAACTTTGACTTCGCATAAAATTTTTTGCACACATGGGATCGATGGGGACTTTTCACAACTTCATTATAATGATATGCCTAACGTTAATGTAAATTTTCAGCTTCTTGGGAATTTATGCAAGGGTACCCCTATTTTTAGGGCTAACTTGACCGGACTATTCTGTAAGTTAATCTCTGAAAACAGTTACCATGTCTGCCTCATTTGGTATGAATTAAACGTCCCAATATAAACGCACCAGATCAAACAAAAAATGGTAATAATTATAATGGTAATACGAGTTAGGCAAGTAATTAACTGATGATGATTATACCTATTTATTTAGAAATCTGATAAGCTTTGTGCTATTATATTTCTTAAAATATCCACAATGAAATTTTCACCAAATGGCACATAATCATATTGAGGTAAAAAAGTGGTTATTACCTTTTGTAAGACAAAGACATTCATACCTCATATTTTAACGAATTCTTTAGATTAAAACCAAACACCCACCATCCCGTCCGTCCTGATTTTTTCTTACCAGCTTGTTTCCCTCAATATTAATAGAAGAATTTTGTCGTGTCGCCCTGCTTCAGATAATCTGATAATATCATATTGCTCTCGTGTAACAAATTCTGAAAACGATTCAAAAGTTGAACATGATAAACGAATACCAAAATAAGAAAAGAATAAACATTATTATTAATATTAAAACAGTATTATGCATTTGAATATTCAACTTAGTATAAAATGAACATCATTCAAATATTATGATAAAAGGGACTATAAAGAAATGTGGATTAATAATTACAAAATAAGTGTGAAAAGTTTTCTACAAGTGAAAATAGAATAAGAAATACTACTTATACGTTACACTTATTTTATTTGTCTATTTAAAACAAATAATATATTTTATCATTTTGTGTAATTTGAATACATTAAATAAATCATTATTTTAATTTCTATGAATGCGACTCTGTTTAAGTAGTTCTAAACCAAGTACTTCAAACCAGGGAATTGGGCTTCACTTGTTTCAACGAAATCAAGGAACTAGAAAGCGCTTGGTATATCTGCTCGTCAAGACGATGGCAAGGCCAGTGGCAAAAAGCCACCAGAAAACCCAAAATAATATAAGGAGCGTCCACATATTTTGGGATTTAGTCGCATAATATTCATCGAGGAGGATTAACTAAATAACTGAAGCCGCGTGAAGCCGTTGGCACATCCATATATGTTGTTCTTATCGGCTTTCTTTAAAGTAGACAGTAGACCGACACTCGAGCAATTTCCTCTGCCAACAGGAATTTGTCTGTTGTCCTTAGTCTACAGGGTGTACGTCGACTAACTTCCTTATTTTAAATAGAACAACCTACTAATTAGAAACAGCACACAATTTTGAGTAAAAAATCTTCAGGTATATTAGTTATTAATAATGAATTATAAACAGGGTGTGTTGATTATGATGTATTATTGTATAGTATGAGACATACTTTATGATATAAGTCATGTAATATAGGTACCGGATAATTCTCAAAAGCGGCAAAAATAATTACATTTTAGAATTATATTATATTAGACATAAAGCTGCATTTATTGACGTAGTCGACAATTTTTATTCACTTCCAGTTTGGAAATGACCTTCAAGGAAATGACTTCAACTTCCGAAATGGCACCTCATATTTATTTCCATTTACTTTGATTTAAAGTGTCATTCTGAACATGATGATCCGTCATTTGTCATTTGAAATCACACATAATAACATTTATTTAGTCTATTAAAACGTTTCAGTTTGAGTTAAGTTGACGCAGATTTTTTTTAAATATGACTAAAAAAATATTCATTTTTTCTGTGTTTTTTAAAACGGGAACCAACACTTTGAATGTCACACACGTCATTATTTACTTAGGAATTTTCAAGAAAAAAACGCAGTCAAGCGGAAATATTAACATAAAGTAGGGCTTGATTTTAATACACTTTCATTAGGCGTAATTCTTCTGGAATATCCTTTGACGTAAACTCGAGCCACTTAGGAAGAACTCTTTCATGATTCTTTTTTTGAAATTTGATTATGCAGGTATGTAGAAAATTAAAATCTAGGTTTATTAACGCTGTTTGAGAGTCGGCAATGTGTTTGTTTTTAAAGCCACCTAATGTCAGTGCGTTAAAATCAAGCCATTTTTAATATTTCCTGGTATTTGATGTTTGGTTGCGGTTTTTCTGGAGAACTCGGTAGATATTTTCTTAGCCATATAATTAAACACCTAAAAAATTAAAATTGTCAACAAAAACAAGATAAATTAATGTTCCTATTTCTACTTGACTCAACACTGAAACCTTTTGATAAACTTTAAGCAGCGGTGACATAGTGCGACTCGACGCGCGTTTCGCCAACCAAGTTGGCATTTTCAGGAGAAGATTAAAACTGTTTTAATCTTCTCCTGAAGATGCCAACTTGTTTGGCGAAACGAGCGTCGAGAAAAGTGTTTCGTGGAAAACGTCCAGTTTTTTTTCATTAAGCTGAAGTGTACTGAAAATAAATTCCCGTTCACTATGTCACGTCAGGAAATCATACCTGTATACCCGGACTTCGATCTTATTAGGTCTCATCAATATGATATATTTGATGATGTACAGCAATGAACGAGAGCTTCAGCTTATATTGCAGTCAGGAGAATACTGGAATTCTTCTGGAAAGAAAATAAGTCGAAGCTCTTGTTCATTGCTGTACGTCGACAGATATAATGTCGAAATCCGGATATTATGAAAATTCGGAAATATAATTTCTGACGACGTGTAACAGTGAACGGGAATGTATTGTAATTAAACTCTAAGCATTTTATATCGAAATATGTAAAAAAATGACATGCTGTGTCAAAACATAACAAATGAAGCATCGTTGTGCTGATGGCAGTTTAAATCAGAACAATTGAAAATAAATTTGAGATGCCATTAAATATTAAAGATTCGGTGAACTACTTTCGAGAATGATCCGTTATACATAGGGCTGAATCCATAGTTAGCACTTAAAAATAAGAAAGACTCGAGGGCGACAATTTGAGCTCCTGCACTGGTCAACACAGACACTTGAGTGTTATTTACATATATACATATTTAAATGACGATTATGAATTTCATCCATACTACGTTATGCAGAGCAAAATTTGTTTTAAAATTTGTACATCTGCAAGAGAATTGGAAACAAAAAAATGTTCTTTGAATGAAACCTTATACTATTGAGGTTACACACGTAGTCCTTATCGAGCGGATTTGCAGAATTTCTTGGACTTAACCTTAATTGACATTGATTTGTATAGAAAATTTTCGTATTTGGAAGATGCAGAAACCAGACGCGGTAGCGAAACGGAGTAAGAATCAAAGCCCAGCACCGCGTTGACGATGGGCGATGGCGAACGGAAAGTGAAAAAGGCAACATACGGTCGCGGCAGCTAGCAACAGGTACCGGGCAGAGCAACCTTGAGAGGACCTGGAATAGCATGTTCACAGGCATTTAAGCACATTTTATGCACGAAAGAAAATACTACAGGGTTGTATTCAGGAGAAGGGTGAAAAGTAAGTTGTAGAAACAACTGTAAGTGGTTGTCTCTCCTTGTTTTTATATTTGATACGTTATCAACTGTGTCAAAAAAGTTAGTGCCTAAATTATTAAACAATTAATTTGAAAATAAAAACAAATTTGGAATTTTTGAAATTAAATATTTAAGAATGGCTGAAGAGATAAAATTTCTAATAACAAAAGGGACTCCATTTAACAAATATTTTAGGAGTTGAAAACGGACTTAAAGCAGTAATTGTCAACTCAGACTCGCTTATTGAATCAGAATTGTGACTAGAAAGATTAAATAACTAAATATTGTTAAGAAATAATTTAATAAGTTTCAAACTAAAGCAGAAATTAAACATGATAATTATGTTTATTGAAAAACAATTATACAGTGAGGTCCATAAACAAAGGATAAATTCATTATCTACGTAATTTACAATTTATGAGTAAAATCCTGAAACACGTCAATTTTTAATTCTAGAGTGACATTTTTGAGCATAATTTCATACCTCCTCCTCCAACCCCCTTGGGAGTGACAGCTACCCCTTTAAAATTTTTAAATGGAACGGGGGTGCGTGTGATAGCTCATTTGAAAGGGTTCTTAATTATCTACAGCACTATAAGGTTTTGTGAATTTTATATATTTTTCATCAAGAAAATTAAATATGTATGTTACTGTATATATTATTATACAGTGAGGATTAGTGGACCTCACTGTATATATTATTATACAATGAGGTCCATAAGTAACGGATACATTCATTATCTGCGTGATTTACAATTTATGAGTAAAATCCTGAAACATGTCAATTTTTAATTCTAGAATGACTTTTTTTGAGCATAACTGTATACCTCCCCATCCAACCCCCTTGGAGTGACAGCTACCTCTTTAAAATTTTTAACTGAAACGAGGGTGAGTGTGATAGCTCATTTGAAAGGGTTTTTAATTCTCCATCCAGCAACATAAGATTTTTTTAATTTCTATAATTTTTTTATTGAAAAATATTACATTTTTAATGTTACTAAGTAAAGAAAAGAACATGAAACAGAACAGAAGAACAGTTTAAATCAAATGTTCAAACTGGGCGCCCGTTGCTCCTTGACAATAATGGAGGCGTTGCTGAAATTCTTCTAAGACATTTTGTATTGTTTCCGGGGTGATTTGGTTACTTTCTTACCTTATTCTGTCTTTTAAATATTCTACGTTATTTGGTCTGTTGAAGTAGACTTTAGATTTTAAGTAACCCCATAAAAAATGGTCAAGCGGGGTCAAATCGGGAGAACGAGCAGGCCACTCAATTTCACCGCGTCTACCGATCCATCTATTGGGAAACACTTGACTCAGATAGGTTCTTACTTCCAATGAAAAATGTGGTGTAGCTCCGTCCTGCTGAAACCAAATATTTCTATCAATTTCATTGGGGTTGTCATCATCTGGGAAAACCATTCTTAACTCTGGAACTAAGAAATTTTGCTAGAAATCCAAGTAACACGCGCCAGTTAATGTGCCATCAATGAAATATGGTCCGATAATTTGAGAATTTATAATTCCAGCCCAAACGTTCACCTTCTCAGGATATTGAGTATTGGCCTCGATCATCCAAAGTGGTTTTTCTGTACTCCAGTATCTACAGTTCTGTTTGTTGACTGTTCCAGTTAGGACGAATGTTGCTTCATCAGAAAAAAGAATATTTTTTTATAAATAAAGGATTATCTTGGCATCTATTTGTCATGATTTCGCAAAATTCCAATCGGCGATCAGGGCCAACGTTGTTAAGTTCTTGAACCAAAGAATTTTATGTGGGTGGTATTTTTCGTTTTTGAGAAGACGCAATATGGACGTTTTACTAACATAATTATCGGCGGCAACAATATATACAATTTCTGTTCATCGTCTAAAATGCGTTTCCTACCAGATTTAGGAATATCTGTGACATTTCCAAATTCACGAAATTTGTTTTCTATTCTACTAACCGTAGACTGGGAAATGCGGCGGTCAGGATACTTAGTATTGAATATTTCGCATACCTGCTTCTGCGTCCTTGTTTTATCACCACATCCTAATAATACGAAAATTTCAATTCTTTGGGTATCTGAAAGACTCATTTTTAAAATAATGATCAATTTGACGATCAGCGATAAATAACATAATAGAATAATAAGTTTTCACAGATGTAACAAATAAAGAAATTTAAATGTATAATTTTTTCTGATATGTAAAACGAAACCCTTTTTACTTCTTTCTTTTTGTTGGGTATTTTGCGCAGCGTATCAGGGAAACCGATACATTTAAGTTGAATGTTGACACAAAATTAACTAAAAACGTCAGATTTGACAGATATTTGGTACATAGGCCCTCGATTGTATACATTTCATAATAATAAATAATTTTGAAATTATCAAATTTAATTTTCTTGATGAAAAATATACAACATTAAAAAAACCTTATATTGTTGAATAGATTATTAAGAACCCTTTCAAATGAGCTATCACACGCACCCTCGTTCAATTTAAAAATTTTAAAGGGGTAGCTGTCACTCCATGGGGGTTAGAGGGGGACGTATAAAATTATGCTCAAAAATGTCATTTTAGAATTAAAAATTGACGTGTTTCAGGATTTTACTCATAAATTGTAAATTACGTAGATAATGAATTTATCCGTTACTTATGGACCTCACTGTATAATCTGACACTTACGTAAAGGTATTTTATCAAAAAATTAAGAGAATGTGGAAGGGGTAACACCGGAATTCAGGAATAAATTCGAGTCCCTCATTAACAAAAATGCAGAAATAGAAAAATTTAATTTCTTACATGAGCCATTGGAGGCAGACGTGAAGGAATTATTCCATTCGTTAAAGTTTTTGGTTGCAAACTACCAAATAAAATAAAGCAGGGAACAGATACAATAACTTATTTGATTAATAATATTGTTAAATACTCTTTTCATTACCTGTTCTATCTCACGAATCAGGAATAGATTTACGTAACTTCCTTATATGAAGCTTTTAAATAATATTAATAATGAAATTTCGTCAACGTAACGTAGCCCAAACATTGTTGAAATGTATCGCATGTTTATAATTATACCCGAACAGCGGTCACTTAAAAAAAATATTCTGGAGAGTAAATCCTAATGATGATCTTATAAGCACATTGAACACTATAACATATGGAACTACTTCGGTACATTTTTTGTTTTGTAACATGTGGCACCTTGTTGTTTGCAAGATGTTTAAATCAATGATTGGGCTTTGACAATATTGATAAATAATCACTCACAAGCTTCAAATATAATCCTTAACGTCTTCTATGTTGATGATTATTGATAGACGGTCAGTCAGTACGTAATTAGCTGGTGTAATGAAATTGTTCAATTCATTGGTTCAAAAAATTTCCAGTTTTGACAATTCTCCAGAAAAATTCGATTTCAGTAAAAGAGATCAGACGAATACGCTAGGGTTGTATTGATCTATACAGGGTGACAATAAAAAACTGACAACCAAATTGCTTTGGTCTTATCACGAATGTTTTTGAAGTTTGAAAGTTTTTATTCTATTCTCCATTAAAAATACTACATGTATGTTCTGTTTCTAAATTTTTTAACACATTTAAGCTACTTTTTTTAATTGTCAAACCAAAGGGAAAACATTTTGGCGTTACATGAGCTGAGGAAGCGTCCGATCGACATTGCGCGAACATTCGGCATCGACAAATCCAACGTCCAGCGAACCATCAAGCGGTTTGAAGAACTCGGCCGTACTGGTCGCCGTCCAGGAAGCGGCAGAAAGCGCACCGTCAGGACCGTCGAGAACCGGGAGCACGTTCGAGAACGTGTCAGGCGAAATCCGAGGGTCTCCATGAGAAAAATCGCTCGTCAGACTGGCATCAATCGCGAATCAATCCGCCAAATAGCCAAAGAGGATATCCATCTCAAGCCCTACAAGCTCCAAAAAGTTCAGCTCCTCACCGACGTCAACAAGTGCGTACGGCTTGAAAGATGCAAACAACTCCTTCGTCGCCACGCTCGTCTTCAGTGGGACAACATCCTCTTCACAGGTGAGAAGCAGTTCAAGCATCTGGTCGATTTTTGAGGGCAGGGCCTGCGTGAAGCCCCACAAAAGTTTGGAGGCACTAAAGCGTTCCTTGAGCCGGCCGGGAATGGGACCGATTGTCACCGGAAGAGGTGCGTGGCGCGGCAGAAAATTTTCGGAAGCGTTTGGTGCTCTGCCGAGACGCACAAGGAGGCCAAACCGGCTGAGTATGTTATAGTCAAAATTGTTGTTTATTGTTTATCGTGTTTTTGTTAAAAAATAAAAAAATTATGAAGTTTTTGCTAGAGGTCAGTTTTTTATTGTCACCCTGTAGAAGAATATATTAAGGTACTTGTACAATATCCCATATTCTTCATTGTCTCAATTTTACAAAACATACTGTGTTAATCAGATATTTCCAGTAGCGACTCAAGTATGAGAGTTGGAAGGTTATGATTACGATCACGCATGCGAATTATAAGTTAGGGCCCACTTCACGCACGAGTCACACATGACCGAATTACACGTCAAAGTAATCACGCTTAAAAGGATTTAAGTGTTAATTTTGTCTACGCTGAAGGTTCTAATTCTTCTCGAGTGTAAGTAGTCATAAGTCTACCGATTCTTTACACTAATTATAAGCTGGATCGGCGAACAGATCCTTTGTTAAACTGATTTACACCATTACAAATTATAAAATACTATACGTAGATATTGAGGCAATTAAATTATTAACTTATCTCCCAGTAATCCGTACCTTACTACAGTAAAAATATATTACTTAATTTTTTTGTTTAATTTCGTTAATACAAACTGGTACTCTGTAATCCAAACTTATTAGTTACTCAAATTACTTAAATCTTAAAGATCAAATCATAGTTAAAACTCAAACTTAAAAAACAAATCAAACTTAAAAGTATTAAACAAAATTACTTAATTACGGCTGTTATAAGTAGACAATAAAATGATTGATACTTGCTTGTAAATTCTAAGTAGAATTTACCTTTAATAAACTCTTATACAGTAGAAACTCGATATTCGACCCTCAATTATCCTCAAATAACTCTCAAAACTCGTCGCTTTTTTCGCCATAGAGGTTAATGAGGTAATTTGGAGAGTGGCCAATAGTGAATAAATATGGGTGCATTTCGTTTCCTTCATTTATCATCTTTATATACATACTAGCATTCCCTACATGCAAAATGCACCGTTTTGAGTTATTTCAAATTATTTGTCAAAGTGATTAGAGGATCTAATTTAAAAAATCATTTCATAAGTCGACTATTAGAACATCTATTATAATACCATATTTTATAATATCGTTCGCTTCCTTTTTTATCTACCCTCTACTGGGTGTCTTAGCTTTTAGTTTACAGACTTTATCTGTTCACTCAGGATAGTTAGCAAAAAACCTTTATATATAAAAGTTACTTGAATTCATGAGGCCTATAAAATAACATATTCCGTTTGACATGTGCTAGTGACCTTGATGCTATGTCAATGTGAATATAAGCTTTTAAATACAACACCCTATATTTTTCGACATTTTTGTATTTACCGAACAATTCTACACATATTTCATGTAACATACCCTATACCTATCTTCAACCGTTTTCGAGATTTTCAAAAGTCAAACAGCTATTATTTTACAATACAAAGAATTTTCAGTTTGCCTTGTCAGTTTTTTTATTGATCAGGTGTAACACTTGGCTTAGTTTGTGGGACATGTGAATTAGCTCCTAATTTTTTCAGAAGGCTCCACGCCTTTCTACTAGAGCGTTTGAAATCAATTTTTTCAGTGGTGTTCCTCCATTTAGTCTTCCTGGCTTCGTCCAGGCTGTGCAGTATCCTGGGATATAGTCCGAGGATGAGGGTGTATGAATCGTATGTTAGAGTCCAGATCTCTAGAAAAGCTAGACCAGTCAGCTTCGAGGCAATTGGGACGTACGGATCACAGGGATCTGTATGCCCACCTCAAAAAAAATATTGGTCCGTGCTGGCCGTGTGGAAAGTGTTTAACAATGCGGCGGTTAACAGGGATTGGCATAGCCCTTGAATCGGTGGAGACAAAACATAGGTCAGGGTTTGTCTCCGCACCCGATCTGCCAGATTTGAAAGTGGCAATGTCTTTATGGCTATAGACCAGGTACCTGTTCTGTGTCTCAGCCCATTCCACAATCCTTAGCCCATTCGGGTCGTTTTCCCTATATTTTCATTCAGTATGGTGGCTGTTAAAGTCACCTGCAATTAAGGCGGGATGGCTGACGAGTGGAGGCTGGTTTGCTGGCCAGGAGGCGGCTGGAGGTTTGTAGATGTTAATGATAGTTAAATCGTCTACTTTTATGGTGGTGTTATGGATATTTTCGCTGTCAGAAGTAGAGATAAGCCTCACAATATCAATATTTGCCCTCGCATATGTAGCGGTATGTTGACCGATCAATCCGTACCCCGCAGTTTTTCTTCTCATCTGGAGCTGTGTTTCGTCTGCACCGCGTGTTTCTTGTATTAAAAGGATATCGATATCATTGTCTAAAAGAAGTTTTGATAAACTTTCGCTTTTTGATCTGCTTATATTTTCTATATTAAATTGGCAAATCCGCAAGATTGGTCCCACGGTCTTTGTCCTAGAGCCTTGAAGAAGGCAATTTGTTTGTTTCGCATGCATGTGTGTCAGTATATCCAGGATATCATAAGACAATTACGGATTGCCTAGGTTTCTCTTTAGCCGTTTTGCAACGTTGCCCAGGGTGTATCATGAGGAGGCGAGTTAGAGTTACACCCTTATACATACATACATACATACTTTTGCGGTACGATTGAATATATTTGATACCTACATATTTGTAGAAAAAGTGTAATTGTGTTATACATTTGTTGTCCATGGCACACTATACCCAGTGTAACTCTCACTTTGATAAAACCATTTTGATAAAAACCTTGAAATAACTCAAAAATCATACAGTTTAGATATAGGGATAACTAGCATTTATATAAAGAGAATGAAAAAGGGAAGCGAACGATATTATAAAATGCAGTATGTTTTTTATGTTTACAGTGTATGAAATAATCAACTTAGAAAGGATATAGTTGTTAAAATTTTATCTTCTAAACACTTTGTTAAATAATTTGAAGTAACTCGAAAACGGTATATTTTGGGTATGAAGGGATAAAGGGTTTGGAAGGATGAAGAGTTTGAGGATAGAGGATAAAGAAAGGTAACGAAAGGAATCATAAAATGTAGCACATTGCATTTAAAATAAGCAACTTAATTATGCATACATTTGTTCAAGTTCCTCCATTTTGAGCACCATGTGGATGTTTCCTAATATCTAGAATTGTTGACAGTAAGCGCAGCCTTACATACTTACATGGTAAACGCAAAAAATTTTACCACTACGAATGTTATTAGTTTTTTTCTAGGATTTAAAATTTCAATTTTTTTTATTGATTTATCTCGAAAATCGCTCATTTTAGAGATATATAGTGGTAATTAAGGTGTCTTTAAATTAATCAGGAGAAACCAAATATTAGACATAAAGAAAAAATATTGCATGCCTTTAATATAACTAAGTTAGTATTCACTTCCGGCGGTGGCGGCTCATCAGGGGAGGCAGAGGAAGCAGTGCCTCCCCTGTGAAAATTACAAATAAGTTTTTTTTTTTATAAACCTACTAGGTATACTTTAATTTTATTTAATAAAATTAATATTTAATATTCTACCTATAATACTTTAATTACCTTTCATATTTAAATTCTTATATCGGGTAAAAATTAATTTATATTGGCCCTCATAAACGGCACAGCGCCTAGTCTATCGCCGTGGTGGCAAGCCTCCGATGCCAATATTTTCACATATGTATGTATTTATAAGGAATAGGGAAGCGCGAAGGTTTGCAACTACTTGAGTTGATAACAAATTTAACCCTTAACTCTAATGGCATTAAAGGTCATTTAAAAATTGCATAGCGGAGGCAAACACGCCCACCTCCCACTTCTCACACGTGACAGCTCAGCAAACATGAAAGTGATCAATTCAGCCCGTGAAATCTAAATTGATGCAGTCCTGGCAAAAACCGTATTTTATTTCACTGCATATTTTAATTATAAAATAATTTGACGGAAACTCTACACCTTCCCGACGGTTTTGCTGAACCAATAAAATATATTAGGTACATTATGTTAGACAAATGTACTTAATATACTTTTTATTGTCAAGTAGAGGTCCTTCTCCTAACTATGCGGCATATAACTAACAATATTTATCATCACAAAAATTTAGGAAACAACAATTTTTACAAAATATGTTTGCTTCCCCAAAAAAAAAGTTACGAGCCGCCACTGACTTCCGGTATATCCGTCGCCATTATTTTAGATATGTAGCGCATCCCCGAAAACCCCCAGATACAAATTTTCAGCTTCGTATCGTTCATAGTTCTCCCGAAACGTTTAATAGACCACTCACCGTGAAGCACCCTGTATATGTATTTGAAAATCATCGATTATCCGAATAAGCCGTGGTCTCAATTAGTCCGTATAATCAAGATTCTACCGCATTTGCAGTTTTTCTAAGATTACCTGAAAACTACGCATAAAGTTTTGATGTGTCTTTTTATAAAAGTTGCACAGCTTTAAATTGAATTTTGCGAAAAATGAGTCACACATATATGATATATTTTCAGGCAGTAGTAACAGTTTTTCAAAGTTGCAGCTATTTTTCAACATTTGAGTTTGTCATTTTCTCAAAAAAATGCGAATTAAACAAAAACAAAGTGCCTAAATTAAAGAGTGCTAGAATAGAACTGAATATTAGAGTGCACTAGCATCCCTTTAGCTCTTATTTGTATTGATTCTACTTTTTTTAATTGTCTGATTAAAGAGATAACTCATAAGCCTATATTTCAAATCTAACTGGGGAAAGGGATAAAAATGACTTTTTTGTGAAACAAGAAATAAGGTTACATATTAATTTCAATAGGTAGGTAATTACCAATATTTTATTGTTTAAAGTAAGGACATACACAGGCTGTCTGATAAAAAACGCCGCGAGCCATAACTCCGTTATTTGTAGCCTGATGTTAAAAAACAAAAAACCAGATGAAATGGCTCTAAAGGAACTATAAGTGAGGCTACTGCAGTGTTTTTTAAGTTTTTTTTTTTTCTGAGACGCGATAGTCAACTTTTTTTTCAAATTTAATGGCAATATAGGACTTTTTTTTGTAAATCATCATGCAAATTTCTTTTCTAAATACAACGATGTATAACAAATTGACTTTTGTGAAACTTTTTTTTTGCTAAGCTTATTTCACAAAAATAAACCTAATGCAGAAATGACATAAAGTAGAATGCGAAAAAAGACTGGGACGCGGACGCTGGAATGACATTTATTTGCTTTGTTATATTATTTTTTGTTTTCCACGGCATACGTGATCAGATTAGTCAAACTACGTTTGGTATCAGTTAGCCGGTAGGACGCCGATTGCGATAATGACAAACATTTTGGCACTTTTTCTGCAATAAATGTTTCACAAAAGTCAATGTGTTATACATCGTTGGATTCAGAAAACAAATTTACAAAAAAAAATCCATATTGCCATTTGAAAAAAAAGTTGACTACAGCATTTCAGAAAAAAAAAGTTGAAAAATACTGCAGTAGTCTCACTTATAGTTACTTTAGAGCCATTTGATCTGGTTTTTTGTTTTTTAACATCAGATTACAAATAACGGAGTTATGGCTCGCGGCGTTTTTTTATCAGACAGCCTGTATATGTATGTATATGGACAATCCGCGTCAACCGGATCAGACCTACGACCAAAATTAGAAGCAACCAAAAATCGACAAAGGGCTCATTTTAAAGCTTAGAACGTCTACTTTCAATTGCCGAGTGCGTCTTTGAAAAATCAGATATGTCGGCTCGAATATGGCATCCGGAAGCCGGAGAAAAATCGAGTGTCCAGCAAAAAGCTTGTAAAAATAAAAATTAGCAACCGATTGGGTCGTCTTTTGGCTCAAATTGTAGCTGATGGATGCTCCTAAAATGATGGTGTGGTAGGTTCACAAAATCCAACATGGCGGATCCAATACGGCGGTCAAAAATCCAATATGGTGGCCGAATTTTTGAAAATCAACCGATTGGCACCAAAGGCTATAGGTAAAACAAGATAAGCGTTAGGCTCCCTGGTGGTCGCTCAACAAACTAACGACTGGGACATCGTTTATTCAAACTTCCATTTGAGTGCCATTGTGTTTTGAAAGTTTTCCGTTTATATTTGTGTTGTATTCATTAAAAATTATTATATTAGCGTTATTTTGTGAGTATTATAATTATAACCATCACTATTGTTGTGTACCTCGCTGTTTGTCCTGGATAAGAGGGATCCCCAATTAACTTTTCATATATTTCTTGAACAAGAAAAAGCATTTTGCCTTATAAATAAATTTGGTCAAAGGAACGTATAGATAAGCACAAGGCTTGGATATTAAAACTGAGGATAGGAAAGCCCGTCACTAAATTTATGAGAGTCTGTTCTCTTCATTTAGCTGAGGAGAATTACTTTTATCGATGTAAGTTTTAGTATTTTAAGGTTATTGTACATATATTTATCATTATTATTTTTCGGTTCAGCTCAGGATTTTAAAAAGCGAAAGATACTGAAAAACACTGCAGTACCTTCAAATTCATGAAGTCATGAATGACCTGTATCATTTATTATATATTTTATATAATAAATGCCTGCATTCAGAACATATTCACCCTCATAAACACACTTTGAATTTACAGCGCCATCTAAATATTCCATATATTTCAAGATACTCAATCTAATGTTTGCCATTCTACTTAAAACTGTTTTCAATTAAAATATTAAACAATTTTGTAAAAAAACACGTATATACCTTGAAGTATTTATTAAAACTTTTCAAAATAAACCGATCCAACCTAAAAATGTATCTTCCATAGGTATCTTCTAACAGTCTAAATTTAAAAGTAAATCACTACAATTATGCCAGCAACTTGTAAACAGTAAACCTTGATCACAATAAGTGTTTTAGGCAGTAAATAATCAAATACTACACATAAATGATAAACTAAAGCGGAAACTTGAATATAAAACACATTAACAGCAATGTAAAAACAAACGGTTAATGTCCCAATCGTTAGTTCGCATTTTTCCGCAGTCGCGCTGGCATCTTAAATTCTGACGCATATAGCCGGGTTAAAAAAAATTCAAACAAAATAGAGCATATTTGTAACTGCAACTCTATGATTTTTTTGAAAACATTTGGTAGAAAATTGCGCCCAGAATTGAGAAAAAACGAAAAATCACACTTTTGAGGTTAGGAGCTTCTAGAGACGATCTGGAGGTCTGAAAATATAGTTAAAGGAGTCTTTTTATTTATACTTCCGACCTGCCAAACCAGAACCTCGATTAGTTCAAGGGCCGATTTGACCCCTTACCCGGCTATAGCCTTTGGTATACGTGGGTTTTTGGGGTCGCTGATCACGAATCCAAGTCATTTTTGCCAAATTCAAGATGACGAATTCAATATGGCGGACGTATTTTTTAAAAATCAACCGATTTTCATCAAATTTGGTATACGGGGTTTTTGGGGTCGCTTATTACGATCAGATTTTTAAAATTCAAAATGGTGGAAACTCAATAATAAACTCAAAAAGACCCAATATGGTGAAAACTCAATAATTGAAAATCAAACTTCGGATTCGTAATCGGTGACCCCAAAATCCCTAGTATATAAAATTTGTTTGAAATCGGTTGATTTTCTAAAAATGTCGTCCGCCATTTTGGATCCGCCATCTTAAGTTTGGCAAATCTGACTTCAGATTTGTGATCAGTGATCCGCAATAATCCTGTATACCTTTGTCGCAAATCGGTTGATTTTCAAAAATTCTTCCACCATATTGGATTTTTTGACCGCCGTATTGGATCCGCCATGTGGGATTTTGTCAACCTACCACACCAGCTTTTTAGGGACATCCATCCATTAGCTACAATTTGAGCCAAAAAATCGACCCGATCAGTTGCGAATTTTAATTTTTTACTAGCTTTTTTTGCTGGACACTCGATTTTTATCCGGCTTCCGCCGCCAATTGATTTTTCAAAGGCGCACTCGGCATTTGAATGTAGACACTCTAAGGTTTAAAATGAGCCCTTGGTCGATTTTTTTTGGTTGCTTCTAATTTTGGTCGTAACTCTGATCCAGTTGACGCGGATTGTCCCATATATATAGGTATATATCTTAAATTACAACCTATGACTAACTAATTAAACCGCGTACGTTTTATAAGAAATATTGTTTCATGTTCCATTTTTTAACTTCGTCTAGGTCGTCTACTTCCTCACACAAATGAAGCATATGTTTATTGATGCCATAATCGTCTCCTGTATATGTCAGCTTCGGAAGAAGCATTAATAAATCCCCTTTGGAGTTGACACAAATCATTTAACTTTTATTTTCCTCTTTTTTTGCAACACATAATCGGTGATGTAATCGAATAGAACGTAGCTAATCGCTAAAAGTGTCTGGGGGGCCGGTTGACGTGGGTGATAGAAGCCAACATATTTGATAATTTGTCAACATCAGCTCAACGGATCCGTAAGCGTTACCTAACTGCTTTTGAAATTGCTTATACATCCTCGAGTACTATTAATGGGCAGCTTCTAGCGTTGGAGATAGGCAAGGCAAATTAAAAATAGTTTTCACAGGATATTTTCTAAACCATTGAAAATCTAAGCCATTCAAGGTGTCAATGCTCTTACCTCCGCAGAGTGCTATGAAGAATGTTTATCCTGGATCTACTATACTACCCGGGTTTTTGCTCATAAAACTTGCTTCCAGTAAAATTCTCATTCTGAACGCTTAACCAATTTCTTCATTGACTACAAAGTGAAAAGGTGGTTTCACAACCACTGAAAGCATATATGAATAAAAGAGCGTTTTTTCACGGGTTCAGAATGTTGTAAACTATTGACGGAGAGAAGGTTGTTAGGTGACTTTCCATCTCCTGGTTTCATGACAGGGTGGATGGTAAAGGATTACTGATTCTGTGAGCAGGATAAGAAGTCTTCTTGTACGGGTACAGCACAGTCATGTCCTTAGGCAACATCAATCAACTGGTGCTATCAGTTTTTTATGCGGATAGCCCGCTCATAATCTAGCGATTACTAAGGACAGAGAAGGGACGCATGCTGTTGACAAAGCGCAAGAGGGATTGTGAAATGGATAGGAAACCTAGTCCTAAAATATGTCGCACCTAGTACTTATTTTATTTATCTTTTGTATTTTATTGGATTGGACTGAACCAATTAAAATAATGATATGTATGCCATAATTTCTTTTCTGAGTCATGCTATTTACTTTTACCTACCAACTGGCCTAATATTAACCGTTCCTAAGTTTGATCTTAGGCGGTGATATTTTGATCTTTTGAAATTTTTGAAATTATTCAAAATGTCCGAATATCGATTGCTTTAACTTTTCATTCAGTGTATTTGTGGTGTGACCAGTGGCGGCCGGTGGAATTTGACATGCTTGTATTTCCGTAAGGAGGCATGGGATCCACACCATATTTTAGGGGGTGGTTACTAGACCAAATTAAAGGGATTTAATGGCAAAAAATCTTCAGGGAAAACCTTTTTTCAAAAATGATTTTTTTTTCAAAAATGATCTTGAAACAGCTTCCAAAATATTTGCGAAATTTTTTTTTTCATAATCCGAGTAAATCCATTTTTTTTATACTCGTGATTTTTGAACATTCTTATTTTTCTTAAAGATACAACTATTGTAAAATCAAACAGACGAAATGTTGGGATGAAATAAAAATTTAAATTACCACAACTTTTATAGATCTCAAAAAGTCAAGAAAATCACAAATATAAAAAATAGTATATACTCGATGATTATGAAAAAAAATGTTTCACAAATATTTTGCAAGCCGTTTACAAGATCTGCCCGGAGGCAGCCATTTTTGGAAACAAATTTCCCCTGAAGTTTCCCCTGAAGAATTTTTGTCATTATGGTCACATTCTAGTCACACTGGGTCTGACTAGATAGTAGCATTAATTTTTAACTGCACCAAAATTATTTTATTACAAACTTTTGTAGGTAAGCGGGTATCACAAGTTCAAAATTTGACCGAACCAAATGTGACCCCCTATTCCTATGTATTGTGACGTGTTAAAAGCGAATTCATAGTAAAAATTAATTAATTTTTCATGTTACTTTCTCTCTACAAGCCCCATTAACCCGCTGAGGGGATCAATCGTCTATAAAATTTTGTATTTTTTTTGGATTATCAGCTAGTCGCGAACCTAATGTCAAAATTGAAATTTGGCATAATCTGTCAAAGAAGCTGTCAAAATTTTGTCAGTCGATATTTTGATTTTTGAGATCGCAGATCACGAATCTGATGCGAAATGATCTGATATGATGATCAACTGATGAATATAACTGTCTGGAAACTAAGGCCAAATAGGTAATCAAACTACCAAATAAGGATCAGCGAGACTATGATACGATTATCCTGGGAGATAAGTAATCAAAGAGTGAGGACTGATATTTATGTAATCATGACTGTTTTAGTAATTTACTAAAACAATAAAAAAAGTACTAGTCAAAATTTGAATAGAGATCTACTCATTCTCTCAATTAAATGTCTTTTTTACGGAAAGATACTTTATGAAAAATTTATTTAAGATTATTTACACCAAACTAGTATTATGACAATAGTTTTATGTTGATAATATCTTGTAGTCATAGTTTATAATGACGTATCTAGTAGTCTTGCTATTGTAGTTTGAAAAATTTTCAGTCCATTTCATTAGGTTACAATAACACTTATACAAAATTAAAAAAAAGTGAAGTACGTTATCATTTATTATATATGTTAAAGTAATTAAGTTTTAATTTATTATGTTAAAGTATTAACCATTTTTAATAATATGAAAATATATAAAAAAATTAAATATTTATTTACCAAGTTTACTACTTGTGTGTTTATTTAAAGAATTTGTTTATTATAATGTATGTATTTAAGATACATTTATTTAATATACAATAACAAAAAAAACTGTTAGTGTTACAAATCACTACATAGAAATAATCTTAATTTCATTCTGTAACTCGATTGTCTGTTAGCCTTGTTGATACTTAGTAAACGGTGCACCTGTATAGACTGGTGAAAGGACAAATTTATTAAACTTTAGTACATAATCTTAAGTTTCATAGTTACCTCGACTTAGTTTACAGAAAAAAATAGAGACTGTTTTTGTTGTTTGTGTAACGTGGATTAATTTAAATCTTCAAAACAGTAATAAGCTCTGTTACAAATTTCTTTTTTTTTTTGTTTTAGAAAATGGCGATGCAATTTTTAATATATATAGTGCAACAGTTAAATAATAGATAAAAATTTAATACATAATAAGCCATATAATTAAATTTGTAAATGCAGGATACAGTTCTTACTTGAAATATTGGATCACAATAATTACTCGCTATTACAGCCTGGAGTGGGTACTGGAACCTTCGGCGTAGAGACAAAAAAATGGACGTTTTCCACGAAACACCGAACTACTACACTTTTCTCGACGCGCGTTTCGCCAACCAAGTTGGTATCTTCAGGAGAAGATTAAAACTAGTCGAAACGCGCGTCGAAAAAAGTGTAGTAGTTCGGTGTTTCGTGGAAAACGTCCAGTTTTTTAATTATTTATGTGATAATTATTTATGTGATCTTAGTGATATTAAAAATTAATATCACTAAGACTATTATGGCGAGTAGCAACAGAGTCGGACTCATATCACTATTAATACAAAGCGATCGTTAACAGAAAACACATCATTAGACAATCATGAATATTCGAATAAACATATAAAACGGGAAATGAAATACATAAAAAAACTCATAACACATTAAAAATACATAACGTTTGCGCAACCCTCCAAAAAAAAAATGCAAATTTTATTTTTAAATTTCATAATAAAAGTAGAAAGTAATTTTTGTCACTACCCGTCATCATTATTGTAACTAACAACACCGCCGAATGCACTTTATATTCTACCCTCTTATGAATCAATAATGAAAGCTATTGTTGTATCGAAGCTTTACGAATGCGCCTGCGCATTAGCGAATGATTTCCTTATGTAAATATTTCGCTAGTAGGATCCAGCACGTTTGCATTCTAAATGTAAATATTGCAGTACAAAATGTAAATATGTTCATATATGTACAATGTGCATATCTATATGTCGTACTTTCGCGCTCTACCACAGTATTTGAATAGTTACAAAACACTATATGTAGTACAAAACACTATATGTATAGTGTCTTGTAAAAAAGTTTTGATTCAGTCGAATAATTTATAAAAACAAATGCATCGATTTGTGGTTGTATACAAAAAATGAGTTTTATTGTTTCCCCTGCTTATTATTCGATGATGAACAGCTTGGTGATCAACAGACACTGATTGATTTAAATCATTTAGGCGACTGAACTAAAAAGCATGAACAGTACAGCCAGTATATTTTTGCTAGCGAATTGTGCACAATGAACGTAGTACGACTATATCCCAGAAAACTTAAAATACCTATCAACAAACAATAATAGACTGTACTTCTCGAAGCGTTCACGGCTGCAGCTGCAGCAGCTACAGCAACAAAAGAAATTAGCATAATTTCAGGTTTTGTCTACTCTGGCTAAGGGCAAAGTTACTGTTGCTGCACTGTAGTGTTGTAAGTTTACCTACATTATATTTTTTGTCGCTACCCGTTGTTACACTGACAACACCACATACTGTATTCTATATTCTACCCGCTTAGGAATCGAAAATGAATAATATTATTGTATCGAAGGTTTACACATTGGAAAAAACTAAGTTTCACATATACACGCCTGCGCATTAGCGAACGATTTCCTTGAGTAGATATCTCGCAAATAAGATCCAGCACGTTTGCATTCTAAATGCAATTATTGCAGTCAGTTAAATTAGCTTAAACCGCTGTTCGCGCTAATTAAAAACATGCCACATATTCCAGTTATCATTTATCCGCGGCGTAGAGAGATCGCTTGTGAGTATGTGCGTATTTTCATAGTAAATAAAAATGAATTTGGTGGAATGTTTAACAGAAGAGCCATTCTGCAGCCGATCATCACCCAAAACTGAAATGAATAAGCTTGGGATTGAGACATTAAGACCAAGACAAGACTAAAACAAGAGATTAAGCAACTGCTTCATAATATCCTTTATCGTTCATGTCATCCTGCTTGATCTCTAAACTCAATTTGTCAATTTTCGGCAGCAAGAAATCCTTGATCATTTTGTAACTTTGCTTAGTTGGTACCACACAATTATAGTATCGACGACAAAATTCATTTCGAGCTAAAACCACCGGCCAATTATTTGTCAAAAACACTGACACATTCATTCCGCGTTCTTGAGGAATATAGCGATCCATGGATTTACCTACTTGTATTCTGATTTTCTTTACTTCATAAATCTAAAATTCGTGATAGAGAAATCATGATTTGCTTTGCCTCTATCATTAGTGAGAATCATATCATCAATGAGAATTTTCTTTGCTCCAGTATCGACAGTTCTGTTTGTTAACCGTTTCGTTGGGTTAACCAACCTCTCAATGGGTTATAAATCTCGGTAACAAAAGCATCACTTTTGTGCGCCCTCAATTGTTGTCCCTGCAATCTTAATTGATTATATTAATAACAAAAACATATGAGACTTTGATGAAGTTTCCCGCCCCAAGGTTAACTTCCCAGCGACCTACTTAATACTAGCCTTAGCTAACTTAATACCAACCCTAAATAAAAAACACGAAGAAAATGAAGACACGAAGAAACACAAGAGGAAGTAAAAGACTGCTGTAGCTGTTAATGATAACTGACAGTTGCCCCCAGAACACATTCCTACCATCAATTAGTGACGAGAACTGAATATATTAAACGAACAGGTCAAGGCTTAAGTTGCGCTACCTCAAGCAGTATGAAACGCCTCGTACATGGACCCAGCTATTAATAGCTCCAACTAGATAGCCAAAATATACTCAAGAACCACAAACAGTCCCATTTTAGAGGTAACGACTTGGACAGTAAAAGATCTTGATCTTAAAAAATCTCATTCCTGGCCTCGACCAAGGCGGCAGAAACCAGGTTTCGCCCCTGACAATTCAATCGACGCATACCAACCATTCAAGGTAGCGCAACCAGGTCAACAATACCCAAGTCTCCCGATGCCCTCCTGCTTGAAACAGTAGCCCTTTAGAGGACTTCTACCCCACGAGCATCCCACGGTGTTGGTATTCGTAACCCCCGTCACAGAGTGATAATGTTAAACCAGGAGAAAATCAATTAAGAAAGCCTAAGATTAGATTAGGTCAGAACAGAAAGAGCCATTAGGTAATCAGGTGTCAGATTACTTAATGGTCGGTGTACACCATTATTGTATTGGAGTTTGTCCGTGATGCATGGCATTTCTTATAACCCTAATGTTTCGATAAAATCCATTTTATTAACGTATATTGAAATAAACAGCTAGACTATTCCCTATACAAAAATTATCAAGAATCAATTAAGAAAGTTCAATTAAAATTAATTAGGTACTTATCATATGTTTACATAGCGATACTTTGAACAACCGAAACAAGTAATAACCCATATGTGATGGGGTAAGGTGCAAGCCAAGATGGCTGCGTGAGAAAGTATTTTTCTTAAATTCAATATGGCAGAATTATGACGTAACCGATGAAACTTCTGTCAAATAAACTGTTAAAACAAAAAATTGTTTGAGGTTTTCTCCTGTTTTTTTGCACCACTTAAAAAAAATGATTTTTCACGAAATGGGTACCTAACTATATTTTAAAAATATTTCGAAATGCCAATTTTTTTCTTAACTTTTCTCGAAAGTTTGGATAGGAAGAGTATTTATTAAATTCTAAAATTAAATTGTGTTTAAATGACGAAAGATGACTAATACAAAAAAACAACAACAAAAAAACAACCCCGTTTGTAAAACTACCATGAATACCAGTGGCGGCCGGTGGAACTTCATATGCTCGTATTTTCGTACGGAGGCATGGGACCCCCACCATAATTGAGGGGATGGTTACTAAACCTAACTAGAAGGCTATAATGTCAAAATATCTTCAGGGAAAACTAGCGAATTTTTTTTCCAAAAATGGCTGCCTCCGGGTAGATCTTGGAAACGGCTTTCAAAATATTTGCGAAATATTTATTTTCATAATAACGGAGTAAACACATTTTTTTTACTTGTGATTTTCTTGACATTTTCAGATCTGTAAAAGTTGTAAGTTGAATTTTAATTTCATCCCAACATTTCTTCTGTGACATTTTACAATAGTTGTATCTTTATACAAAATAAGAATTTTGCAAAAATCGCAAGTATAAAAAAAAATTGTATTCACTCGGTAATTATGAAAAAAAAAATTGGCAAATATTTTGCAAGCCCTTTCCAATATCTGCCCGGAGGCAGCCATTTTTGGAAAAAAAAGTCGCAAGTTTTCCCTGAAGATGGTTTGCCATTATAGCCTTCTACTTAGGTTTATTAACTACCCCCTAAAATATGGTGTGGGGTCCCATGCCTCCTTACGGAAATACGAGCATGTCATATTTCACTGGCCGTCAGTGATGAATACTGTAACGTTTTTGTTCACTACGGGTTCGTAAGGTGTGAAAAATTTAAACTCCCACTTTAAACTAACGCTATTTATTTCACTAAAAAATACAAACCCGGACTAAACACTTATAACTAATACTAATTTATTTTATACAATTTATATTCTATTCTCTTGCGAAGACCACGCGCGTATTTATCTTTAAGAATAGACTACTTTCCCTCCGTTACTGCGGCTATTTATATTCATCCTGGATGGTTGCGAGTAAAGGCCGGATGAACCCAGATTATTATAGAAGCTCCCGCGATGGTTCGAGGCGCCCTTGGTCACGTCGGCATCTGCCGTCAGTGAGTCACCCTTGTTTTGTTGACAAGTTGACCGGCGGCGATACAAGTTACTGATGTTCTAGCCACACTGCCCTCTCCATAAAGACATTTCGTCCCGAATTGTACCATCATGCTCCGGTCCATGACGATACCTGCAGCGTGGTCCATTCTTGCATCGAGACGTCCGGTAGAAGAAACAGTCTACAGTTCTCTCGTTGAGCGTCCTCCTGGGGTTGTAGCAGCATACCAGAATCCCGATTCCAGTAAACCGGAAAAGGACTTCCAGCATAATTCTTATCACCCTCCAATCCAGGCCATCTAGACCGCTGGCTATCTTCGGTATCGCCAATATATTCCGGGTTATATATATATCCAATATATTCCTGCTTATATTCCGGGACAAGAGCACATTCCTCAGTTCGACTAGTGTGTCCCAGACATTTTGATAAGATGGTTTGTGGTGCGAATGCTGCTTGGTCACCAAATAGAAGACGGACCTCTCTTTCTCTTGCTGGGCCACAGTGATTTGAAGGAGTCGTCCAACCTCTGGTCTTTGTCTGCGTAACTCCTCCAACTGTTCAAAAGCCTTCTTGAAGGTAAGTGCAATCCCTTGGGATATTCGGAGATCTGCTGCTACACAGTGGGCAAGACAGAAGTCAGTAGGAGCCTGGAACAGTTCACGTGGTTCTTCTCGCGTTACACCGTAGCGAGCTTTCTGGCCGTTGGAATGAAGCAACATGAATTCCTCGAAAGAGAGCTCGCTGTCTGGTGGACTGACGTGTCGAACTCTGGCTTCAGCTCGTTCGTCATTGCTTCCGGCGAAAGGGGCTAAACGGTTGAAGTGGACCACCTTGGGTTTTCCTCTTGGCAACTTCTGGATTCGGTAGACTACATCATTTATTTGTGTGATGACCTCATATTGACCTTCCCAGGAACTTTGTAGTTTTGGAGATAACCCACGTCGACGCTGTGGATTATATAACCAGACTTGGTTGCCGGGCTGGTACCTCCCATCGTTGGCGTTGATGTCGTAGGTCTCCTTCATGCGATCGCTGGCACCCTGGATACTTGAACGGACTCTTTCGTGGATGTCGTCCATTCTCTGGTGTAAAGTACTGGCGTAATCCTCCCCAGCCACGTCGTCCACTGGTGTACAGCCGAACTTTAGATCAAAGGGTAGACGCAGTTCACGGCCCATGACAATGATTGCAGGTGTTTGCCCCGTTGTTTCGTGGACTGACGACCGGTAGGCTAGCAGGACCAGGTGGAGAAACTGGTCCCAGTCCCTCTGATGGTCGGAGACTACTTTGGATAAGTACCGGTTGTACCGGTTGCTGGTCCTATTCATTCGCTCCACCATTCCATCCGACTGCGGATGCAGTGCAGTTGTCCTCGTCTTACGGATGTTAAGTGTGCGGCAAACATTCTGAAACAGAGTCGACTCGAAATTTCCTGCTTGGTCCGAGTGTAATTCCAAGGGTACAGCAAATCGACAAATCCATTCCTTGATGAGAGCGTCTGCCACAGTGGAAGCCTCTTGGTTTGGAAGGGCATACGCTTCTACCCATTTGCTGAAATAATCCATCACGACGGACCGGCTACATCGATGGCAATTCTTTCAAACGGACTACCCACGTTGTATTGTCGCATTAGAGCCTTCGGGTACCGTTGCGGACCATTACTTACAGCGCACACCACACATTTATTGCACCACTCCTTCACGTAAGTAGTGCAGTTCACCCAATAGAAACGCTCCCTAACTTTTCCCAGCGTCTTCGTTACTCCTAGGTGTCCGCCAGTGCTTCCGTTGTGGATTTCCTCCAATACCTCGGGCACTCTGTTTCTGGGGACTATCAGATGTTTTCGCTCTTCGGTCCCATCTGATTTTTCCAGAACGCGTTTTAACAATCCATCACTTAAGACGAGGGACTTCCACTGAGCCCAGTATGACTTTACTGTTGGCGAGTACCGAGATACCTCTTCCCAAGTGGGTTTCCGATCTTCTTTCTTCCAATTCACAATTGGTTTCAAATTCGGGTCACTCTCTTGATCTCTCAGAAGCTCATCCCGCTGCCAATCATCTTTCACCACCGTTAGTCTGCGTATTACGACATCCTTTTCAGATGATGGCGGTGCTTTCTTCTTTTCAATACGGCGACCCCGAGTGTGATGTACCTTAGCACCATTCCAACGCCGAATTGGCCTCTTATCCAATATCTCCTCGACGACTCGCCTAATCTCTGCTTCATTGCATATTCCTTTCTCAACATCTTTCTCCATCTTACGGACCTTAGCTTGACTTCTGCAACTTTGTTTAGTGGCTTCGAATTCCAAAGCTCGCGCCAAAGCATCCACCAACTTGCTGGTACGAGCGAAAGTCAGAGCTTGACGGGTCTCAGTATCACGCAGACCATCTAAATATGCCTGCACGGCTAGTCGTTCCATGCCGTTCTCCGGCGTAGATGAATATGCCAAACGAACTAACCGCGCTATGTCCGCTTCAAATTCCTGCAGCGATTCGTTACTTTTCTGATAGCGGTTCTTCAACTGCGAGTGGTAGACATGCTCGAGATGAGACTGACCATATCGCATTTCGAGGTGTCGGACAAGTTGATGGTAATCCTCTTGCTCTTCAAGCGAAAGCGTCTGCAATATATCTGTGGCATCGCCGCGTAGCGCCAACGTCAGCGCTGTAGCCTTCTCTGCCAACGACCAACCATTTGCCTTCGCTGTAGACTCAATTGTCGTAGATAATTGACCCAGGAGCTCTTACCATCAAACTGTGGTGGTTTCATGCGAATTTTCGAAATTTCCACGTGACTGCTCATCTCGGGTTTACTCAACCTGTCGATGTCGCTACCAGGTAACTTCAGAGCGGTATCGACCATTTTTAAGTTCTATCCAACTGTGTCAAAAAATATACATGATCCCATTAAAATTTCTTGATTCTAGTCCATTTTCGGAAAACCCGGTATTGATATTCAATTGTTTTTTATGAAAAATATGCATCTCAATGACTTACTCTTTCCACCCGATTTTCAAATTTTTAATTTTAAAGACAACCGAATGACACCTTGTATAACGTTTTCTTTGTCACCCGGTATGTTAGATGAAAATATACAATAAAACCGTATACTTAATTTAATGATTTAACCATTCAATGTTCAATTGTTGTGCCAAATACCCTCTAACACCTTAAAATAAGGCCTATGTAAAAAATTTATAGGAAACACCTTAACTAAAATAAGTCAGGGAATTCACCTACAAATTTTCTCAACCATTTACAGAACACCCTGTATAGATTACAGACGTCAAGTTCATATGCGTGAGAGGTCATAAATGTCGCATGGGTCATAAGTTAAGCCGGCAGATCCGGGCGGCGGGCCATAACCATACGCGTCATACTACTTACAACTTGTATGTGCACAAACAAAATTCATGAAAACAATAAACTGTTATTTACGTTGAGATATGGCCCGTTGAGATGGTCCGCCGCCCGGTTCTGCCGGCTTAAGGGTTATATTGGTCATAGAGATCATAGAGGTTACAGAGGCTATACAGATCAAATAGGCCGCAAAAGTCAGACAGTCTTATAGGCATTAGAGGTCATATCCAAATATCACATTTTAAAAACATAACCTGCTGTTTTTAGCGATTTCGTCTAATTTAAATGTGTAACAATTGGATGTGGAAATAGTATTCTTTGTGCAGTTGTTTTTATATTTTCGTAAAAATGATGTTTTTTTATGTCACGCAGAGATAGATAAAATACATATTTTATTTAAAAAATACCGTTCACTAATAAAAAATAAAAACCATTAAGTACAGCTGACTCTCTATAGGTTTTTGCGTTATTATAATGTCAATACCAGATATTCATATGTTGTTTTGTAAAGCAAGGTTACACATATTTCAATGATTTAAATGGCGAGCCTGACAAAACTTTCTTTTTACGTGTTAAAATTAATAGGTGCAATAACTAAGCTGAGTGTGACATTAAAGTAAAAGTGGATATGCATAATTTTTTGACGACGTGTTTAATTGGAACACTTCCCTCTTGTTTCGCATACAAAGAAAACTTGTTATAACGGCTGTACTCGACTTATGTGATTTTGAATTAATTAAAAATGCATTGTACGAAATACGTGCTATGGAGTTTTTAATGTTCTTGGCGTAAATAACGTTTTGCGTAATAGTAGCAAATGCAAGGCTTATAATTTCTGAACTTTTATTCTCTGCTGAGTTAGTTTAATTAACATTCATGCACTGATCTGGTTACGCGGTGTCGAAATTCGGGTACACCGTTTTCTGTTATGGCTATTTTTATATTACCCAATTCTTAGAAGTAACGACTGTCTAAGATCTTATAATGACTTGATTTAATATGTCCGAATTTGAATAAGCCTGTTTTTAATTCATTAAATCCATTTACTCACATAGCTAGTTTTAGCAAATTCTCTGTTCAAATCTAACCTAGAGGAACAAAATGTAAAAGTTTCACTAAGGAAGCAGTACTTTCACATTGCATTTTTAGGATTTATTGACCAAATTTACCATGATGTGTAATATATATTTTTTTAATATCTGATACGTATTTAGGGTATGATATGTCTGCTCTAGAAACTTGATACTTAGTAAGTTAGGTAAGTTCTACAGTATGTCCACGAAAGTGGACATCATAATATATGGGAAAAATTATTATTAGATTTTTTTTGATAATTCAATTTCGGGATCTGTTAATGCAAAATTTACTGGAGAAAAATTTAAATGCTTTCTAATAAAAATTTAAAATTCTTCTGAATGTGCGGTACCTGAACCAATATATCAATATTTTCATATAAAGCCGATGTTACACCCCACATACATTTATTGTTTAAAAAAAAAGCAAAATCGACCAAGGAAGTGGTGGTTGGTATTGTGACAGTTGTAAATGTGACATTAGTGACAGCTGACATTTATTAAGTTTTATAGTTTACATATTTAGTCTATTTAGTTTATACACTAGCTGTTAGTAAAGGATTGTATGGAATGACATATTAAATATTCTAGATGTCAAAAGAATTTTCTAGAACAAGCAAAATTTATAAACACTAGTGTTGTTGCTAGTATAGAGTTAGTTCTGATTGGAATATTACATAGTTAAGATCGACGAGCTGTAGAGTGTTAAAAGTGTTTGAATTAAAGAAGCAAGTTATTTGAAGAGAAATTCGTAACAGTAAATGATTCTGTTACGAATTTCCAATTAAAATTAATTAATTAATTAATTCGAATTTCGAATTAAAAATCCATTCAATGGAATGGAAACCAAAGCAAATACATTATTTTGGATTTATCAGTTATGATAATTGATTCGTCGGTTTAAAGATAAAACTCATTAACTGACGACAAGCCAGTTCTTAAAAGACGAAACAGTTTTTTCAAGACGTTCTACGACGTCTCGTTTTTCAAGACGTTTGGTATTAACAAGATTCTTTGCCACTTTTGCAACTAAACTATTGCAACTTTTTTTCGTCCTGTTAAAATCAGTTTTTTTAATATTTGTTTGGTGTTATTTAATGAGTTTTACCTTTAAAGCGACGACATGTTAAATAATGCGACATATCTGCTGTTGCACTACTGTCACTATATCTGCTGTTGCAACAGCAGATATAGTGGCAACCATATTTATTAAAAAAGCCATCCTTGCTGTTCGAAAATTTTTGTAGCATGTCTTCGAAAGATTCTGCCATCGTTCCTGAAGTTTGTAAAGGACGCAGTCTAGGTAAATATTAGGATGCGTACTTATACCAATGTATGCATAGTATCCTAAAAATGTGCTTAAATATTTTCTTTGTAAAATACATAAATAGGATAGGTGTTATATGTACTCTTTTGCTATATCTTATGTAACATAGATATCTATGACGAAATTACTAATTATTATAAAATTCTGTTAGATAATGTATAGCCTACAACTCATTTGGAATGGCATATTCCACACACGAGAAACCGTACAAAATTTTCCCTGGCGTAGAATATGAGCCATTCCATAACTTGCAAAATATACCAAGGATCCATTAAGAAAAAACGTTATCAAATCTACCTATGAACGAAAGAGATGGATATAGCGGTTATGTTGAAGCTCTAAGCGAAATTTTGTTGTACAACTTTTGAAGTGACAATTGTAAAATAAATAACATAATTGATTTTTAATGAAGAACAGAGGCGTGTTTCGTATATACATATTCATAGACATTTACTTTAGAAATGGCAGTGTAATCAATGTAAACTGGATATATTCGAAGAGAGCTGCACATGTGGAGACGCAGTTATGCATGTCGACAATTTTAGCCGGTCAGTAACTGGAAGCGTCAATCGGAAACAAAGAAGTGGCAGACACACCGTAAGGAGAGAAAAAAAACGTTGAAATGATTAGGCAAGTGATAATGGACAATCCAAGATCATCAATTAGCCATAATATGAACTAAAAAGTTAATCTGCCCTATACAACGTATCAACAAATTTTGAAAAATAATTTGGAGCTCCATTCATATCGTCTGCAATCCGCACATAAAATTCGCAGAGCGGACGAACATTTAAGACTATACTTCTACCAATAGTTTATTAACCATTTTAACAATAACGATGCTGTCTTCTGCAGACAACTGTTACTTTTATATCGCAACTCCACTACATCCATAAAAACTTGTAGACAGCTGCGAACAGGGGGAGGATTAATTGACCTATTTTTTTTAACGGAACACTGAATGCAGAGGGCTATCGTTTAGAGTTCTTAACACCTTTTGTACAAATGTTGCATGACGACGAATTCCAAGAAGGTTATATTCAAAAAGATCTCGTGCGCATTCTACTAGGGAAGCAATTAATTATATAGGCGAATTTTTCGAAGATCATATAATTAGTTTGAACACACAGACTATATTACCCCCTAGATCTTGCGATTTGACCCCATGTAATCTTTTTTTCTCTGGTCTTACCTAAAAAATTCAATTTTTGAAACTTCCGTTAGCGAATAGAAGACCTTTAGCAACGCATTGTCAATAAAATTGAGGAAATTAATGGAATACCTACCGTTAATACTGCGGCACGTCAATAAATATAAAAGCTTTGTATAAATATTATAGGAGGTCATCTTTTTCTTTAAGAGTGTCATATATTTTCGAAAATATAGTTTTTTGTTTTTAGATATCTGGTAAAAGTACCCATCACAAAATATGACTGCCTTAACAATTCAATAATAAGTTTTAGAATAGAAATATGTCTTTTTTACTACCTTAGAGTTTATGGGTAACATAACATTTTTTTTTACATGGCCGTGTTATAATGACCTAAACGTATTACAAGGACTCGAAAACAAATGCGTAGGAGGCTATGAAAACACCATATCAATAATTTATTTCGAAGGGCATATCTGATTTTCAAATAAATTTAAATACTACAGAGTAGAAATAGTTTAGCTAATAAATAATTACAATTAAATAAATTAACGTGTATCACTATAGCCAGTGGTAGTGTACGCAGCAACTACTGTAATACAATTACGTCCCTTGGTAACGGGAGCGACAAAATATAGACCGAGAGCTGGCACCCAAAACCTAACATTTTTGGAGGGATGGAATTTCTTACCTGGAAAAGGTTCGACCCTTCGCGACGAAACAAATAGGCTTCTGCTACAGGGCGCGCTGGGGGCTATTAGCGGTGGTGGGCGCTTGAACATGTAAATTTCTCGGTGAAGAAACAAAAGTACCGGTAAGGCTGATTCTTGTTTTAATGCATCGGGGAATATGAAAAGAAAGCCGAGAAAAATTTGGCAGAAGTGTAAGTGGGGGCGAAAGGGCTGGCAGAAGCTGACAAACTGGTGGAAAAATTTTGGAAAAATAACATTTTGAGAGGGACTTCTGCCAACTTGCTATTTTATTATTTACATCAAGAATAAACGAAATGTGAAATGCCAGAAGTTAAAGTGGAGGCAATAATGAATTATCAGTGATCAAAGTCCGCCAGCCCATTTGGCGCGCGCGGCGCGACGCCGGACCCTTACACTCCAGAAAAATATAGGTATAATGAGAGATATCATGAGAGGTACTCTTGGCGACCTGTTAATCTGTTATTTATACTCGTATAAAGAATAAACAACGTGTAAAATGCCAGAACTCAAAGTGGGGGCAATCATTTTTTCATCAGAGCACAAAGTTCGACAGCGTCCTTTGTGCACTCGGTTTCGGACCGCGTTTCTCTTCATTTTCTCACGTTACATGTTCAATCAATGATACTTCGGAAAATTCATTCGAAAATTCATGTAAAATATCATTTATTATCCCAAATATCTCGTACAGAAACGATCATGGGCTCATTTTATTCGCGAAGACTTGTACTTTCATGTTTTTAAAAAACCAAATCGCTTTTATTTAATTTTTGCATACAAAAATGCGTTGCGAAATTGTATCATTTTTTTCAAATCGGTTTTGTGAATAACTTGTTTAATTTTGGTTTTACATTTTTGGCCGTTGCATATTTGAAAACTGGCATTCAACACGCGTTTAAAAAAAAATGAAGGTCCTACGATCTCAGGGAGTCGCATTTTACAACGCATTTTTTTATGCAAAAGTTAAATAAAAGCGATTTTTAATAGCATGAAAGTACAAGTCTTCGTGAATAAAATGAGCCCACGATTGTTTCTGTACGATCATTTTTGCCTCTGTAAAAGCTGATTTTTTAAAACGTCTTTTTTTTTTCTGTAAATCGTTATAACTCGAAAAAATAAAACTTTTTTTAAATTTCTGAAAAAATTATCATTTTCCGCTTGTCTTATGCTATACTTGTAGTTAACAAGAAGTCTGTTCAAACAAAATTGGAATTTATACAGCAAAAATACGAAACCGCGATTTTTGACGTTTTTTTTTAAATTTTTCTCAAATGTTTATGAACCGATTTGTTTCGTTCAAATTGCATTCGACGCGCATTTTTAAGACCTACAACTTTCTAATTTAACTTTCTTGTGTAGAACTTGAAGCTTTTTTTTTGCAAAAAAAACCGTTCTTTTGACATCTGCGAATTTTTTTGGTTATGTTTTCCATTAAAACTCGAGTAGCAAAAAACGCTATCTTTCTTAGAATATTTTTCTCTATACGACCATATTTTTTTGTTTTCTGATAACAATTAGTGGCCAATTAACATGGGGGCTTTCGCTCGTTGATTGGACTACTATGCGATATAAAAGACTGAAGACAGTTTTATTGTTTAATGGAAACGAAAAACCATCTGTTCCCGTGGATTATGCTGTCAACATGAAAGAAACGTACGAGAACATGCGTATATCACTTCAAAACATAAAATACGAAGATCATAAATTGAATATTTGTGCCGATCTAAAAGTTGTTGCACTACTTACAGGACTGCAGAGTGGCTACTCCAAATACTGTTATTTGGCGCGCCGAGTGCACAAAGGACGCTGTCGAACTTTGTGCTCTGATAAAAAATGATTGCCCCCACTTTGAGTTCTGGCATTTTACACGTTGTTTATTCTTTATACGAGTATAAATAACAGATTAACAGGTCGCCAGGAGTACCTCTCATTATATCTCTCATTATACCTATATTTTTCTGGAGTGTAAGGGTCCGGCGTCCCGCCGCGCGCGCGAAATGGGCTGGCGGACTTTGATCACTGATAATTCATTATTGCCTCCACTTTAACTTCTGGCATTTCACATTTCGTTTATTCTTGATGTAAATAATAAAATAGCAAGTTGGCAGAAGTCCCTCTCAAAATGTTATTTTTCCAAAATTTTTCTACCAGTTTGTCAGCTTCTGCCAGCCCTTTCGCCCCCACTTACGCTTCTGCCAAATTTTTCTCGGCTTTCTTTCATATTCCCCGATGCATTAAAACAAGAATCAGCCTTACCGGTCCTTTTATTTCTTCACCGGGAAATTTACATGTTCAAGCGCCCACCCCCGCTAATAGCCCCCAGCGCGCCCCGTGGCAGAAGCCTATTTGTTTCGTCGCGAAGGGTCGAACCTTTTCCAGGTAAGAAATTCCATCCCTCCAAAAATGTTAGGTTTTGGGTGCCAGCTCTCGGTCTAATATGTCCCAATGTAACAGACTGTCCAAGACACAACAAACGCGACATTTTTCAGTAATACATATAATATTAGTTACTCCTATTTTATGTTAAGTCAGTATAATAAAATGTATGTTGTTAGGTTTATCAGCGGAATGATTTGTTACGACCTGTTTCGAAGACGAGGTGGGAGAGGTCTACTGAGTATAAAAAATCTATGCCTTAAACAAGAAGCTTCCTTAAGAAGAAAACTACTAATCAACGGGGATCCGTAAATAACAACAGTAGCAAGAAAGGACTCTGGGATACACGCCTTTGAGAATAGGACGTGAATTTCGTCCTATTCGACATACCAACAGAACAGAAGTTCCAGAAGCAGTGGATAGAACACTCTTTACAGGTACGTTTTCTAAAAACGCTTCAGCTAAACTACATCGACAAGGACAATTCAGTAAAATTGTTTACCGACAGCTACCTGTACCCCGAAACCGAAGGCTTCTTGACAGCTATTAAGGACAGAATCATAAAAACGAGAAATTACCAGAGACATATCCTGAGGGACGACATCGAAAACATATGTAGGAAATGTGGATCTGCAGGAGAAACAGGAGTCATACAGGCCATAAAATTATTATTTTATGTTATTAAAATCCTACAGGTTATAAAAGTTCATGTTGGTCATAAAGTTCATATTGGTCATAAAGGCCATACTACCTTAGATTGTATATGTCTAAATTAAATAATTTTCATTTTACTACCATAGTGGAAGTATACTATCGATATTGGATAAATAGGCTTAAAATGTTCTAACACGTCGAAATTTTAAGTTTAAGCAAAAAAAAAAATTGTTTGTCGATCTCTCAACTTCTTTTTGTGTACGAAATTTCTAGGACGCTTTGAGATATCAACTTAAAATTTGAAACACTTATGTATCGTGATGAGATCTGGCCCTGATCGGATTTTGAGCTTAGTCGGTTAAGAAAGTAAGTAAATGAGGTTGATATAATTGAATATAACAGTCTACAAATGTAAATGTGTTTAAATGAATAGAGTTGAAGTGGTTAAAGAGTTACAATTCAAAATAGGTCGAATAACCTTTTTTAACATTAATTTTTGTAATTCCATAGTGGACGGAGCTCTAAAATAATCCTGCTCTACTTCAGGTGTACGGGAGTAACTAAAACAAATTAAATTACAGGCTGTATTTGTACTTGTATTCCTAGCTGACCCGGCAAACGTTGTTCTGCCATATAAATTATTTCTCTAAAATCGCTATTAAAAAATGGAAGGTTGGGGGTAGGAGTCTGAAAATTTGGGGTTATAGGTATTTTTTTTATGCCAAATCAAAAAAAAGAAAATAAAAAAAAATTTTTTTGGTCAAAAAAATAGAAAAAAAAATTCTGGATAGGGACACCCTAATCACCTAGCAGTATGATATACATATACTTTATGACCCATTCTCATACCTACCAAATATACATAAAAAATTTCATAAAAACAGGTCTAGCCGTTTCGGAGAAGTGTGACCACAAACACCGTGACACGAGATTTTTATATATTAGAAGATTAAAAAAATAAAAAAAAATGCTGCCAATGGAATCACTACTTCCACATCTAATTTTCTATCCCATTTCAGGGGCAGTGGGAGATATATGTCCCACCTATTTTTTACTCGTTTTTTTTTCATATTTCTGACACCTTTTGCCCTATCTATAGGTACAAAAGTATTTTTATTTTTTAGACTCTTGGGTACCTAATTTATGAAATTTTAGCGTAAAATTGCAATAAATTATTTATTTAAATACTTGTTATAAACAATTAACATGAAAAAATGGTGTTTTTTCACTGAAAAATCAGTTGTGGTAATGCATATGGCTACAGCTCTGAATTTTTTTTACGCATTCTCCATTCTCCAAAATTTTTCGTTGCTGTTTTTTCAAAAAAAAATCTTAAAATTGCAAAAAATCTCAAAATTTCCGAGTTTAACTTATAACATGTTAACTGAGGAGGTTTACCGTAGCTGTTTGTTATTTGTGTATGAACGTCTTAGCAAGTTGTGTTAAACTATATATTTGTCTTATATTTATGAAACTTTTTGGTAGTCATGTAGACATAAGTTACTATTTCCATTTTTTTCCCATACCAATATAAAAGAAATCTTGCAAATTCATGTACCTAGTACATTCTTATTTCTTATACATTTCCATGATTACTTTTATGAATAGTTATGAATACATTAATATAAATAACCTTCAATAAAATTAGATTACATTTCCATTTAAATATTGACTATTTTTTATATAACCTCTTCGTTTTGGCGAACTGTTATCGATAGTTCATTAACTATCGATAACAGTTGTCATTACAATGACAGCAATCAGACAAAGAAAGGACAATACCCCAGAGGTTATAATTTATTACTCACAAAAGAAGCCTCATTTTTCTTCCCAAAGTGCGGATTGTCCAGTAAGTTAAAATTTCGGGAACGCATAAATAAAATATTGCGTTGTTTGTATTGTATTTTACTTCTTAAATGATTATACAAAAATTATGTTTATGCCACCCACTTAATTTTTCGCACGCTATGCAGTATACAAGTATCATGCAAATATCATGCTACTTTAAGTCCGGTACACTTACAACATTTTTAAATCATAATAAAACTGCAAGTATATACTTTACCTCACCGACATCTGTTTTTTTAAAAAGACGTCATACCTTGGCGCACTCCGCGGCTGGTCAGTAGCGACTGAGTGACATAGAAGTAATTCATTATAGTCCCTATCCGCCTGAATACTATTCCGGTAAAAGTAGGCAATTTTGAGAATCGTAATGGTTCAAGTAGACTTATGTTCTTATGTTTTACTAGTTTTAACTGAACGTATTTAGTTTTTCATAAATTATTCATTATATAAACAATCTCTATTTACTGTCCGACCCTGTCTTTTATGTTTTAATGCTATATCTAGAATGTATGCATGTACATATGTATGTCAGTATCAGTGGCGCCCGGTAGAATTTGACATGCTCGTACGTAAGAAGGCATGGGACCTATATCATATTTTAGGGGATGGTTACTAGACCTAAGTAGAAAGCTATAATGGCAAAAAATCTTCAAGGAAAACCTACGATTTTTTTCCAACAATGGCTGCCTCCTGGCAGCTCTTGGAAACGGCTTTCAAAATATTTGCGAAATATTTTTTTCATAATCACCGAATAAATATACTTTTTTATACTTGTGATTTTTTGCAAAATTCTTATTTTGCGTAAAGATACAACTATTTTAAAATCTCACAGACGAAATGTTGGGATGAAATAAAAATTCAAATTGCCATAATTTTACATACCTCAAAATGTCAAGAAAATCACAAGTATAAAAGAACTTTGTATTTACTCGGGGATTATGAAAAAAAATATTTCGCAAGTTTCCCTGAAGATTTTTTTGCCATTATAACCTTGTACTTAGGTCTAGACCACACCCTAAAATATTGTGTGGGTCCCATGCCCTCATACATACTTTACAGGGCCATTTTCCAAAAATGCTACAGCCAGACTGCACCGACAAAGATAATTCATTAAAATGGCTTACCGATAGCTATCTGTACCTCGAAACCGATGGCTTCTTGACAGCTATTCAAGACAGGGTTCAGTCAAGCACATCGTGAGAGACGACGTCGAAGACATATGTAGGAAATATGAATCTGCAGGCGAAACTATAGACCATATATGTATATAGGAACACATAATATGAGGCTGTTCCACGTTAGCAGAGTCAGCATATCTCGACAGGCACAACCAACTTGCGAATATGGTCAACCAACAACTGGCACTCAAGTATGGCCATGCTAGTGACGGCTCCGTCACATTACGAATATACCCCGGAAGCTGTGCTGGAATAAGAAACAGCAGTGATGTACTGGAATATTCTAATTATTACCGACCGATGATAACCTGCTGATAAATAAAGAACAACGAAGAGGGATCATCATAGACATCGCAGTGCCACTTACCCACACATTCAGAAGATTGAACGGGAGAAGATGGCGAAATACAAAAATCTATCAATCGAGTTGAACCGCCTTTGGAGAGTGGAGAATGTGGAGAACGTACGCCCTAATGATATCGACAGAGGGAGTGATAATGACCAGATACGCCAAGAATATCGCGGCATTGGGACTGCCTCATAATATAAATGGTCAGAAGGCAGTTGTTTTACAAACTTGTTACATTATAAGAAAAGTTTTGGGACAGGATGAATCCCCCCTGGGCCTAATTTCTGCTGTGAGCTGGGATAAGTATTCAACCCATCACCATCTGCCGTAGGAATAAGTGAATATTTCCCAGCGTTTACGCTGAAAAGTGTGACTGTAATGTCGGCGAAATAATATTAACGCCTGTATTCAAACAATATCTATCACATATAAAAATAAAATAAAATGTCCTCACTTGTATGGACCTATTTTCAATTAAAAAATCGTTTAATAAAGAATAAAGAGATGTATAAATTAGGACAAAAGCAATAGCGGCTGGTGGAGTATGACATGCTCGTATTTCCGTAAGGAGGCATGGGACCCACACCATATTTTAGGGGGTGGTTACTACACCTAAATAGAAGGCTGTAATGGAAAAAAATCTTCAGGAAAAACTGCAATTTTTTTTCCCAAAAATGGCTGCCTCCGGGCAGACCTTGGAAACGGCTTGCAAAATATTGGCAAAATATTTTTTTTTTCATAATCAAGTAAATAGATACAATTTTTTTTGTATACTTGTGATTTTTTGCAAAATTCTTATTTTCCTTAAAGCTACAACTATTGTAAAATCTCATAGACGAAATGTGACGAATTTCCATAACTTTTATAGATCTCAAAATTTCGAGAATATCACAAGTATAAAAAAAATATTCACATGAAAAAAAATATTTCGCAAATATTTTGCAAGCCGTTTCGAAGATCTTCTCGGAGGCAGCCATTCTTGAAAAAAAAATCTCAAGTTTTCCCTGGAGATTTTTTGGTGTGGCTCCCATGCCTCTTTACGAAAATAAGAGCATGTCAAATTCCACCGGCTGCTACTGGACAAAAGTGAGTAATAGCCCCTGTATCTATTTTTATTTTATCTATTCCTTGAACTGATTATATTACATATAATACAATCCTTTTCTTGTGAATAGGTGCTATCTAAAAAACTAGCGGGTCAGCATTAGATAGAATAAGCTTATAAATTAAGATGCACGGCAATGTAAACCAGATATAATAAATTGAATCTTCACGCGACAGCTCTGCCTTGTAATTTCAAGTAAATAAAGGATTATTTTTGAGTGCAGTTCTTTCAAACAAATTCGTATCGGTCCCCAATCGATTACTAGTGTTATAAATATTGAGATATATAAATTTTTACTAAAAAAATATTATCTTAAAATTTTAAGATGGCGGATGGACGCCATCTTGCATATATTTTTTTAAATTGCAAGGATCACGTGACACTTTGTTTAAAAGCCAATTCTAATTCCAACCACGTACTGAATTTTTCTTTCTTTAACCTAGAATACTAATAAAATTTACGACCCTGAATTATTGTCCTGTGTAATGTGATTTTCCTTAGTACATTTTGCACAGATTGTTAAAAAACATGTAATTTCGTATTGTAAACATCTATTGTTATTACTGACTATTGAAAATGACTAATTACTTTATGTCGTACATTTTCCGACATACTAGTATTATAGTGTATTCAAATCATATTAGTATTCTAGAGTTAATCTCAAAACAATATGGCGAAAGTGGAATTTTAGTGAAAATGAATAAATGAGCTGCCTTTAGGGGTGTATATAAATATTTAGGGGTGTATATATTTACAATCGCGGGCGTATCTTGAATATTTCAATTAAATTTATTCACTTATTCAGTCACCTGACAGTTTGTTTAAAAACAAACTAAAATATGTAGCAAAAATTAAACAAAAGTTTTTAATGGCAAATTAGACCAACTGAATGACATTATTTAAATAAAATTGTATTAATAAATAAGGAAATTTTTCAATATATAATTTTCCTAATTAATATGGAACGAAAATGAGCGAACTTAAATAATAAATTCAATGAAACAGAAAGTCTAAAAAAAGGGATGTGAAAGAAAAGCGATATCTGAAAAGCTACGTATGCCTAGAAACCCTTGAAATCTTGTTAATATAAGTTTGTTCTGAGAAAATACTGAATTATGTCACTTAGTATTCAAAATAGTTTAAAACTTTGTACGATATAAGAAATACAGATTTTAGATATCCGCACAGAAAAAAAAACAATGTCGTCATATCTAGATAATGAGCGGTAATGGCATTTTTTAAGCAAAAAGTAGTGCTTAATCCCTTATTTCTTTTTATTTATTTTTTTTTATTTAATCTTCCAATTATTCATGTTCACTAAAAATGCACATCCACCATATTGTTTTGAGATAAGGAAAAAATCAGCATATGGATGGAATTAAAACTGGATGGGCTTTCAAACGAGGTATCATGTGTCGTGGCCCCTGTTGCAATTAAAAAAAAAAGTATCCTCAATCTTGAAATGTCACGATTATATTTTTTCGTCAAAAAGTTGTACTTGATCTGTTATTTGATTCCTCTAAATTTTGTGGTGCTGTATTAGCAGGCAGGGTGGACTCCATTTTCTCCTTCACATAGTACACATTCATGCATACTGACGTATGTACAGAGATACATGCATACAAATAGAGTGCGGAGTGCTTGGTTGCTTCAGTGGAGAAGTGAACTATCCAGGGGTCAAGAGGAATGATTACTTCGTAACATAATAATACCCTTTATTGCCGGTAAAATGTTACAATAAAGATACATATTCAACCCAGACTAATATTCTGTGGTACTGTTCGGTGAAATGCAAAATGTGGCGGGGATCGGCTTTTCCGAATACGAACGAAGCTATCTGAGTAGGTAGTGCTGCGACATCGAGGGAAAACATCGATATTCATGATCGATGTTAACATCGAAAACAATCATCGATGTAGATAAAACATCGCTAATAAACCATCGATGTTCAAAGAACAACGATGTTGCTGTTATTTATTGTACCCTATACGTTGTACGTAAATTGAAAATGCTAATAATAAGTAATATAAGTGTATATTATGTACATAAGTAGGAATTATATTATAATATATGATCCATTAATCCAGTAGGTATCAAAATGCAACACAACTTATGTAATTTTAAAACTACTGAATTGATCACTTTTAATATTCGGAATAAGCTGTAACGGAAGGAGCACTCGGAGCTTTCTTATTAATAGACATAAGTATGTTTTGTACATATATTTTTTAAATTAATGTCTGTATTTGTGTCAATTGTATCAAATAAAATATTACCACTACTTAAGTAACTGCTCTTTTTTGTGATGTGTGTAAATGTAACATCGAAAGGCAAACATCGATGGCATCGATGTTTCGGTCTTTCTAACATCGATGACAAAACATTGAACATCGACAGCAAAACATCGATGGTTTCGAAACATTGGATATCACCGCCCAGCACTACTAGTAGGTGGGTTCCGATACCAGATACAGATAGACAGGCGCACAGTGGGGCGAACAGCCGATTTAGCCGGACAAAACCTCAAATTCGAAGGTCACAATTCCGATGTTTCTTAAAAGTTTTCTTGTAAAGGAGGCTTTGGTGCATCTGAAATGCGAAGAGACAGGTGAAATTTTCGAATACCTGCTGTGGAACTCTGCAACACCTTGGAAATAGAAATAGAAATAAAGAAAGAAATAAAGAAATTTTCTTTCAATGGATCACATCGACTCCGTACAGCTTTTTCTAACTAAGCGGTCACAGCCGATGGCAGCCGACTGTTTGTTCCATAGAAAAACCTACTCTAGAACAGCAACTCCCTGTATTAAAGACAAAACGTATTGTGCAATGTACTGGTGACATCGGTACTAATATTAATGGCGGTAAGTTCAAATGCACTCCATCCCACATCCTCATTAAAAAGCTCGTTTTTCATACCTAAGATTTGATATATCTCAGTTATTCTCATTTAATAAACAAGTAGTTATCGTCGAGAATATCTGAGATATCACCAATACTTAGATATACATAAAAGACAGAAAAGACAACATGAATCTTTTAAGGTTTTCGAGATTAATTGAAGATGCATAAAATATGTAAAAAAAATTATTAGACATAAAGATAATAATAAATAGAACGTACATACTCCCTAAAAATATTGGCAATACATTTTCCTTCTTGTTTGGCGATACAAAATCCTCTGCACAATATCTGCTGACTTTAAAGTGTTTGCCACACACAAGTAATCTTTTAGACTACTTGTGTGTGGACTTATTGTTAGACTTAACTTTAGTAAGTTAAATTGTTTGAATTTCCTGAGCACTTTACCCAGGATTTATACAATGTTTTTTTATGAATTTGGCACCTATAAAATTTGGTTGCCAGGGCTTAGGACATCCTACAACACAAACAACAAGTTCTAACGGTTTAGACGAAGACGTCATAATTGTAACAAATAAAAGTTTAAATGCACGAAACACACAATTTAAACACACCACTAAGAAAACTAAAACACCGAACACCGAAACGAAAATAAGATACACGAGTCGCGGGACACTCAGCAGAATGAAAACATTAGTGATGGGACAATATGAATTAAATAATAATCGGATTATTGAAATAATCGCAACATCCAAATGTTGATAATTCAAATTATTAAAATAATTTACTTGCAAATACAGGAAGCTTCCTTTCCATCAATTTTTCCAACGTACGTCTTAAAAAAATCGCCATCACTGCGTTTTCTTTCAATTATAATCTGATTTTTGAAACCACTCATAACCTGATAATTTTATGATTTAAAACGTCTGATTATGCGCACCACTAAAATAAATCAATCAATCGTAAAAGGAAAATAAAATTCTGTTATAACGACTGAGAGGCCTGGTCAAATATATATGTCATTTCTCGTTGACATCGGTACTAATTTAAACATGTTTCGGTTTGGCCTGTTTAAGTTGAATACCCCTGGTTTGTTCCCAATCTAGGGCTAGGGTTTTTTTACACTATAACCAAATAATTTTGGTGCCATTCACGCGCAGGTTTTGTGGTTATGTTGTATGATGTTTTATACGTTTCATATACAGGGTATAAGATAAATTTTCTGTTTATGTTTATATCTAAATATATGTGCTAAATATTTTGTTCGGAAATTCGGAAATTTATTTTTCAAAAGTTCCGGATGCCTTTCAAAAAAATTCAATAATTATTATCCAATATTTAAAAGTGGTTTTAAAGCCACGATCCTTTAATACGTCGCCTAAAAGGTTTCCAGTTTGTATAGTGAATAACACAAAACATCTAAATAGACTGAATAATGGTTTCTCACAATTTATCCTGTGACTTACACATTTTATGTGCTATAAAGACTATAAAGACTACTTTTTACTCAGCCACAATAATAATAATTAATATTTTGATTTTGAATGTAGATCTAAAGTCGTAACACAGAAAACATATAACACATAGGCATAAGTGGAATAATAAATTAAATGAAATAAAAAAATAATCACCAGCGACCACAGAAAAAGAATAGGATAGAAAAAACAGAGATGGCACAAACAAATGTATTGTAGAAAAGGATAGTAGATAAGAAATTTATAAAATATACTAAGAAAGAGCATTGAGGGTCTTTCTATTTCTATTAATTCGGGTATTGTTCGTAAAAACCGAATTATGACGAATATATTTATAGAGAAGCTCACGGAAGAAAAATAAGAAATTTCTTATCGCGGCGCAAAGTAGGTTGAATGTTACATGGTTAAGACCCACGAGTTGTAGATTGTTAAATAAACGTGTTTGAATTGGAGAAGTGATTAATTTGAAGAGAAATTCGTAACATTTTAACTACCACTGTTGACGGTTTTTCTATTTCTATCAATTCCGATTTGTGTTCGGGACGCCGAATATAGCCGAATACCTTTACAGAGTAGCCCACAGGAAATAGAAAATAAATTTATTTTCTTAGATCGTTAGAGAGTTCCACTGCTGCTTCCCTAGGGCATTTCAAAGTTTTCTCTCGAGAGAACGGTTGTGTGACGCTCCGCTGCCGAGTTCAAATAAGTGCAATAAAGTGTTGATATTTTACTAACCACGTGTCCGTTTCATACTTTACAAAATGGACATTGTTAATGAAGGTATGTAGAATAACTTTATATGTTTATATTAACGAAAAGTTTTCCCCCTTTGTAAAATTAGCGTTAAATATGGGCCTACAGTTAATACTTTTTTCCTTCATTCCGATTTTCAAATAGAGTTTTCTTTTTTTGTCCACCAGTGTCCACCTTAATTTTGCATGAAAATGTTCGTTGAAGTGTCTAGTTACTAAATATTGTAGTGCGCCTTGCGCATCTTCGCGCGAAAAAAAAGTTTTAGCCGTTTGAGTATTGCGTCGCAGACACTAGCACACTTGGTGCGCTATGACTCCAAGTTATAATCCGCTTACTTCTTATCTACAGAAGCGTTTTTGGGTACAGGTATCTTTATACAGGGATTTAAAATCCGTGTTCAATAGCCGGTTTTAAGTATACTATTGATGGTAAAGTCAAATTTTACTCATACATTTTTTGTACGTTATTTACAATAGTTTATAATTTTTTCAGATGCTGAATCAGCAAACCTTCTTCTTCCAATGGGAAGTACAGTCGCAAATACGATCGCATTTGAAATCACAGATAGGTACAGAGATATGTAATGACGATGACTTCGATTTTGACATATGATTATTCTATGAAGCGAAAAAAAAATGAAAAATGAAGCTTTGGTTTATATTTAATAAAATGAATGAATGTGATAAAAGCTAATATTGTGTGTTTAATTTATTAATTCACCGTATAATCAATAATCAACAAACCTAATAGCATTTAATTATAAAAAAATTCAAAATCAACGCATGCTTTTATTCAAAAAATGGTGAACCATTTTTAGTCCGCCATTTTGAATTTCATCAAACTGATATCAGCGACCCCAAAAATGTAATATTCCAAAAATTCCATAGCCGTAGCTTGCTTTTTTTTAAACGGTTCGCCATTCTGGAGCCGCCATTTTGAATTTTGTCGTACTGATATCAGATTTGTTATCAAGGACCCCGAAAGCATGATATTCAAAAATTTCATAGTCCTAGCTTGATTTTTTCAAACAATGTTCGCCATTTTGAGTCCGCCATTTTGAATTTCATCAAACTGATCAAATTCGTAATCAGTGACCCCAAGAACGTAGTATGTCAAAATTTCAGAGAGATAAAATAATTGCTTCTAGTTTTGCCCTGCTAAATCAAGCGTTCGCCCCACTGTGAGGCAGACGGAAGTGGAATCATCACAATGCATCAAGCAGGCATTTTCCGATCCTGCGCAGACAGACGGACAGGCCAAATTGTCGGATTATCTGCTCTACTCGAGACCGGTGTCGATAAGGTCACTTGAACATATTACTAATATGTATGTAGATCAACCCCAAAAGTAATTAGAATAGATAAAAATGTAAATTAAACAAATACAAAATTAATCAAAATCAAACTAAAACGAATTGTACCAATAAAACGTTACGCCGTGTCACTGTAATTGACAACATGATGCAGTGTGAGTGGGGAAAAATTGTGGATACATTTTTGAAAATTGATATACATTTATAAAAACGCAGGACAAACATTTTCTCTAGATAACTGTTTTTGATATTTTTAACAAAAACTATATTTTTCGTATTGTATTGTTTAAAATATTACGTTTGACATACAACCAGTATGACGCCATAACCTCATTTGGTCAAAATAATGTATTTAAAATGTATATTAATACATTTTAAAATTGTTATTGAAATTAATGGTGCGTAAAGTAAACGTCACCCAAACATCAATGTTAATTTCACATTTTTTTTACACTATATTCATTTTGATGTATTGTTTTTTATTTTTGAATATGTCGTCTCAAGTTGTACCAAAATTGAGTTAAGTTGAAAACGTTGATGAATTGAATATGGTCGATGTTGTTTTTTATTGAACTAATAAAATAACTTTGTCTTCAGTGGACTGCATGCTTCCATGCAAATATTTTTCATGTAATTTCTTACCTGTAAATTATTTGATTGGAGTGGTTTTAAGAATTTACTTCTAACATAATCAACATTTTATTATTAACACATTGTATTTCCTATTTTGTTCTAAGTAACGTTATGGAACTGTAGTTAATACCTTTACAACATTATTGTTAAAAAAAACTCACTTTGGATGTCAGATTATTTTGTTTACAGATACATTAAAAATTGTTTATAGATTTTAATTTAACCTTATAACAATGAAACTTACGTTAAGATAACACATATGTATATATAATAATTTCTACATTTAAAATAAATAACAACAAATACATACATAAATATTCCAACATGTACATAAATATACTTAAATAATGGGCCGACGAATAGATATAGATCCTAATAAAAATATGAAATAGGTGCGTGCCAACTATCGGATTGATTGATACTTTGGTAGAATATTTTACACTGTAACAAATTTGGAATTAAAAACATAACAGTTGGCATAGTCAATTTAAAACTATTGTTAACTTCTAAAAATACTAGTTACCTAGAAAAAAAGATCTTGTAGATATTTTTTAGTAACGGACAGGGGACAATTCTCAACACACAAATATAAAATATGTTGGTCCCCTATTGTGTGGTGTAAAACAAGCTCTAGTTAGAACCGCCTCCAACATATTAAGTGTTTCTGTATCTATTCACCAGCCCAACTATATGGCAATGGTATCCATTGCTCATGTTTCATTTTCTGATACAACTTTTTTTATTTCTACAGTTACCAATGTCTTATTATCGCTGTTTCGTGTATCAGTATAATTTCTATCAATAATCGAACTATTTTCAACAGGGGTTGTGGCAGTTGGTATACTTGTTGAAATTTCAGTAAACTCGCAGTTTGTGCCGTGGGTTCCTTCTCTGCACAAGCACTTGTAATTACCATCCTCTTTTGTCAAAGATACACATTGGGCGTTGTTTTTACAGATTTCTGGATTATTTTCACAGAATGTCAGTTCTGAAACGATATATTATTAATATATATTTAGTACATCAAATCGGAAACACTTTTGGTTGTTGGGTAAATGTTGGTTAGAGAATTATATTAAAAAAATTGATTTTTTTATTTATTTTTTATAAAACAAGCAATGCTGTTGTCATCAAAAGGCGTCATTGAGGGAGGCTTTTTCGCCTATAGTATTATTGTGTAATAAAACAATGCAGGAAAACAGTTGACTCTGGTTTGTTATTAGCTAAATACCGTTAGTGCTAAAAAAAAACGAAATCAAAGACAATTAAGGTGATGACAAAATTGATACTTTATTGCATATTGTTAATTATGAAATAGTTCATAGATTATACTTAATCACTTAGTAAATCATTGTTAATATTTATACAAATTGAGAAAAGAGGCGAGATTTCATTAAATCTTTATTTATAAAATAATTTAAAGCATTTGTTGACTATGCCCACCACCTCGATCCAAACAAATCTGGCATCTCTTTCCTCTTTCTGATCGAATTGAAAACATTGTGTAAGATATGAAGATAATCATATATTTCATTATTTTTTTCTGTAATCCTTGCTTTTAGATGCACTAAGTCAGGAATGTTGTTTTGCAAATTTGTGTTTTTAAGATGAGTACAAAAAGAAGTATCATGAAATAATATAGCATAATCTTGGTGGATTTTCATGTTCGACATTTAAACTAACTATCTCGAAAAAAATTTTTCAAAAATTGTTGCTGCAGTGTGAGCTCTAGTGCCATCTTGAAAGAAAATACCCTCGTTGTTGTTCTATATCATCAAGCTGGTTAAAAAGGGGTGTTAAAATTTCCTCCCTATACCTTCGTCCAGTGAAAGTATTATTTAAAAAAAAAATAGTCCAAAAAATGCTTGTTCTACTAATAGCACACAAATCACCGATTTCTGTGGATGTAGAGCAAAGGTCTTCGACAAAAAATCCGTCTTCACCGAACTTCACATTCTCATATTTTGAGAATTCACCCCCTGTGTACCCCCTCAGGAGAAACAAAGATTTGTCAGAAAAAAATGAGAGTGCTCTTCGTTAATATTGTTTAAATGCTACTCACAAAATGCCGTCCTACGTGTAAGTATTGTAATCGAACACTACATCATGGAACTCATTGAGAAACTATTGTAAACTATCTTCCATTGAATATTTCCATTCGCTTTCTACTTTTCGCTCATTTGTGAAGTACAATTCGGGCATAAAGATTTTGTGTACTTGAGAAAACACATTATTCACATATGAATTATTCCAAGTATAGTAAGTATATCCACTCCCGATTATCAGGGCCATTTCAGATATTCAAAAATTCGGAGAATGCGGAAATAAAAATAAAAACAATTTACAATCTGTACGGTACTCACTCCTATGCCGTCGTAATAATTAGAGATTGTTCTCAACTGTTCTATTACGACTTTTCTTCCGTATTGTATCCTTATCTGCTGAATATGCAAGTACCTAGTGTTTTGTATGCAAAATCAATGATAATATAATCGCTAAATAATCTAATAGTGACAGCTCCGTTACATTTATAAAATATACACATATGTCTAGCTTAACTTCATATTAACACACTATAAAAGTGAGCAAACCAATTGTCGTGAATAATCTCGAAAATGGGCGTGGCCATTATATAATATTATGTCACAGAAGCGACTATCCAATAAGATTATCGCTAACCAGAATCAAACCTACTTACGATTTTGATATCTGTTAACATTGAGTGACTCGATTTCTATGTGTCTCCAGTCAGAATAACGACAATTTTATTAGTCTAGTCAATGTCGTATTTTAGAGACGACTGTGGCAGAGAGTGTGGGCAACGCCCACCAACGGTTGTTTGGAAAAATGCATTTGGGTAAAAAGGAGGATGACATCAGATTTCATTTCGAATAACCCGATTTCGGATAATCGAGAGTGAGAAATGGAGAAAATGATCTAATGACAAAAAAACGGTTGTGACAAATATACAAAAAGCACCTACTCACAACAAGAAACGACATGTCTTCAAATTTCCATAAATCACTTGACTTCGTTTTTTTAACTCGCGTTATTATTATCAGTTTAATCTGCAGCCTAAGAAAATTCAATCTTTTAGCGATTTTGTAACATTTTATATTTTATTTGTTTATTTATTTATTTATTCTGTTAATTTAATCGTGTTTTACAGAGAAGCGCTCAACTTACAATTTTGCTTTTTATATATAATTATTTATATATAATAGTTACAATAATTAGTTATATAATTTATATTTTGCTTGGTCAATAAGTTTCGAAGGAACAACATTTCCCACTAGTACATTAAGGGCCTCTAAGTGAAACATGACCATATTAACGAAAAAATTTACGAAAACGTTGAAATATCGCTTAAAGACGGTACTTATATGTATATACTATACAAAATAAATAAATACATTTTTTTTAGTCGTTGCAATATGGTTCGTTACTAAGGTAACATCAATATCTCTAGACATTTTTGTCAGTTTTTGGATTAAGGCCCTTAGACTTAGAGTACACACTACTCAACATAAAATTTGGGTAGCAATATTTTTAAAATGCCTTGCCAAACTTGACATTGGATTGACGGTTCTTGATGATTTTTGCGGATTTGGAATCTTTATTTCACGTAGATTTTCTCTGATCTAAACATTTTATTTGAGAGTTGAAATTTACACATTATACCGGGTCGATAATGAACAAAAACGTAGGGTACGACGCGCTCTAAGGTATGGCATTATTTAAGTTTTTGTAAAAATAAATTCTCACCTCAAGTTGTTTTTATTTAACTTTCTTCTCACTGTTCTGTCCGAAACTCACACCCCAGTTTGTTGTCTCAAAGAATCATTCAGTTTTACAGAGTTCTTTGTCCACCCCCATGCCCATAATTATGATCGGGTGTAATTTCTACGCGACGCGTCAATTTCAAAGTAGGCATTGGAAAAACTTGTTGCTATGGAATTAAAAACTGTTAACATTATTCTATAAATAATCTGACACATTTCAATGTTATAATTTTGTAAATTTTAATTAATATGAGGCGTTTAACCACGGCAGAAAGGAAAAATTGCATTCGACTTATTAACGAATGAATGTCAAAAGAGCAAATTGCACACATTTACAATGTCAGCCGAAAGACAATGTATAATTTGAAGCGCCGCGTCGAAACTACTAGTGATCATAATTATGGGCATGGGGGTGGACATACAAAAAAAAATAAACCAAAGAACCGAAAGAATTTTAATGAGAGAAACTATGCAGAATAGAACAAAGAACTCTAGAAAACTAAATGACTCTTTAAGACAACAAACTGGAGTGAGAGTTTCGGACATAACAGTGATAAGAACATTAAATAAAAACAACTTGAGGTGAGAATTTATTTTTACAAAAACTTAAATAATGGCAAACATTTTAAATTATAGAGCCCGTCGCAGAGCAAAATGTGTGTTATTACAACACCATAGAGCGAATAGGCGGGCATGGGCAAATCGGCATGCGAATTGGGGTAATGCAGAGTGGAGCCATTGTTTATTTACTGACGAAACAAGATTTAAATTGTTTCACTCCGATGGCCGAATGATAGTTTGGAGAAGGCCAAATCAGCGATATTTGGAGGGAAATATGGCCCCTAAGGAGGTATTTGGTGGCGGAGGTGTTACAGTGTGGGGAGGTATCATAAGAAATGGTAAAACCGAGATATTCATTACCAACCAAACCGTTAATGCTACTGTTTATCAGGAGGAAATTTTGGAACCTATTGTTGTTCCTTTTGCTCGAAATTACGGCCCAGAATTTCTATTGGTGGATGACAACGCTCGACCTCACAGAGCGCGAAGGATCACAGAGTTTTTTCAGGAACAGAACATCAATAGGATGGACTGGCCTGCAAAGTCTCCGGATCTTAATGTCATCGAACACGTTTGGTCTTATTTAAAACTTAAAGTAAGATCTCGCGATGTACCCCCTGAAACCTTAGAAACGATTAGTGAGGCCATTCGTGAAGAATGGTAGAATATTCCACATAATTTTATAAATAATCTTGTGGATCCTCTACCAAATCGATGTCGGGAAGTAATACGTCGAGCAGGAGGACCAACAAAATATTAGTGTCTCTCTTTTTATTTAATGTACCTAATTTCGGGTAAATTATTACCAAAGATTAGGTATTTAAAGAGAGGACACTTGGCATTTTTCCATTAATATTTGCCGGTTGCTTTCAATGATCTCGTCCTTTTAACACGCTGTTGCCAATTTCATTGTAAACTCCGAAAATTCCCATCTTTGACGCAGTGGGTTGAAAACAAAAATTAATGGACAGACAATTTATGTTTTTCAGGTAATTTTTTTATTTATTAAAAATTACCAATACCAATTACCACTAGGTATCCCTATCCATACATACTTAATCTTTGTTATTACAGTACACTGTGTTTTTTTAGGGATTGCAGGAACTTTTAAATTAGGTTTAGAATTATATAATTTTTTTAAGAATTTACTTTTGGCCGTTGTTAATAAATCTTGTATATTGTAGAATATAATGTAATAAACGTGTTCTTATCGCTACGTTTTTGTTTATTATCGACCCGGTATAATGTGTAAATTTCAACCCTCAAATAAAATGCTTAGACCAGAGAAAATCTACGAGAAATAAAGATTCCAAATCCGCAAAAATCATCAAGAACCGTCAATCCAATGTCAAGTTATAGCCTTTTAAAAATGTTGCTATCCAAATTTAATGTTGAGTCGTGTGTACAAAACCTGAGGGCCTTAATCAAAAAACTTACAAAAACGTCTAGAGATATTGATGTTACCTAAGTAATGAACCATACAACCATGCAACGACCAAAAAAAATTTTTTTGCGGAAATTTCACTCATACAAACTTTTTGATTTTTTGCATGACTTCATTGATTGATATAATAAACATATGGTCCTACGATAAATATACGTCAGGCAGCTTAATCCGAAAAAAAACTAGCTCTTAAAATTTGCAAGCCGCGTTCAAAAATTTGCATTCCTCTTACAAATATTGAACTTTAAATTTTGCCTAAAAGTCTCTATGTGTAAGTTCGAGTGGCCAGCACTTTATTTGGTTAATGAAATTTACAAAAATACAAATTTACAAAAATACTTATTTGACAATTAGAACCACACTTAAATGCCTTTCTGCATTAAGTTTTATTTCACAATCACACTATAGACGAAAAAGCCGTTCTTAGACACCTTTCCAGCGGTGTACAGGTTACTGTTGAACGTTCGTTCACAAGAGATATTTAGAAATACAATACTTTCAATAGAATGGAGAAAGTTAATAAAAAAGTACCTTGTTACCGAAGTATCTCCTTAAGTCGGAAAATTAACAAAATTTTCATTTATTTTTGAAAAAGTTTGCTTTTGTCACTTTTACTATTTTACTATGATTGGAAAATATTAATTTTTATGTGAGCAGATACGGAGACGCATACATATATGCGGGGCGGGTAAAAAGCGAACGTTGTATTTAAGTTCTTTATCGTTAGTGTACGCATGCGTGTTGCTAAGTCCAAAAATGGTGTCAGAAATTGTAAAGCCGATGTAGATTCATTCTGCTATATTTGCGGCTCATTTATCATCAAACTAAATTTAAAATTCGCTTTAGTTATAAATTTAACTAAGATAAAGATAATAAGTGGGCACCCCATGTCTCGTGTCATAACTGTAAAAACAATTTAGAAGGTAAGTAGGTACATAGACACGATACAACTTTTTAGCCAATTTGATTTATGTTTTCATTATATTGTCAATGCTTAATTTAGCCTAGTATCGGGTAGAAAAGAATATGCCAAACCAATGCCAAGAATATGGAGAGAACGAAAGTAAGCTATCCAGATCTACCAACTACATCTGCTCCAGTGTCTGATAGTGAAAATTATCCTGTAACTTGTAAATTTCCAGGGGCTTACGTTACAAACTTCTAGCAGCAGCTATCACGATCAAGAAGATTTGTGATCACGAAGAAATAGGAAAAATGTTCATTCCTAAACTAATTTATGTGTTCTGTTACAGTAGTAGGATTTTGTTTTTGTAAACAAAAGTTATTTAAATTCATAACAAAAGCTTCTTCTATTTTTACAAACAATAAAGTTTTTAAAATATAAATATTTTCCAATTTAATTTAGTTTTAGTTTTAAATGCTTTATTGGTAATTCTAACAGTATCTACAAGCTCTACTATATCCTCTATCGGTTATGTGTATAGTTACAGCGTTGCGTTAAGTACTTCGCTAAGTACTTCGAAAACTATATTTAATCTGGATTGAAAAGTTACAGTAGGGCAGGCCAAAAAAAACTTTTATTTTTTTTCTTTAGTTACCACGAAAATATTGTTCAAGATGACAAAAAAATAAGCCTGTCAAAAGGGCAGCTCTTGATTTTAATGTTAAGAGGTGTCTCATCGTGATTTTTGATTTCTCATTTAAATAACACGGGAAAATGTTGTTCTTTTTTGGAATTTTATTGCGTTTTAATGAATTGTTGTAAAAATAAATACATATTTTTGAAGGAAATTAAACGATCTACAAAAAAGGTCTGAAATGATTTTTCGCTAAGTCAACTCGTTTCAAAGTTATTCGAAGTTAAAGTTCAACCTCAATCTCAAATGGCATATGATGACATCCACAATTTTTTATACTTAATTACAAAATAATGGCTCAAAAACATAAATACATCATATTTTTCGTGAGGTTCATTGAGTATTCTCTGGTAAAACATTAAAATTTTTACGAAATACCAATAATCATAAGGAAAATCGATTTTTCTATAATTAATTTTAAGTGGCACTCGAAATGTTTGTTTTACCTGAGTAATGACTTAAAAAAAATAATTATTCCTTAGAACATACTAAAAAAATGATAAATGTCTTATTTACACTTGATCATTAGGTAATGTAAGATAATAAAAGCCATTTTCCAATAATTGTGCAATCGAAATAATATTAAAAAAAGTACTTTAAAATAAAATAAAAAAATTTATTTTGATTGCAAAATTATTGGAAAATGGCTTTTATTATCTTACATTACCTAATGATTAAGTTTAAATTTTTAGTATTTCCTAAGGAATAATTAATTTTTTTAAATAATTACTCAGGTAAAACAAAAATTTCGAGTGCCACTTAAAATTAAATATAGAAAAAAAATCGATTTTCCTTATTATTTCGTAAAAATTTTAGTGTTTTACCATACTCAATGAACCTCACGAATAATATGATGTTTTATGTTTTTGAGCCATTATTTTGTGATAAAGTATAAAACATTGTGGGTCATCATATACCATTTGAGGTTGAACTTTAACCTCGAATAACTTTTTGAACGAGTTGACTTAGCGAAAAATCATCTCAGACCTTTTTTTGTAGATCGTTTAATTTCCTTCAAAAATATGTATTGATTTTTATAACACAACAATTCGTTAGAACGCAATAAAATTCCAAAAAACGAAACTCTTAACATTAAAATTAAGAGCTGCCCTTTTGACAGCTTCCCTTTTGCCCTTATTTTTTGTCATTTTGAACAATGTTTTCATGGTAACTAAAGAAACAAAAATAAAAGTTTTTTTTGGCCCACTCTAAGGTACAGTGCAGTTGATTTAAACCAATTTTGAATTATATTGATTTTAGCGTAATATTTTGTCATATAATTATATATGGGAATATAACCAGTACACTCTACTTACAGTTTTGATAGGCTTGCAGCGACATCAACTGACTGGAGTATCCGAGTGGCATTAAGATATAAATAGATTAATATGATGTACAACCTCTATTCAGTTAATCTTTGTTATCATGAAAAAATACTTAGGCGAAGAACAAATACATATTCCGCTAATGGAGACAGCTCAGTGAATACAATAGACCGCTATACTATCATTAAGCCCGCTCTCACATTGGATGCGAAAACATGCGAATGTCCGACGGCGGTTATCTCACCAATACATAGTAATGTTCCAACCTGTTAATGTAAATTATTCTCTCACGTGACTTCCAGGTTGATACGTGCGTATCCACTATACGACCGAGCTACAAACAAACTAAGTAACATTAGAGATAGACTATACCTTCATCGCAAAGCATTCCACCCCAATTCTTTTCACAGTTACATTCCCACGGCCGGTTGCAAGATCCATGGACACATCCAGGATAAGGATAGCATTTCTCGCAGTTGTGACCCCACCAGCCTACTTTACACCTAAACAATTATGACAACATGCAGGTTAGCTTTTAATATATTTATATATTATTATATATTTTTAATTCGATACTTATGTAATATTATCCATACATCCACATAGTATGGTGGAAGTATATAATATTACTGATTATTTTTAATTGATATTGTGTAAATAGATTTTAAACGTTCTGAAATGTTGAAATTTTACTTTAAGAACTTTTTTTTGTTAAATATGTATATTTGTCGGCCTGTTAACTTTTCTTGTCTATACGATAATTCGAGAACACTTGAAGATATTAACTTGAAATATGGAACACTTATGTTACTATGGCGATATTCGGAGCTAATTAGATTTTGATCTTGATCGGTTAAAGGGTTGAAGAATATATGAGGTTAATGCATTTTTTTTGTCTATAGGTAAACATTCTTTCTCTATGGGTCTATACGTACGCAAACCAAACGATACACTTATTTTAAATACATGTACAACTTAACAGAGTCTGCAGATGCGTCGCTTTCAAGATATGGCTAACTGAAATATCACCAACCGCCACTGTTAGATCATATAAGTCATAAAGGCCATAAGGTCATGCACATATATCATTAAAATTAAATGGGTTATAAAGGTTAATATTGGTATGTTCTACAGGAGTGGCGGACTAACTCCTTTGGAGGCCCGGGGTGGATTCTGATGGGCCCCTATTTTGAAAAAAATGACAAAAAAAAACGAGGTAAATCTGGAGGATATTGTAAAACTTGTCAATTTCGTTGAAATGTTCTCTCAAAATTATAAATAATTACGTTTTAAATATGTACTTAATTACTATATAAATATTTGTATGACTGTAACTAATCTAGAAAGAAATATATGTAATAATAATTGTATTTGTATATGGCTTTCCTTATCTTACAATTAGTGTGCGTAATATAAAAATAAAATATTGTTATGGAGACAATTTACACGAATTTAACTGTTAACACTAAAATAGTTCAAAATTGGCCCCCTATGGTGATGGGACTCGAAGCGGACCGCCCCCGTCGCCCTCCCTTAGTCCGCCACTGTTCTACAGGCCATAACATCATGCAAGTCATAAAGGGTATAAAGATTACTTAGGTCATGTAGGTCATAAAGCCATAAGAGTCACAAAGATCATGGGTCATGGGTCATAAGAGATTTTATGGTCATAATATATAGACATCCAAAAAAAAATGTCATCAAAGTTGACCAAGAAAAAAAGACGTATTTCTATTCTTATTCGAATTTATAACCTTATTTACTTGTGAAAACTGTCACATCATATGCCAGAGTTTACAAATGCTTAATTAAGAGCGAACAACTCATTCTTGTACAATTCAGAAGTTGTACTTAAAAAAAAGCGAGGGAAATTCGTGTTTCTTTTTACGTTCCTCTAAATTTGTTCCTAAGTATATTTTTTACATAATCCCCAAATAAATATAAAATCTTTTTATAGACACCTGTGTTTTTTTGGAAATTTAGAGTTCTGTATTCTGTAAGTTTATGGTAATTTGAGTTATTATTTCACCCCAGCATTCCATTTTTGATATTTTACAACTTTATCTTTCAGAAAACTGAACATTTGGCAAAAGCACGAGAATAAAATAAATAGTTCACTTGTTTAAAAAAAAAATAGACGTATATCGCAAATATTTTTCAATCCGTGTGCAATGTCGTCTGGGGCATGCGATTTTGATTTTTTTTGCTTGAAGTTTCTTTTGTTTGTTTCTTTTGACAGTAGGTATATTTTTCTGTTCAGATCTATCAAACATATTATGATATGTTTTCGAAGGAAAACATATCATAACATATATGAAAAGCTCTCTATCATTGATATGGTGGGGCGACATTTTATTATCTTGATTTTTTTTATGTTTTTTGTAATATCCAGTTCATGCACAAATGTAGCATATTGCTCTTGTTTATGGTTTATGTTTTATCCTCCGTTATTATTTTTCCTTGTTTTTCCAATGTTTATTTTATTGCTTTGTCCCAGGTCTTTCTTTTCTTATTTTCAGTGTGTTTTCATATTTGGCGAAAGCAACGTAGTTGTCTATCTTCTGTGAATTTATTTACTGGTCCAATTTATGGTTCTTTTCTTGTCTTTTATGTCTTTTTTAATTTTATCTTTCCTTATTATTCGCCTTAAGTATTTCATTTAGGCTTCCTGTATTTTAATCTTATCTTCTTTTGTAAGCGTTCATGATTTACATCCAAAAGTTAATATATACGCTATACAGGGTGCTTCACGGTGAGTTTAACGTGATTAAACGATTTGAAGGAACTATAAATGATGTGGAGTTGAAAATATGTATCTGAAGGTTTTTGAGGATGCTCTACATATAAAAAATAATGGAGACTTTCTGGCATTTCCATATGTATTACGTAATATGATATATACCGGAAGTGAATACTAACTTTGTTATTTTAAATGGCATGTTATATTTTTTATGCCATATTTGGTTTATACTCATTCACTTGAAGTTACTTTAACAACAGCTGTGAATCTCTAAAATGAACGGTTTTCGAGATATTTCAAATTTAATAAAAATTGTAGAAAAACCAATTGTAGAAAAAAATAATAACTTTCGCAGTGGTACAGTTTTATGGTTCATTTTTTACCTTTAAATATGAAAGCTTGAGCTCACTGTCAATAACTCTAGATACATGGAAAAATCAACAGGATGATCAAAGTGGAGAGTCAAACTTAAACAATTTTGTTCTCATTCAGTCGCTTATTTTAAATAGAATGCATTATATTTTATGATTCTTTTCGCTTCATTTCTTTATCCTCTTTCGATATATACTCGAGTTCCCAACACCCAAAAAATACCGTTTTTGAGTTAGTCAAATTATTTAACAAAGTAGTTTAAGGATTAATTTTTAACAACTTTTTTTCGAGTTATCTGGAGATATTTATCAAAATGATTAAAGCGAGAGTTACATTGGGTAGAGTGTGCCATGGATAATAAATGTATACTGTAATACAACACTTTGTCTACGACTATGTAGATATCAAATATTCAAATAAATTCATATCATTTGTTCGACATACCGCAAAAGTATGTACAGAAAGAGGATGACAGCGGACGGTATTATAAAATACAGCAAGTTTTATTTAAAATTGAATAGTACATTCTATTTAATACAATCGACTTTTTCGAATCAAAAATTTTAGTTATTATTTTTTTATCTATGGGTTCAATTTTGTTTTCTTAAAATTGAAATATCTCGAAAACCTTCATTTTAGAAATATACTGTGGTTATTAAAGTGACTTTAGATTAATGAGTAGAAAGCAAATATCGCATAACAAATAGGTATAGCATACCATTTAAAATAATGAAGTTAGTATTAATTTACAATATATCCGGAAGTGCCAGAGAGTCGCCATTATTTTAGATGTGTAGAGATCTAAGGATCTAGATCTCTAGATTTAGATGTGTAGAAAACCCTGAAAACCTCCAGATGGACATTTTCAGCTCCATGTCGTTTACAGTTTTCCCGAAATGTTTAGCATGTGGCAACGATACACATAAGCAACTCGTGTAATATATGATGGGGGTCGCCTCAATTTGCATTTATTTCACTTTTTTTTAGTCCCGTGATAGCTCATGCTGGTGTACAATCTCCGGTATATGTCATATATTGAATAGTGTGATATAATTTCATAATAAACTATGGCAAACGTGCTGAAGTCTAGTAGTTAGTTTCTGCCAAGTTTAACAGTTATTTTTATTTTTCTCGATGTTTATTTCCTTTAAAAAAAACCAGCTATTTATGTTATAGTAAAATTTTAGTGTTTTTTATCTGTCCTTTTATTTCCTTTTCTGGTGTTCTGTCACGTGTTATCTCCACACCTAGATATTTAAAATATGTGTATTTGTTCACTTTCATTCTTTATCATTTTGCTGTATTGTTTCATTTATTTACTCTTTCAGTTCTTTCTTTCCTTTTGCTATAATCACATCATCTGCAAAATTATCCTTCCGATGTTTATATCGGTTGCAGGTTTCTGTATCTAATCGTAAGCTTACGTGCACCCTCTTTGCATTTATGTAGTTATTATTTCATCCATAAATCCTATAAATAATGTTGAACTTAATCGCTGTCCCTGCCTTAAAAAATTCATCTGTTTTACACATTTCTGATTTTCCGTTTTTGCATATTATTATGTTATAGTTATTATAATTGTTGTGTTATTGTTATTTCTACTATTCTCTTTTTTGACACCTCTATTATAACAGTGTTTCCACAGTTGATTGCGAGGTACCCTACCAGACTTTTTCTAAATTTATGAATCCTAAGTAAAATGTATTCTTTTGCCCTTATTTGTTTACCGAAACTATGGTCCTGTTTCAGTTTAATTCCACCAGCCGTCTCTATCACAATGTACAACTATTATTGTTATTAATAATAAAACATATCATAAAATAGAATACTTAGCTTCATTTTTTTCTAAATAATAACATTTTACTACGTAGGTATTAACTTCCGTAAATATACGGAATTCCCCCCCCTGGCCTCTTTAGGCATTCTCTCGTTCTCTCTCTCTCTCTATCTCTCTCTCTCTCTGTTCTCAAATACTTCTATATCATTAACAGTAATGGTATGTTCTTAAACATTATATTGAAAAAATATAATTATTATACATGATAATAAAAGTTGATTGTTACTTTTGTTATACCTAACCTAATTAGCTCTTCCAACATTATATGTCGTATACGCTATTATTAATGATTAAGTAAAAGAATGACGTGGAAAATATTTTCAGGTATAGGTCAAGCATTGTGTTCAGTATTTCATGGTTCCAGTAAAATCAATAAACAATCACGTGTTGCACAACTCACCTGCATTCTCCAGGTTTCCTACAGTAACCTCGTTCTTTGTGGCACGTCTTCGAACAAATAGCTAAAAATAGAAGTTATAAATTAAGTAAACTGCTGATATGGGAACATTTAATATTACTTCTATCTCAACGACTTGGGTGTAATGAGACCCTGAATTTTATTACAATGTATTATTTTATTTCAATTTTATGTTTGAGCTACGTTACACCTCTTAATTTATCCACAGTAAAATTATAGCTTAAAATAAAAAAAATATATCATCTGAGTAATTAATTTTAAACCTTAACCGGATAAGGTGTGTCTATCGGACACCTTGGCGAATTTAAACCAATTTTTTTTGTATTTGTTTTCCACCTAGAACAGTATCCCTCCGTGACTTCGTTCCTTTGGGGGTACTGAACACTTTGCATATATATAAAAAAAATGTTTATGTATGCATGTATAAAAATAAATTTTAAAGTTATTTCATTCATAAGCGTTTATGGTGTGTCCGTTGGACACGTCTGTGCAACGAGTTAAAACGTGTTAGAACTGGACGTTGCAACGCGTTGAGAATGCATTTATGTTTCTGTCAACGCCTCCAACAGACGTGTATTACTTTGTTCCTGTGGTTTTTGACAAAATAGTGCCAATATTACCTAAAGCTAACTAATAGCGTTCTTTTCACAGTAATTTGTTTTTACCTGTAACATTAGTAAAAATTTTACCTGTAACAAATTGATTAAATTCTCTAAATTATTATATATTATAATACACCCGTTTCTTCTGATTATAAAAAACAAAATCATTTATTTTTTTCTAGTAATCATGAATATATACGAAGACCAAAGGCTGAGCCGAAAACAATTAGAAGAAATAATTGAAAATTTGACCGATTATGAAAGTGGTGCTGAAACTGAACAAGAGGAATCGGAACCAGATAACGCATCAGAAATATCGGAACATGAAAGTCTGGCTTCGGAAATTGATTCCTCTGATCTCGACCGACTTACCAGACGTCTCCTAACTAAGTTCAGGCACTTACACACTAACTCTTCCGTAATCAGACTCTACCTGCCGAGAAGACGAGGTGGGAGAGGTCTACTGAACATCAAAAATCAAGAAGCTTCCTTAAGAAGAAAACTGCTAACGAACAAGGATCCGCTAATAACAGCAGTAGCAAGAGAGGACGCTGGTTACACGCCATTGAACCTAGGATGCGAACTTATCCCAGTCGACATACTAACAGAAGAGGAGCTCCGGACCCAGTAGATGGAACATGCTTTGCAAGGCCGTTTTCCAAAAATGCTACAGTCAGACCACACCGCCAAAGAAAACTCGTTAAAATGGCTTACCGACGGCTATCTGTACCCAGAGACCAAAGGCTTCTTGACTGCCATTCAGGACAGGGTTATAAAAACAAGAAATTACCAGAAAAATATCCTGAGAGACGACGTCGAAGACATATGTAGAAAATGTGGATCTACAGGCGAAACTATAGAACACATAATAGGAGGCTGTCCCGTGCTATCAGAGTCAGAATATCTCGGCAGGCACAACCAACTTGCGAAGATGGTCCACCAACAACTGGCCCTTAAGTATGGCCTGTTAGCGACGGCTCCGCCATACTATAAATATAACCCGGAAGCTGTGCTGGAAACGGAAGTTGCCGTGATGTACTGGGACAGGCTAATAATCACCGATCGAATAGTGGACTTCAACCGACCAGATATTGTGCTGATCAACAAGGAAAAACGAAGAGGTATCATCATAGACATCGCAGTGCCACTTACCCACAACATTCAGAAGACTGAACGGGAGAAGATCTGCGCCTATGGAGACTGGAGAAGGTGGAGACGTACGCCCTAGTAATATCGGCAGAGGGAGTGATGACGACCAGATTCGCCAAGAACATCGCGACATTAGGACTATCTTATAATATCATTAAAAATGGCCAGAAGGCAATATTGTTACAAACTTGCCACATTGTAAGAAAGGTTTTGGGACAGGATGAATTTCCTCCCCTCGCCTGAGCCTAATTTCTGCTGCAGGCGGTGATGCCAGATCAAGACATCACTGTCTGCAGCAGGAATGGGTGAATGTTTCCCAGCGTTTACGCTGAGAAGTGTGACCATAAAGTCGGCGAAATAATAATAATAAAATGTCTTTATTAAGGAACAATTTTCTACAAAAAATTATCCTTAAAATTAGGCGAAGTCTAGCTTTCGCTATTCAATTTAACCATTTACCCAGAAAATTAAATTAACATAAGTAATTATATAAACAACAAAATTACATAGTGCTATTTAAAATAACGATGAATATACTGTAATGCAAAATACAAAATATATATGCTCTTATTAGTAATAAAAATAAACGGATATAAGCCTATGAGTTGATCTGAATTGATAACAAATACTCCTTCACAGATTTGCGGGCTTTATTTGCAGGATTTTGCTTAAGATGGTCATCGATATTATTGTAATTCATGACAGCGTTATAGATAAATGAACGACGAAATAATGTTGTGGAATATCTGGGAATAGTACGTTTATCTACGTGTCTTAAGTTGGAAGTAAGGACGTCCCTTCTAAAACTAAATTTTTCATAGAGGTATATGGTGAGGTGGTCAAGAGAATGTTGTGTACACAAGAAATTAGATTATATTTATACATGGTTTCCAACCATTTTAATTCATTTATTTTGTTTGTGATATGAGAATATTTTTTTCAACTTAAATACGAATCTGCAACAAGTATTTTGCATTTTTTGCAGTCTGTATTTTGTCAACCTATCTAAACATGAAAAATAAACTACATTACAATAATTTAAAATAGGCAGTACTAAACTTAACACATTTTTTCCTCATTTTAAAATTTTAAATATTTACGTCACGATAGAACAATTTCAGTGCGACATACGCTTTTTTAGTAATGTTGATACGTGAGTATTAAATCTTTTTTTTTATAATCAATTATTTAGCCCAAGTGTGTAGCTTCATCAACAACGGGTAGGTATTGATTGTTAATCACGATGTTTAAATTTGCCACTACGTACTCCCGAATCTTACTAGGACTAAAACATAAGAGGGTAAATGTGGGATAGACGCCGCACTTTTTTAAAATGTGCAATAACTCCCCTTAATAATGCAATAAAAACTAGCTAAAATAAGACCCATACTTTAGAAACATTTATTCCAGAAACGGAACATAAGACAAGTGGTTATGGCAAGAAATAAGCAAATAAAAAAATATTTTGTTGTCATATACAGGAGGCCAACTCTCCTACATGCTATGGGTGAGTCGCCGCATATCTAGAGACAGAGATGGCTTATAGGAAATAAGATTAAATTATTTTTTCACTTGAGCCTTCTTCAATAAATACTTTCCCCATGGGTTCCAGGCAACTTAGAATACTCTACACGTTTCATGTAACCAACGTTTGCATCGTGTATACTCAATTCAGTCTGATTTTGACATAGTTCCTATATTTCCAAAGTTCGAGACTCCGCATTCATTTTCCTCAATATCCACAAAGACGCATTCATTTTCCTCAATATCAGTAATATCGCTAGTTTAGGAATGAGCTGATATTTCTACTTCAGATTCAGATAATAAGGATGATTGCTTCTTTTACTTTCGTTTTAACCCTTTAGATACATATTTAACTTGGCCCTTTTTGTCCGTATTAAGGACAAAATTTTATTCAATGTATATACAAATTATTATTATATTATATTATATATTTTATGTCTTTTATACAACTTGGGTTAGTTAAATGAACTGCCGGTTGTTTTTTGAGTTTTCTAATATTACAAAGTACGGGCGATATTTGTTGAACCAATTTTCCTGAGGTAACGTCACAAGTGATCGAAGTTGATGGTTGAGGTTCTGAATTGTTATTAGAGGAACTTTGCATTATCGTATCTGATTGAGATTGTTTTAATCTCGGATTTAGTGCATGTTTTCTCCTTCCTCCAAACTGTGTAAAGCTTCAGTTACACTGGTTTTAGGAGAGGACGGTTGACCTCCGATAACTTCTGTATTAGTTAACTGAAGATCCGACACGAAAAAAACATGTTTCATGCCTGTAGATTGTGTGGGTAAGCACCACTTAGTGCGTCTTCTATCCCACAATACTTTGCAGCATCTCTCCCCAATAGATGGGAGAGACGCTGCACTCAATTTTTTATAGCTGTTTAATGCCATAGCGATCACCCCTGTGGAACTCCTGATGTAATGTTGGATATGTCAGATAATTCTCCATTTAATGATACTATTTGTTTTCTACTTGTTAAATAACAACTGAAGAAAATTACCCCAGATGGACAAAAACCATAATATACGAGTTTAGCACACAGAAGTTCGTGATCAAGCATATCAAAGGCTTTAGAAAAGTCTAGAAGAGTTAATGCTGTTGCTTCACCTTTGTCTAAAGAAGAAATAATATCTTGAGTAATATTAGCTAAAACAGTGGTAGTACTGAAACCCTTTCTGAACCCAGATTGTAAATCTGAGATGATGCAGTTATCTGTAATATACTCATCTATTTGGGTTTTGATAGATTTCTCTAAAACCTTCGACAACGCAGAGATGATTGTTATGGGCCTTAAATCATTGTAACTTAGGGGTTCGCTAATTTTTGGTAATGGAGTGACTAATGATACTTTCCAATTACTAGGAAAATAACCTACATCTAAACAGCAATTAATAATGTGGGTTATATGCGTAGAAATAACCGGTAAGCAAAATATTTTAACATTAAAGCTGAGATACCATCAGAACCTACCGCATTTGATTTAAGAGACAAAATTATAGATTTAATGTCGTCTTCTGTTATTAATTTTAATTGAAAAGTAATATCTGGTTTAAATTTATGGGACAAAAACAGTTAACAATATATTTGCAGCTATTAGCAGGACTGTACACAGAACTGAAATAGTTATTGATTTCATTTACTTTGCACAAATTTTGGGGAATATGTTGTTTATTTGTCCCCTTATATTTAATTTTTTTTTAACCAGCCCAAAGTTCTTTACTAGACTGATTTTGTAGAAATTCTAAATAAGCTGGTTTTTCGCTTCTAATGATTTTCAAAGTGAAATTTCTAAGCTCTTTGTAGCGACTTCAGTCGTTAGCACTTTTGTTTTTTTTTTTTAGATGCGTAATGCGTTGTCCCTTTCCTTCATTAATAACTTTGTATTAGAGGTAAGCCAAGGACAACACATTTTTGATATCTGTGACGTAGTAATGGGTGCAAATTTGTCGAATATATTTAATACATTCCATGTCAAAAATTCTATTTTTTCGTCCAAGTTGTTGATATAAAATATTTCATCCCATATAAAAATCATCCCATTTCATCCCATATAAAAATTAGAAAAAATTATATCAATACTGGTTTGACTTAAATTTGTATACCTGGTTGGCTCATGGATATGTGATTCCAGGTCATAACTAGACATGCAATGTGAAAACATATTGTCATTTGTTTGGTCGATATTAATGTCACCTAGGATACAAATATGCTCATATTGAGGAGTTATGAATGATAAAAAATTATCCATGTACTCAACAAAGGTTAAGGTACTTAAAGAGGGTTGCCTATATATTACAGTAAAAAAATTGATTTTCCTACTTTAATCTCGAGGGACAAATGTTCAATACCATGAGGATAACAAAAATCATTAAATACAATATTACAGTTAAAAAATGTTTCTCTTATATAAAAACCAACTCCACCTCCTCTGCCTTCCCTATCTTTTTTAAAAAACCTACAGCCTGTTATATGAACTGCATCAGACGGTATATCAGAATTTAGCCATGTCTCGGACACACAAATAATATCGAAGTTGCTATTTTGAAAAATATTTGTAAAGAGATCAAACCCTGCAAATAATGATCTTACATTTAGATGACCTAATTTAATTAGTTTAGATTAGTCTCCATAATTAATTTTGTCCTTAAGCTCATCAATTTTAATTTTATAAAAATTACAGTTTATGTCACTGGCACTGTGATTAGTTAACAAATTCGCTTTAAATCTAGAATTAAATTTTTTACAATTAATACAGTATAAAATAAAAGATTTGCAGTCCTTCTTTTCATGGAGATCGGAGCATTTAGAACACACGTTTGTTGTATTCGGGCATTTATTTTGGAGGTGTCCATATTTACAACACCTAAAGCAACATGGCAGACTGAAGTGTTCTCGTACAAATAATAATAATAATAATAATAATACGCACCCTATAATTACTCCGAAGAGTAACCCCAGAGGCCCTCTTAGGGATCTGTGCAGGGAAGGGGTGACTATTATTATTATTTGCCACGGCGCACTGGGAGCGACTTAAGATTATTTCGGTAACGCATTTGCTTTATAGTTCTGAGGAAACCCAGAAAACTCAGAACATTACCAAATCTAGGGCATGTGCGGTTGGATTGGCATCTATGCATCCACACCTATACTAATGTGTACTAGTGGTTGCATATCAAGTCCTGACAGAGAAAGCGAGACAATTAAAAATCCTCTACCTCGGCCAAGACTCGAACAACGCGCATAGAGGTATCGCAACTGGAAAGACGGTGCTTTAACCCACTCGGCTACCCCTGCACAAAGCACTTAGTCCAGCCAATATATAAATACCCAGTTTTTATGAGCTGATGATAAACACTCGGAGTTACTTCCAAGACAACGTTAACATATTTGGTATTTTTGTAACTATTTTCAAGTCGGATGCCGTTGCCGTCAAATTATTGTTAACTATAATATTTTCCAGTAAATCTGGGTTTTATAGAGAATCTTTGCTTATGTTCCTAACTATGAGCCTGGGGTTCCTTTTTTCGGGCTGACTAATTTTAAATGTTGGGCCCATCTCCACCTGTAACTTCTCTTTAAGCTAATGCAATGATTTTTGATTGTTGCAATTTATTAAGAAACCATCTTTAATTAATTTTGTATTCTTGACATATTTACGTTTATAGCACCAGGACTAACTTTAGATTTGACCTCCTTTTCAACCATTTTATTTGTAATTTTAGTATCGGTGGTTTTTATTAGCAACACTGACTGACTATTGTTTTTATCTTTTATTCTAGCAACCTTGCTATATGATTGTGAATTTGTTTTTTTCATTTGAAGTAGATACAAGACTTACGGGTTTTTTACTTAGGCTATCTATCTATCACAGTATTCTGCAAATCGACGGTATATTGCAAATCTTCTAATAATTTATTCAGTAGGTCCTTTTCCCTCTGCAAACACTGTTTTTCTTTTTTTTAAAATCAATGTGTCGCTATCCATTCCGCTACATTCATTTCCAATATTAAATTCTTCGGTACAGTTTTTGCAACGCCAATTTGTTTTCTGTATATAGAAAATTTTGTAAACTACCTCGAAACACTCTGCATGAATTGTTACAGCACATTTTGTTGTTTTACATTTAATGCGCACTTTAAAGCACGTATATCTAAGACTTTACCACATATTTTACAGCATTTATCAGCGTTGTCAGGCGGATCGTCTGAACCTCCCGACATACCGAATCGAAACTGGATATAAAATTATTTTAGGAAGTAGTTGTTTAACCTGTACGGCTATTTTAACTGTTGTTGATATTAATATTCATATTTTAAAAATATAATCATCAAAAAAAGTAAAAATTTGTTATGCCATGTATTTACATGGCATATGGACATGTAAGTGGAAGTGTAACTACTCTGAACAAACACAACTAAGAAGAATTTTCATAAAACGATTTTGGAATTTTCTGTAGGTCAAATTGTTGATATTTAGTAGGATAAAGTACAAAAGATTAATTAATTCTAGGGATTATCAAAAAGTTCAATGTTTCGAAAATTAATTGCTCATCCTGCATCTTCCTAAAAATTGGTCGATAATGTCTTTGACATATTATTATGACAGTCTTTATTATGGGATTATGGGCGTCATGCGTCACGTCACGCACCATTCCCGGACTGGGCCTGGATGAGAGCTATCCCTCATTTAAACCTTCATCTCGGCACTCATTTAGCTCTCATATAATTCCTCATTCGTTCCCTGATTCCAGCCCTCATGCAATTCTCCACATTTTGGACTTAGTCTCTGGGCTCCGGCCTCAAGTTGGACAATTTCGTCCCGACCCCCCCCCCCCCCCTCCCGGCCTGGGCCTGGATGAGAGCTATCCCTCATTTAAACCTTCATCTCGGCCCTCATTTAACTCTCATATAATTTCTCATTCCAGTCCTCATTCAATTCTCCTCATTTTGACATTCTATGTGACGCATGACGTTATGGGTCCAAAGACATAGAATGTGCCATGGCCTCACGTGCGTAGCTTCGTGAGTTTCAATCTTTTTGGACACTCGGTACGTGTCTTTCGGTTCTTCTATTCTAATATTGCAGTATGTACAATTTGTCGTGAATCAACCTGTTTTAGTGTAATACTCACGAGTTTGGCACAGAATTCCAGTATATCCAGGATGGCATTTACATTCCAGAGGTTTTTCACAGTAGCCGTGTACACATCCAGGCAAAACTTGACATTCTTTGCATGTTCCACCTGCCCATCCCAGTCGACATTTACAGTCTCCAGGTGCATCACAATATCCACGAGTTGGGTGACAATTCGATTTGCAAATAGCTAAAATAAAAAAGTTGTATATTTTTTTGGAAATTAAAATGTAATTCGTTTAGGGTGCAAAAATTAAAAGGGTATTTTACAATCGCAATTTATCTAAACGGCACAATTATTAATTAAACTAACTAAAGATACTACGATCTGTTTATGTCAAATATTTACAGATACGTATAATGTGTAAATAATGGATGTTTTGATCTTTTATTCAGGTTATTGTCAGGATTATGAGAAAATAAGTATAATAAAAAAACATTCTTAAAGCATTTTGTAATAAGCTTCATGATGGTCGTATTACATTTATTCTCTTACGTTTCTGATTCATGGAACCATCATCAACTTTCTACAAAATGTATCAAAAAATATGGGTTTGGTATGGGTACAATCACTGGCCTCTCACTAGTATTTGCCACTTTGAAATTAATCTCAAAAATTAAGATTTCCAGGAAGAATAGGGAAATAAATTGTTTTCCATTGCACTTTGATAGCGTTGGTTATTCCTCGCTTTAACTAATGGTCGTTGTTTCAATCTGTCGTACGATGTTGTGGTACTATCTTTCGGCGTTTTTCAAGTCGTATCCAGTTTTAGGTGCATTAAAAAGAATTTCTTAAGGAACTCCATTGACAAGGTAAGTTATTTTGTTTAAGAACTTTGTTATTATAGCTAAATATATGGATGTTTTATAACGATTCATTGTGTTAATTCTCTATTCTAAGGTTTTATAGATTAGGCAGCCAACAAATGTCACAAAAATATATCCGCATTAGAGTGACTGGCCTACCTTGGCAATATCTGTTGAATTAAATGATTACATATAATTAATCTTTTTTGGGTTATTTACTAGGAAATTAAAAGATTTTTGGCGTTTCTTTCCCCTTTTTTATGCGTTTTACCAGATGTTTTACCGATTGCCAATAACAAAGTGGTCACTAACTATAACGTCCGCTCAGACCAAATGTTTGTATTTGTATTGATGTATAAATTAGCTTGAAATCATTTTTATTTTCAGAAAAAATGTCAAAGGTTGAAAAAGACAAAAACTACGTCAGATGCTCAGATCAGATACAGAATAAGTTGGTCAGGTAACTTTTCAAACTATTAAAATGTCATAAGCCAACGAAAAGCTGTCGAGTAATTTGTCATTTTGAGTAATAAGTGCCAAGAGCAACACTGCTGTTTACAGCAAATGATGAATTTCAAGGATTACTACCCTTGGACCAAATCCTATTATCTCTTTGGGGGAAGAGAATCGTCTCAAAAAAATTGATTTTTACTTGTTGGTATAGGTCCTATTTAAAACGACACCTACATTTAAACGAAATAACTCCAGAAGCAATAACAGCAGCAAATTCAGTTGTTTCTGAAAACATCAGAAAATGGGTCACCGATGTTCAAGACTACTTGAATCGTAAAGGCTACAGTGATGTTCTTCAAGATCCGTCACATGTATTTAGTGGTGATGAAATTTGATTTTTCTTGTGCCCCAAGAATAAACGAGTATTGGATGTAAAGGGAAGCTAAAATGTTTTAAAGATAGGATATTAAAAAGTTAATTTGACTGTTATGTTTGACCTTTTGATGACCTTTGCAGCATATATAAGAAGAAGAAATAACACCCCCAATGATTATATTATTTATCTACCCATATAAAATAATTCTGTCTAATCTGTTGAAAGTTAATTCCGCAAGGGTGAGGTATAGGATGCACTCACAGGTATACACCCACAGGGTGGATGAAAAAGTTCAGTTGTTACCAAAGAATACTTTGGTTTGGTATGACAATCAGTACATTGAAGTCGGATTTTAAAGACATTGACGATGGATCACCGGCTTTAAAGCATCTGGATTGTATCCATGGGACTGGATTGTATCCATATGGCAAAATGCAATGACTATGCGAAATGTTTAGAAAAGGTCAATGATTCGAATAAAAATTTAACCGAAACTATTGGTGAGGAAAATCAGTAACATATGATGATCTTGTACTATAGATAGTTGATACTGCGAAATTAATGGAAATAATGGAACATTTAAATAACTTCGAGGATATTACTGGAAATTCAAATCTGCTTTACAGTGTATTCAATGCATTCAAAACCAGACCCTGTTTCGTTGATTTAATAACACTTCAGCCTACAGAGAACGATAAAATCACATATAACATACAATATATCTCAATTGTTACATAAGATAAGACAACATAACTTGTGCTATTCCATCGACATCTAATTGTGTGTCTCCAATTCAAGAAATGAATTCGTTTGCGAATATGTCAAATCCGCTGCATTGAAGGAATTACATCTTCTGAAGAAATTAATATGTCTAATGACAAGTGGCTTTGTTAAAGGAACTTTGTTGGAAAAAAAGGTAAAAAACAAACTAAAAATTTGCCCTTCGTCCTAACTTCTTCGGATTGGCATAATGCAGAAGGACGTAAAATTGACGAAAAATTAGAATAGAAAGATCAAAATAAAAAAGGACGCAAAAGCGAATGAAACAGAAATCAACCAGCAATGTTAAAAAGAACAAGCAAACAAAACTGAAGACAAAGTAAACCAAACTAATTTTCATAAGAAAGAAGCTCTTGTCCTACATTCTGTGAAAGAAATATGTACAAAATTGGACTAGATAATGTTTCAGATTTAGAGCTAATGCTCTAGACTTAGAGTTAAAAAAGCAAATACACCAGATACTGGCGAAATTTCTGAAGAAGACACGGATGTACGACTGTAATAAGATATTTTTTATCTTAGATATTATGACTAATTCATGTAAAAACACTAGTTTATTTGTAAAGAACAAGGACGGAGAGCCAGACAGAGAGACAGGCGGAAAGATGGACAGAGAGCCAGACAGTCAACGTCCACTTCTCTACGTGGATGTGGAAATAATAAATATATGTTTTCTAAATATTAATACTTTATTGACTTAAAAAAAATATAAGGAAATATTTGAATAGCCAAGTCTCCTGTACATTAAAAAATGTCAATGAAAAACCGTTAATTGGCCAGTTACTGTACCCATTACATACATATTGTATTTAAGAAATTAATTTGCAGAAAATGAAAATTGTCTTTTAATAAATCCTTTAAAAAACCTTAGAATTTTATTCATCACAGTGCGCACACAGTTACATTATTTTATAAAATCACAGATAATTTAAAAAAACCTATAAATAACTTAAAAACGGTAAAAATAAGTCGAGGGAAACCAACTGTGGCGATACCTTAGTATTGTCCTCTATTGTATGTTAATGAGACCAGACACATTTTGGTTGTCCAACAGTCGGCAACTTCCAAATGTCCTTCCCAAAACAAAACACAGAGTAACAAAGAACGAGGATATATTTCTCATTCCGTAAGGAAACTTGATTAAAGATTTCCTAAAATAATGATCAATAAAAATGGCACCATTCGATTTAAAATAAGTAAGTTGATGCTGACTCTCGGTATAACCGGAAGTGTATGTTGAAAATATTTTCATCGGGTGGGTCATGACGAGGTCATTAGCTTCAGTTTTAAATTTTCAACAAACAAAACAATCAAACAACAGAATGGAGTAAAACATGTTTGTGAAAAGGTTCAGTCAACGTATTACGAAACGCCATTCAGTTAGCGTATTACGAAAATTATAAGCAGCTACAGTATGGACTACCTACTCAATGTTAAAGGCAAAATTAAATGTCAAAAGAAACATTGATATCCAGAAACAAACCACTTTATCATTTTTGAAGAGAAGAGGGTTATCATGCCAAAGATATTATGATTTTTACAAAGAGGAACTTTGAAAATTGTATTAGAGAGGCTGATGGCAGGACGGTTTTATTTGCAAAGGTATTATTCAATTCCACTGTTTTCTATAAAAAAATACGTATAAAAATCGCTGCCAAAGGAATCAATAATTCCACATCCGCTTTTTTTTCCACATTTAATTTTACTAAATGACTAAAAATATTAGGTTATGTTCTTAAAAAAGTAAATTTGGATATGAGCTTTATAGTCTGTATGATACTTATACCAATATGACCAGTATGACCCATATAAACTTTACAACCTATAAGGAACTAATCATCTAAATTAACTTAATAACTTCTATAGCTTTATAACAACTTTCTATAGCTTTATAACATTCATGACTTTGGTGACCTGAATGATCTTCATGACCCGTATGATCTATTTTGAATAAGGATATGGAAGTAAAAATAAGAGTAGAAACTTAATACATGTAATATTAAAGTTTTTCTATCTCAGAAACCTATAAAACTACATGTCATATGAATATCTTTATTAATTCACATTAAGATACAACAAAACAACCGCATCCTCCTCTCTTGTGTTCTACAAAAACACCATCAGCCAAATGAAAATATTTTATGTTCATATTTGGTTTGGCCACACCTCAAGTTTTCAATTACTAATACTTTCCTTAAATTTTATTCTACTAGTGGAGTATAAGAACACTAGGATATTTTTATAGAGCTCTGGTCACTATCATTAGATAAATTTATGTTAAAAAAATCACCTATTTTGAATATTTACCCCTTCAACCCCGTCAATCGCCCCATCCTATTAAGCTAAAAAGCGTTACATTTGCAGACTCTGTTATGTGTTATAAATTTAAAGAACATATCTTGCATCGTTTACGAATTACCTGCAGGCAAGGAAAACATATATTACGCCCATGTATCCTATGTATCCCCCAATATCTTAACCGAAAGCTCAAAATCTAATCAGCTCCAGATAATGATACATAAGTGATTCACTAATATCAAGTTGATATTTCAACCGACAGGCAGACAGAACTTTTTTGCGTGAAGTGTCGACGTTTCTGAACACTTTAGGCCTATTTAGCCAACAAAAATTAAAACACAAATTCTCACCGATTGTATATTTCCACACCACTACATGGATGTGGAAGTGAAAATAAAAAAGAAGAAATTAAAAACATCAGTTTATATATTTTAAAGTGTTAAATTGGATTAACATTTATGACCCTTAACCCTTCAATTGTCACATAGTGAGACATCATATTATATACCTCATGATAATTATCATAATGACCTACGAGGTGTGTAAATTAAGTAATGAGACTGGCTGGCAACGTAGCGCCCGATCTAGCAACACTGCGGAGGCGGGACTTGGAGCGGCGGTAGGTCTAACGCACCTTCAGTACAAGTTTTAACTTGTTAGAGTCATTTGTTTGTTCTTTGTGACTGTTTTCATAAACCGTTTTTTTTTCTAGCGTTTTTTAAAGAGCCCAGGTTTTTCGATGGTTTAAGGCCTTATCAGAAGGAATATAGTCGATTGAAGTTGAACCACGGAGCGGACGGCCTTCATCTTCAAGAACCAATGAAAATGTCGATAGAATACGGGCGAATACGCGTTCAGATCCGTCGGTTGACGACAACGACGTAAACAAGTTTTTAGCCAGTAAAAACATTCCTGTGGCTCCTCAGCCTCTTTATTCGCCTGACTTGGGTCCTTGTGACTTTTTTATCTTCCCGAGATTGGAAAACCACCTCAAGGGACGTCATTTTGGGGCCATATAAGCCATTTAAATGGCTGCCACCGACTAGCTGAAGGCATTTCTAGTATATGAGTTCCAGCACTGTTATGAGGAATGGAAGGAAGGATTTCCAGCGATGTGTGGCTTCCCAATTAAGTTATTTTGAAGAGAACGATACTGAATTGTAATTCTATTCCCATAATAAAATTAAAATTATCAGTCTCATTACTTAATTACACACCTCGTATATAATATTTGTGACCAATATGACCTTTATGACCAATACGACTTTTATGACTCATACAGACTGTATGACTTTTATGACTTATAAGACCCTTATGTCACATGTGACTTTTATAACATGTCATATATAAAGCATTACATAAAACTCATAAGACTTATATGACCTTTGTAACCAATATGTCCTTTATGACATATATGACCACTATAACTAATATGTCCTAACTAATATAACCATATGATTAATTCAATTCATGACAAATGTGACCTTTACCACAAACGTGACCAGAATGACCTGTATGATCAATATGACGTTAATGATTCAAATAACCAGTATGACCAATACGATCTTCATGACCAATGTGACTTTTATGATCTTTATATTTATGGCCTATAGGACTTTATGACTTTTATGACCTATATGACCTTTATTACCCATATGACTTTAATAACCTATGCAATTAAATTAGGTTATGTTCTTAAAAGAGTAAATTTGGATATGAACTTTGTAGCCTATATGATACTTATACCAATATGACTAGTATGACCCATATAAACTTTACAACCCATATGGCCATAATAAACCTACAGGTCATAATCATTAATGTATTCCAAATTGACAAAGTAGTAAAAATGAGGGTAGAGACTCATGATATTTAAATTATCTACCTTAAAAAACCTATGAAACACTTCATATGAATATATTTCTTATTTCGTATTAAAATACAACCCCCTCGACCCCACTCTTACCGTGGGACAACAAATAACACGAACTGCCAAGTCAGAATAAATGTATGATTTAACATTCCAAAAAAATGTCCAAAAAAAATTAAATAAACCCCTTATATACTGTTTTAGTTACCACCATACCCCCGGAGGGGGGCGGTGTTAACGAAAAAGAGTAGGAATTTTTTAGAGCCCTGTTTACTGAGTAATTACTAAAATAAATTTAAAAAAAATTTGTTTGACCTACTTTAAATCTTACCCCTTCAACCCCCTCAACCCCACACCCTTTAAGCTAATAATATTTACATTTGTAGACTCTATATGACTCTATATGTTGTTTAAGTGTCTTAAATTTATCAAGTGCATATGTTGCATCGTTTGCAACTACCAATAGTCAAGGAAAAAGGTTATTACCCCCATTTACTCCTAATCTCCCCCCACTCCCAATCGATTAAGCTCAAAAATCTAATCAGTTCCAGACCTCGTCATGATACATAAGTATTCCAAATGTGTTATTGATATCTTAACGCGTTCTCGAGTTATCTATCGTGTACAAAAATGTTAACAGGCAGACAGACAAAGACACCGGCAGACAGACAGTTAACCTTTATTGTGTACACGATAACTCGAGAACGCGTGAAAATACCAACTTCAAATTTGGAACACTTTTCTACCATGGTGATTTCTACCATATGCAGCTGATTAGATTTTGAGCTTAAGGGGATAAATGGGTGTAATATACTTTTGCCTTGTCTATAGGTTATTTGCAAACGATGTAAAATATCCACTTCAAATTTCAGACATATGTATAACATAACAGAGTCTGCAAATTAAAAGTTTTTAACTTACTAGGTTGAGGTGTTGAGGCGGCTGAAGGGTATAAATATTCAAAAAGGGTAAAATAAATACAGCTCTATAGAGTCTTATACTCTTTTCCGCCTCCCACATCCCCTTAGAGTACTGGGAGAGGGGGCGGAATAAAATGTATGGAAAACGTTTTAAAAAATGTGAAATGTGTGTCTTTGTTGTACACAGGAGGAGAGGAAGGGGTTGTTTTCTCATCTTTATGTAAATTAATACAGATATTCATGTATCTTGTCGTTTTATATGTTTTTGATACAGGGGAATCCAAATATCACATGATTAAGACTCTACGCTCATTTTTACTTCCATGTTCATATCCAAAATAAATCATACGGGTCACAAAGATCATTCAGGTTGTGTCAAAGTCATAAACGTCATGGAGGTCATATTCATGTAGGTCATTGATACCATATGGATCACAAAGATCATTCATGTCATCAAGGTCATAAATGTTATAAAAGTCATTGAGTTCATTTAGGTCATTGATGGTCATTTCATTGAGGTCATAGAGGTTTTGTGGATCATAAAGGTCAAATGGGTCATAGAGGTCATAACGTTCGTACCGGTTATACATTTTTTGACCATTAAGGTTATATCCAAATATATATTAATATCACACTTTTAATAATATAACCTAATATGATTAGCGGTTTAGTTTATTTAAATGTTGAAAGTTGGATGTGGAAGTAATAATTCCATTGGCAGCTTTTTGTTAACATGGATAAACGGATAAAAGGAATAGTGAGTGAGTATTCGATTGAATCCATGATATATTCGTATATAGATGTATTTTTTTAATAACTTTTTTCAAAGTACCTCAAAAAGGAAAATGTGTTTTGATAATTGGTAAGTCTATTGATTGGCCACCTAAAGATGCAACTTTTTTTCTTACTTAAGCAAGTTTGAATCTCTTCCCATTTCTAAGACACTCACGCAATGCGTCCTCATCTTAAGCAAATACAGTGTATATAAACTTACGTTCAGTGCAGAACAATCCATCCCATCCTTCGTGGCAGATGCATTCGAAACTGACATTGCAGTAGCCGTGTTGGCATCCAAGAAGCGGTATGCACTTGTTGCACTTCTGTCCGTAGTAACCCAATTTGCATAAACATTCTCCCGGTCTATTGCAATAACCCTGCAGAGGATCGCACCCTGAACGGCACTTTGGCACGTCGCACAGGTCACCGGTCCATCCAGGAAGGCATTTCACCTCCCCATCGTCTGAACAGATATAATGGGAGTATTCATTTCGTGTAGATGGAAGTTCACATGCCTATTAAAATAATAATGATCTTCATTACTATCATGTAAACCCTTTAATAATTGACACAAATTGAAGTAACAAAATTTGTGTGATAAAAATAAATAAAAAACGCTGCCAATGGAATCACCACTTCCATCTAGCAACAAAAAATGACGAAATAACGACACAGAGCACTGGTGTACAAGTATCTATGCTTGAGCGATTGTTGCTGCTATTACAGCCCAGGAGTTCGAAATAAAACATTACAAGTGTTTTGTAACGGCCCATATTTCAATATAGAAATTTTGCCGATATTGCAATATATGTAGTTCTATAAGCTAATAAACCCTTTTATATTACTAGTTAGTAATATAAAGTTTCAAGATCAGGTATCGGAAGATCAGGTATCGGGACAACTGGCATCAGCACTCAGTATCAATGCGTGCATGCTGAATATATTTGTACTTACTTCTAACGGCTGTACATCACGTCTGACTATATCTTTCATACATTATATTCAATAATTTAACATTGTACAAAGTTTCAGCTTTTAAAAACACTAATATTGACCTTATTTTCACATCAACTGCTGACGCGCTACGTTCTAGAACAGTGCCGTTTGACCACTTTGTACCAATTCAACGTACTCTTTACGTATAAATTTTCAATCGAAAAAATTCTTTTACGGATTTTACTAATACATATCTTCAAAAACATAATACAAAAGGTTTTAGAGCGATATCTTAATTCTACAATTATTTTTAAGCGTATACAGTGAGATGCTGTGAGGGAGCATTTTTTGACGCTCGGCTGTGTTTCGATATACTCGACTCCCCACCTGTTTTTGATATCTGCTTCGATCTAATTCACTCTATACTATTATCTCTTTCTATAACATACATCTCGCTTGTTATTACACAACGGGTTAGTCTATAAGCATATAAGGGTATATAGTTTTTCTTTAAAAATTTCCTCAACGAAAGTCTAAACGCGATTTTCTAGAAACCATGTTTTTTAGGGTTGCGGGCATGATTTAAGAAAACTTACTTGACCAATTGCTCTGATTTTTGAATATGTTATTGTTTTATTGAACATTTATGGCTATCGCATGAACTAGAATCGTTTTGATTGGTAAAAAAATTGCCGATTTTCAACCGATTTTCCACTCTCAAAAATTGTTTTTTTTTTTCGAAAAATGGCCGCTATTTTATTATTTTTTTGATATAAAACAAATATTCTAGTTCATGCTATGGCCACTTCAACAATGAATAATTTGCCTATTTTTTTTTGTTATCAGATAATCCAATCACACAAAATCATGCCCGCAGTCATTTTTTGATGTTTTTTTTTAATCCGTATGTCAAAAATATATATTTTTTAAATCTAATTTTTTTTTAATATTTAAACGTCAATAAACATACCTATAAATTTTCAAAACGATATCTTCTTTCTATGAAAAATTTTTTTTTTAAATTTATAATAAGAAAGACCCCTTAACAAAACATTTTTTCGACACGTTCTTATCTACTGCATACTTCAAAGAGCACCGCCGCCAGTTGTCCCGCTACCTGACCTTGCGAGTTGCTGCTGTCTCATCTACACCCGTAATATAACACTGTGTATAATGGGCCTTTACAAAACACTTGAAGTTGTTTGTCAGGAGCTCTCTGACTATTATCAAAATATGGCTCACCGCGCAAGAAAATAATATACTACATCATCCTTTTTTTTTGTTCTTGGAAGTAGTGTCAAGAAAATACCCATAAAATTCAAACTTGTTATGGGTTTTCGTGACACGATATGAAAAAATGTCAATCTGTGAAAGTTCCTCCTCCACAAATAGACAATTTTTAGTATTATAAAATAAGCAAAATCATTTTATACCCAACACAGTTTTTATTTATATGTAAACAAAAAAATGTATGTGTCTACAAAACAACAACCATATCTGATATTCCTTCAAATACTTAAAGTATATTTTTTTAAATCAATAAGATTTTGTATCTGTTCTCTAGAGTAAATTCGAAGGACCGTTGACCAATCGTTTTCCTAGATCTAGTCAACTGCGTTTAACAGTGCTTACATAGAACGTATAGTAAGTAATAGTAATCTAATAACTTTGTATACTTTGTGCAAAATAAAAAACGATGCACGTCACCGATAACGCTACTAAATGAGTGCAGTGTTACCACCGCTCAATTATATCGAAATAAAAACCATAATGGAATGTTTTATTGAATTTTAAATTTCGCGCTTGATATTCGTTGTTATGCAGTTAGCAGCAGATCTGAAGTTACCGTGATCTGTACCTTGAACAGAAAAACTGTTATTTTCAGAACAAAGTCTTATAGTTGTCAAACTTCTGATGCTATGCTATGCCATGCGAGGCGATGCTAGTAAAACAAACATACGAATATTTATCTAAATGTTCCGACAGAGTGATGCGACGCAATGCTAGTAGCGCCGAGTGCGAGCGTGTGTTGTAAAATCAAATATGTTTGATTTTATTGCGCTAATTAGCCCAAAGTGAATCCGTGTGTACCTATTGCACGCATGGGCGCTGAAAAATTAATATTAGCTGTAAGAGCTCGACCGCCATTATGGGATCAGCGATCCAAATAATATAGTAATTTTTTGGAACAATGGAGAGATGACATTCAGTATACAAGTATATTGAAGTGTTTCTGAAGACATGCGAAAATACTCATGAAAGTTGGGATCCTTTTCAAGTTCTTTAAACAGATGGTGAAACTCTCCAAATCGTCTTCTACCTTTATTAATTGTATGGATCCAGAGGTTTCTTTTCCCGACTCTTTTTTTTTATTTTTTTTTTCTTCATAATCATGTAGTATTTTAATACAGAATTTTCGATCAGATAATCACTAGTATTCATGACCGATCGCTACGAAGCACAAAAACTCACCGATAACCGGATAGCGGTATATGTGAACACGTCTGATTAAAATAGCAAGAAATGTAGCAACGCATCGCCTCGCATGGCATAGCATAGCATCGCATAGCGTGCAATGGAAACGTACCCTTAAACAGCTGCCGCCAAGAGTTAGTAGCATCTTTGATACGCTATTTTGAAAAAGAACGAAACAATAATAGTCCAATGCTTTCTTAACATTCCTTAACAGCTGTTAGAAAAGTAATTTACATATAAAATCAAAATATTAATTACAACTACAGTCCACTATTTATATTGCTTTTTTTAGAGTCTAGCAGCAGCCTTACACTTAAATGTTTCTACGGTTAATTCTTTAAACTTTTAGAATCACATAGAAAACGTAATCCTACCAAGAGGGTTATAAATACTGTATCATTGAATACAAGTGCTGTTTATAACATTTATAATTCATGTACAAAAAACTACAGTGTATTTGTAAATGAATTGTTTGTGAGAAAATCTTTATTTTTTTAAGTATTTTTTTTTAAATTTTCTAAACCTCCGTGTTCCTTTTTCTACTAATTTTTCATCTCATTAAAAAAAAACATCTATAGGTACCAACTTTTACTACCAATTTTTCCTGCTCTTTGTTTTATACTACTAATGTCTTTTAATATACAGGCTGTCTGATAAAAAACGCCGCGAGCCATAACTCCGTTATTTGTAGCCTGATGTTAAAAAACAGAAAACCAAATGAAATGGCTCTAAAGGAACTATAAGTGAGACTACTGCAGTATTTTTTTCTGAAACGCGATATTCAACTTTTTTTTTTAATAGCAATATAGGATTTTTTTGTAAATTATCATGCAAATTTGTTTTCTGAATCCAACGATGTACAACAAATTGACTTTTGTGAAACATTTATTGCAGAAAAAGTGCCAAAATGTTTGTTAATATCGCAATCGGTGTCCTACCGGCGAACTGATACCAAACGTAGTTTGACTAATCTAATCACGTATGCCGTGGAAAACAAAAAATTATACAACAAAGCAAATAAATGTCATTTCAGCGTCCGTGTCCCAGTCTCTTTTCGCATTATACTTTATGTCATTTCTGCATTAGGTTATTTTTTGTGAAATAAGCTTAGCAGAAAAAAAATGTTTAACAAAAGTCAATTTGTTATACAGGTACATCGTTGAATTCAGAAAACAAATTTGCATAGTACCTAATTTACAAAAAAAAATCCTATATTGCCATTTGAAAAAAAAAGCATATAAAAAAGTAAAACATATAACTATCGCGTTTCAGAAAAAAAAGTTGAAAAATACTGCAGTAGTCTCCCTTATAGTTCACTTAGAGCCATTTCATCTGTTTTTTTTTTTTTGTTTTTTTACATGAGGCTACAAATAACGGAGTTATGGCTCGCTGCGTTTTTTATCAGAGAGCCGGTATATAAAATATAATGTATAAACGTTTAAAATTTGTTATCTTTTTAATCTTAAAAAAAATAAGTTATTTAACAATAAACAAACTAAAGAGTCCACCTATATACTAGTCAAAATTATTTTTAAATACTGAGTAATTTTATATATCACTGCGCTCTACAACTTAAATACGTGTTTAATGACATGCATCGGTTTTTATTTTGTATGAAGTATATAATGCATCTGTAGGATATGGTATCTCTTTATTAATCATCACCTTTATAAACAGTTTCTGTATATTATCAAGTTTTTTATATGCTCTTTATAAACCCCTTCCTAGCCTGCTATACTATATTTTATATGTGATAAGACCAAAGAAGAAGAAGACGTTTAGTTTTCTTGATTTTGATTTTCCTGAACAAAAATGGCTGGATTTAGAAATCAAACATCTATATGGTAAACGAAGTATGCTTGAAATTCAAGCTTATACAAATTATATAAAAAAACTGACTTTTAGATTAAGTAATATAGAGCACGAACAATGGTACGAGTTTCAGAGGAAAGTGTTTGTAGTTATAGAAACAAAATGTATTAAAAAAGTTGTCTTCAATAAATAAAAACTTAGGCTTTAAGAGAATTAAAAAATATACTCCTAAGAAAGTCGTCAACATTGTATAAAACTTATCCTCGAAAGTGTTTGACAAAGAACAACTTAATCTTAAAGTTTTTCAGTTAAAAATTCTAGTGAGTTCATTAACAATATAAAAATATCCATTTACAAGATGAAATTTTGGTCGCGTTTGATGTATGCTCCATCAAACATCCATGAATTCCAAGTGTTCCAATCCCACAAATTTTGGACTACTTCAGAGAACTACTCGAATTAAATGGTTTAGACGATAAAATTATTAAGGAATACATTCGGCTTACTAGTTTAAATCAAAATTGTTTTCAGTATAATGGTGAAAATTTTCAACAACATGAAGGAACGGCAACGGGTAACTCCTTGTCACCTTTCATTGCACACCATTTCATGAGTAAATTTGAGACAGAAACAGATAAATTCTACTTATTAAACTTTAAATAATAACTTTTGAATGGAACATCAACAAACTTTAATATTCTTAAAATCAGTGGGAAGAGGTCTCGCAGGAAAGTAAAAAATATGCATGATTGTTCCATAAAAAAAGGCTGTTTATTTCGGTTTGTGACTTCTCGATGTTGATTATTAATTTTGATAAAATTCAAACGTAATAGAGAACATTTATTTTTGTAAAAGAAGTTTTCCTCTATTTCGTATAATAAACCCTCTAAATAAAAATATAAATAAAAACTTGCACGTTATTATCAACTAGTTTTTAGAAATCGTTAAGAAAAACTATTTTGAACTGTCTGAATTTGTTGGAAATAATATAACAGTTCCAATGACCACAGTAAAGGCTAAAAGATTTTATACGACTTAAGAGAAATGTTAAAAACTATTTGGACAACATCACGAGCAAAACCAGATTGCACTTTCTATGTTGTCCATAGAAAATAATTTAGTAAAAAAGGGTCCTGGTTTCAGTGAGAAACTAATAAAGAAGCTTGTTAATGCCAGACAAAGACGCATGTAACTTATTTACCTGTTACATGTAGGTGACTTTTTCCGTATTTACGTTTTGTAAACACATTTACTTTCACTTTCAAGTTACGACTTAACGTTTTAGTAAGATAAACTGCTAGTATGCTTCAGGGCCGAACGAGGTGACTACGCATTTGTACTGATATCTGAAAAGATTACAGTATGTACAGGGAGAGTTCGTGAGAATTCCCGCCTCCACTTATCTGCTTTATTTTTAGAGCTAGGAAAAAAATACAAGAATTTATTTATTTATTTATTTATTAATGGAACACCTTGTATTTTCTTATTCGTTATTAGAGTTCCGCTTGTGCTTCTGATTACAGCGATATAAAATATAAACTGCTCGTTAAAATTAGCGTAACACTTTTAAATTAGCGCCATTTACGTTCTATTCGAGTTAGAGAGTTGCGGTTTTAAATTTGTAGGTATAGACTATAAGATCGGTTTTAATACCCCAATCGCTATCCTGTGACTTAAACAGTTCGCCGTCCACATCCCAAAAAGCAACCACATGCCACAACTCACTTTCACCCTTTGACAACTCAAGCAACCCTCCAGGCCATACCAACAACGACCCACCCCCCACCCCCCACTCACCGCCCCCCTGATTGGGCCCGAAGGCTTTAGAAATTCGCGGGACACACTGCGGACGGCCGATTGAGCGCCAAAAGTAATATTCCAACTCCAACTCACCCCCTTAAAATTTGCCGCTCTAAGGGCATGTAAGCAGGTCCTGATGCGTGGGGTGACTCAAAAAGCTTTCCTGACGATGCATGAACTCTTTTTGGCACACCCCGAGTCGTCCATATCCTTCAAATCCTCTGTTGCGTCCCATCAACCTCTTTTTTTGACCACATCCAAAAAGTTTTTGACTCGATGAAAATTCCTGAAAGAGGACTCGTTGGATAAGCGGAACCTTCCTTTGCACTTGTGTCAATCAACAATCGCCAAATTCGCGAGAGATGCTTGGTACGCGCGACAAGTTTTCACTGTGATTTGGGTTCACGAACCCTCGACTGGGCAGACTACACAAACAGCACCCTTTTCCACTAATTTTACGAGCGAGAGCATGTTTGGGTGGCCTACCTCGCAGGCGCTAACCTAGTCGAGATTTCATGAGCCCAAGTTACAGTGAACACTTGTCGTGCGTACCAAGCATCTCTCGCAAATTTCGCGATTATCGATTCACACAAGTGCAAAGGAAGGTTCCGCCTACCCAACGAGCCTTCTTTCAGGAATTTTCACCCTCTCAAAAAATTTTTGGAGGGAGTCAAAAAAAGAGGACGATAGGACGCAAAAGAAGATTTGAAGGAGACAAACGATTCAAAGTGGACCGAAAAAGGTTCAAGCATCATCAGGAAGGCTTTCTGGTTTTCATTCAGGAATTATATTGCAAAGTAAATTAAACATTTTTACACCCCCCTTTATCACAAAGTCAAATGTAAGTATCAAAACAGTGACAGCAATATGACCATTTTGAAAAAAAAAACCATGTTATTTAGTTAGTTTTTAGTATTCAGTAGGTACTTCAATAATATTTGGTTATTGTTATTACTGCGATATATTTGTTTACTGTTGCTTATAGTCTAATACACGTATACTCCTCCTAATGTCGAGCTCCTGTTAGAAATGAAATATATACGGGACAATCTTCGTCAACCGGATCACAGCTACTGCCAAAATTAGAAACAATCAAAAAAACCGACCAAGGGCTCATTTTAAAGCTTAGAGAGTTTACTTTCAAATGCCAAGTGCGTCTATGAAAAATCCAATATGGCGGCTCCAATATGGCGGCCGGAAGCCAGAGAAAAATCGAGTGTCCAGCAAAAAAAACTTGTAAAAAAAATTCGCAACCAATCGTGTCGTTTTTTGGCTCAAATTGTAGCCGATGGTCGCCCCTAAAAATCTGGTGTGATTTTTAGGGGCATCCATCAGCTATAATTTGAGCCAATAAACGACCCGATCGGTTGCGATTTTTTTTTACAAGCTTTTTTTGCTGAATACTCGATTTTTCTCCGACTTCCGGCCACCATATTGGAGCCGCCATATTGTATTTTTCAAAGGCGCACTCGCCATTTGAAGGTATACGCTCTAAGCTTTCAAATGAGCCCTTGGTCGATTTTTTTGGTTGCTTCTAATTTTGGCCGTAGATCTGATCCGGTTGACGCGGATTGTCCCATATTATATTATAAACGAGTTATAGTATTTAAGTTTAGGAGCATTAATAGACAAAATTTTCATTAATATGCCACGGAAAACCCGTGGTTTATCAAAACACACAACCAAACCCGGTGGTTATTAAATTTGGGGGCGACGTCACGTTTTTAAAAGAAACATTGATTGGCACCAAGCGAGTTTTCTTCTTATAGGACTTCGTAAAAGATCAGATATACATACAGATTACCTCCTACTACCAAGGAGGTTATGAAAATTACATTTCCTGAGGTACATATTTAGAAATATTTTAGTAGAAACTTTAAAATCTGAGCAGAGCATTTGAAGAGCGTTCAGTTATGCATTAACGAATATGCCACCGTCTTGATGATTAACTATAGTGCATAATACCAAATTGTTTAATTTTATTTTACTGCGTATCCCTCTTTCGTGTTGTGTTTTGTTTTGATTTTTTATTTTATTTTTGACATTAAAGATTGTTTTTATTAAAATGTATTGATACCCAATAGTAGAGTTGATCGAAATGTACCGAGGGACATAGGTGTTCGCGTCATAATATAATACAAGTAATAAAGTAACTAATATTAAATAAAATAACAGAAGCAATAAATTCACACTTTATTACCATATACATATATACAGTGCGCGCTTAAAGTATGGAATAAATTCAGTAAATATGAAACAAAAATTTTCTGGAAAAAATCCTCGATTTTGTTTAATAAAAACACACATTTTTGAGGGAACGTCTATTTTCAGATGTCATTTGTTTTTGAGTAATGACGTCATCAACTTATTTTTCAAACGGCAACCCATTTGAAAAATACCACCAACACCATTTTTTTAATTTCATTTGAGAGACCCATTGTCGATTTAATGGTATAAAAATGTTGCCACCTTACATAACAAAATTTTTGAGTAAATGACAATTGCATGTTACAAAATGAAAAATATATTTTTCATATTAAATACACGAAAGTTTCTGGAAAAACTGAACACAAATAAAACAGCAAAAAAGTATGTTGCTAAGCAAAAAAAATATCAGATTAAGTTTTTTAACGTATTCATGGTTTTTACTGTCAGTTAATCAGAAGATTTGTCATTAAATTGTGCGAAAAGTTAATATAATGTGATATTATTTATAAAAATTCCAATTTTAATATGGCACATTTAACTGTGAGACAAAGAATTGAAATTATGATTTTCATCGGATGTGGAAATAAGATCAGAACTCAGCAGGAGGTATGCAATTTATTTATGTAATGCAAAATATCCAGATAACCCTGTCGCCCAATCTATAGTTAGTAAGCTTGAGTCCAAATTTAGAGAAACTGGTGATGTTAAAGATCTACCAAAATCAGGACGTCCAAAAATTACCCAAGATAAAAAGATTTACATTGTGTTAAGTATGGAAGAGAACCCTCAGAGTACCTCAGAAAATGAAGTTAGTCAGACGACAGTTCTACTTATCCTGAGGAAAGAAAACTACCATCCCTACAAATTTCAGCTTGTGCAAGAACTCAACGAAGACGACCCCGACCGGCGACTGCAATTCTGTGAAACTATGATGAATCTTTGTCAAACAAATCCAAATTTTCACCAGCAAATGCTTTTTTCCGATGAAGCTACGTATTGTCTAAACGGCACACTGAACCGTCAAAATTGCAGGTATTGGAGTCAGACGAATCCTCATTGGATCATCGAAGGACATACTCAACATCCGCAGAAATTAAATGTGTGGGCCGGAATAGTCACATAGTGTAGGAACAGAATAATAGGGCCTTTCTTCTTTGAGGAAACTCTCACAGGAGAAAGATACCTGGAGTTCTTGCAAAATTATCTAGTTCCAGCGTTTGCAGTAATTTTCCCAAACGAGAATCATCCTGACATTCCAGATAACACACTCTGGTTTCAGCAAGATGGAGCATCCCCGCATTATGCACGCTCAGTTCGGGAATTGGTGGATTGTCAGACGAGGACCGATAGAATGGCCCGCGAGATCCCCAGATCTTACACCACTTGATTATTTTTATGGGGTTATTTGAAATCAAAAGTTTACTACAGAACACGACACAATTTATCCGAACTACGAGATCGCATTAGAGATGAAATGGGATCCATTACCTCGGAAGTCATTCAGAATGTATGAGAAGAATTTGTACACAGGCTTGCATGTTACCAAGAAGTTGATAGACAGATTTCGAATACTTAATTTAAAATTGTGTTTGCTTATTAAAAAAATTCGTTTATTTGTTGTGAAAAATATATTTTTCATTTTGTAACATTCAATTGTCATTTACTCAAAAATTTTGTTATATAAGGTGGCAACATTTTTATACCGTTAAATCGACAATGAAAGGGTCTCTCAAATTAATTTAAAAAAATGGGAGGTTTTCATTTGAAAAATAAGTTGATGACGTCATTACTCAAAAACAAATGACATCTGAAAATATACGTTCCCTCAAAAATGTATGTTTTTATTAAACAAAATCGACCTGTTGGAGGATTTTTTCCAAACATTTTTTGTTTCACATTTACTGAATTTATTCCATACTTTAGGCGCGCACTGTATATATTATATGTATGTATGTAAAACTTACCCTCTTAATGAGCTTGACGTAGCTTGGTTAACAGTTACGAACTGGAGAAGATTCGTAAAAACTTTGTACCATCAAATAAGTTTCTAGAGTGGTCTCCGAGATTCTTGTTCACTGTGGTGAAAATATATGCTTATATTTTGTTGACATCTGCTGATGTAATACACGTATAATTAAAATACCCTTTGCACTCACTTAACGAATCTGTAGATAAAACATCACTTTGTCTTAATTTGATAAAACCGGTGTCTTTCGTTACCACACTTTCGAACTTATTTATCACTGGCACATTTATTGCGTCGCCTATAGCTTATAACAGCTTCGTCTTATAGCTTTACTTCGTACACTATTTGTAGTGATTCAGCTAACAACAATGCACTGTTCTGTAATTTTTGTATGGCGTCTTTATACTTACTATGAATAGTTTCAACAGATACATCTTGAAAGTGTGTCTCCTCCTCTTAATTGCTGCGACGTTGGCAGCATTGAATTGTAAAATAACAATTTTTATTTTATGTAAATGTCTCGTCGATACATAACCACAGCTGTGTATTTTTAATGCACTTTTAATTCACTTTAGTAAGTCACTGCGTACAGTTGTCGATATTTACGTGACGTTTTGCGACCTGGCAACATCATCTCTATTTGTTCCAGAACTCACGAAATGGTTGTTTATCGAATACATTTAGGGGTATGTAAATCACAGGCACTTAGCGTTAAAGGTAAGTCGAACATAAACTGAGGTCTCAAAGGCATACCCTATTTATTTTATTGGTTTCATATAATAAATTTCATTTAATAGTTTGTAGTACTATTGTTTATAGCTAAAGACAAGGAATATATTTCTACCCCCATTTATCCCCTACCCCATAACAGATTAAGTTCAAAATTTAAATAACTCCAGATCTCGTCATGATGCATAAGTGTTTCAAACTACAAGTTAACTTCTCCAAGCGATCTCTAGTTATCGTGTACACAAAAAAGGCTAACATACAGATATACAGAATTTTTTCATCTAAACTTAAAATCCCGACATTTTAGAACATTTAGAACGCTTGATAGAACGATAAAATTGTCCTTCTCACATATTTGCGCCAGATGTGATGTAACGTAAAAATATATGTACGCTCTGATAAAATTGCTCCATCTTTTAATGGTTGTTTTTAAATAAGTTTAAAAAAAAACTGTTTATTATTCATTATAATTAATTTCAAAAAGTTGTCAGATTTTTTTTTACTTCTTTACTACTTTATAAAATATTTATCGAAGAGCATCTCAAAAATTACTTTCCACGAGGGGATTACTTTTCAGTTATAATATAATGATGTTCTGGTTATGAAAGAGCAAGAATTAGGTCCAACTTTTTGTGATTCTCGTTGTATCCATGCGTTTGTAGTCGCGCGCACATTAACGCAGGATAACGCATTAAGTACAGGTAGAAAATCCCAAACCAAAATGTTTATTGTCTTATAAAATTGTATTACTTGTGGTTTTTAGAATTAATTAGAACTCATTACGAATCATGCACTGGATTTTTTAAAAACATAATAGTGGACACCAAATGGCGGATAGATTTCTTTTCACGAAAATTCGTATACTAGGATTTTCGATGTTGTTGATTTTGAATCTTATATTGAATATTCCGAGAACATTTAGAAAATTTGAATATATTGTTGTATTTTTGCTTAAACTTTCTTTGTTATTACTGCGTAATTCTTGACCCAATCAATAGGCCATTTTGTTTTTTAAAATTTAAATCTCGCATTCTTCGACCCCGACTATACTGGTTTTCGCAAAGTTGGCAAAGATTTTTCTTTTGAAAAGTTTCACCTCGAATTTGAATTATTTGACCCCTAAAACGTTGGAATACGAATATGCTCACAATTCTATTTTAGGCCAGCTTCTCGGTCGTTTGGAACCACTGTGCATCAATTAAATTCATTCAAATTGATATACTACATGTTTTCCCATGATTTTTTGATGAAAAGTCTCCATGGCCACAAAAATTTGAACTACACTCAACATCCACATATCCGAACTTTTCCGTTCCGCAAACTTCCATATTTCCGAACTTTCGTCACCTCGGGATAACCGAACTGCTGGCGCATGCGCAAAGGGTTTTTCTGGCTCATTGGTCATTCGACAACGACATTCGACATTTGACAGCGACAAGTTCGGTTGTGTGGAAGTACAAGTTCGGATATATCGTGAGAAAAAGTTCGGAAATATCGTGAGTTCGGAAATATGGAGTTCGGATATGTGGAAGTTGAGTGTAAATATTTTTTTTCTGTACAAATGTTCAAAATACGTATGGTTTGGAATATATTCCTGTATGACTGTCAACTAAAGCATATAGGTACACAACATTGAAATTATTATTAATAACAATAATAATAACAATAGTAAACGACTTTATTATTCAATTAAAAAAAATAAAACAAAAGGTAGAGTTTTAGAAGTTTTAGTTTAGAGTGTAATCTGCCACATAAACCCGGAAAACTTAATCTAAGCTAAACTAATTGAACTAAACCTAAACAAACAGAAAACGTATACGTTAAATGTATGTATACATAAAAAAAAAAACAAATATGTAGATATTTGTCTATTCCTAAGTTATGTGACTCAGTTAATATGGCGAAAAGAAGTTACTGATTAATTTTTATACAATTAATAGATTATGTAATTAATTTTTATTATGATTGTTCAAATAATTATTTTGCCTAGCAGCATTGAAAGTATATGATTTTTTATAATTACGCGGCATCGACAGAAGGTGTGCATTCTGTACATTGATATCATGTATTTCGTTACAAGTTATATTTATTTAGCAGAATGGATTGAGATGGAATGGAAGGAATTTAAGAGAGTTATAAAGTTAAGTTTATTCTCAAAAATGACATCTAGATTTGTTCCTTGTTCCGAGACAGGAATATTTGCGTTATTAAATGTTATTTCTTAGTTAGAAGCTATATAATTATAACGATTTAGACTATAAAAGAATAACTCGCTTGACTTGTCAGGATTTAATTTAAGATTATGACTTCTGCTGTACATATTTAGTGGCTCGAGGTTTTTATTAATATTTTGATTATATCAAAAAAGGTATTTTACCTGTTTTATCCGTGTTACGGGTAAAAGGCCTTTTTTTGATATATTCAATATGAATATGAATATATAAAAAAAATATATATATAACACTGAATATTTCGATAGATATATTTTCAAGATATTACATTTTTTAAGTCCATTGTATTATGAACAATAAGCTCAAAATGGATCCCTGTGAAACTCCAGATTTTACTTGCTCGGCTCGACACCATTCCTAGTTTTTATTTTTTGCGTGCGATTTGTTAAGTAAGACTTGAAAAATTTAACGGCGCTTAGTTCTACTCCATAATAGTTAAATTTACATAGTGTATAATATGTGGTTATAATATGGGTAATGTATACATATACTACAGGTAGATTATTTTCAGAGTTTCTTGTGGATTAATAGGAACAAGGGTAAATTACAAACTATTGTTAAACTTATTATTATAATACCCAACGATGGTTCATTTGTAGAAGTATCATCGAACCCAAAGGGAAAGTATTTGTTAATTTCTGCACTGTCACTTAGTTCTTGTGGGAAAGTTTTAGAATTTTTTGTGTGATAAGATAACGTCAAGCATTCTTAAAGACTTCCAATACTTATTAGCAAAATTCTGCTGTTTCATAATTTGCATATACAGCATCATATATGCTTTCTTCTCTCTACGTAGTGAGACAACAGTAAAGTTACGCAATTCCTTGTACTGATTCCAGTTATCTACAGTTTTGTTCTGATTTAATTTCCCTTTCCGCCATAATTAGTTTGATGTTGTCAGTTATCCATTGAAAATACTGTTTGTTCATACGTGCGGTTTTTATACGTGCATGCATATCAAATAAATATATATTGTTATTTGTTAAAATATTATGTTTCCATGTATACCCATTATATACAAGAAAAGAGAATTTCGAAGAGAATTAATAAAGTGTATTGAAGATAATTGTGGAAACATCAAAGTTTAGTTTTTTAATGCCTTTCGTTTTTTTTTTTAATTTCATTATTTATTTGATAATTTGATAATAAACATGTTTATGATCTCATTCGTATGCCGTGAGAATGATTCAAAGCGTTAATTCTTTTTTTAAATTATTTATAATGTTGAAATTTATTTTTTGACAGTTGAAAAACACGAATTTACATTTTCCTAAAGAATGACTTTTGAATTCGTAATCAAACTTACTCAACAATTATTTTTATTCCTTGTATGACGTGTCACTTTTTTCGAAACTGCATTCTTAATTTAAGGACAAGCAACACTTTTTTTCAAAAAAAATGTTTTTTCTAGAAGTCGATATAAAAAAAGTTTCCCATTTGTTAATATTATTGAATTGAAATAAAAATATACGCTGACCAGCATAGAAAGTACGACAAGTACAAATAAACAAAAATCGTACCACACTTTAGTTTTTACATTTATCCAACAAGTCATCTTTGGTGACGTATCTCGATTTTGTTTACGGAAGGTGGATGGAAGAGAAGGGATGGAGAGACTTCCAGAGATACGAAATTAATCTGCACTCTTCACTCTATGTCCTGTGGTAGTAGTTCAGTAACAATATCCAGTGTATAATTTTGGAGACTTATACGCGCTGGTTATCATACCCCAGGTGCATTAACGTTTGAGAATTATATTAAAAAGGTGCTACAGGAACTTGTCATGCCTTTCCCACAACCTCCTTATCGGCCAAAGCTCCGTGTTTATGCACAATAACCGCAATATATGTATAACCGTAATATGACTCGCATACCGCAAGAAGCGGTATGTAAACTTGCAAAACAATTAATTTCGAACTCTGTTTAGAACTCCTAGAAGTTTCTCAAAGTTTATTTATTTTTGTTACCTAAGGTTTGTATTTCCGCCACTATTCTCTAAAGCTACAATCACGGCTCTGTCGCAAATGGGCTTTATTATTTGATTATGCCTTATTTATTTGATTATGTTTATAATAACTTATGTTTGTAAAAATGCTTTTGGAAAGCGTTGATATCTAACCTGTTTCTTCCACTTAGGTACGTATCTCGTGGCTGAAAAGCACTGAACAACTGTTAATAGAACCAACACACACCAAACTATTTTAGCCATTATCAACTAATCCATATAAACAATGTAATTTTTATTAAAGAAATACAAAGGTTTAAGCGGTGTAGTGTAGACCGTGAACTTGAACGTGTGTGAAGAAATGAGGATCGTTGACCTCCTTCTATTCTCTCGCAGTTAACGGGAATCTCGCAGTGACGTCTCCAGCAGTTACAATAAATTAATCTGAATATTCCAAATGCAAATATATAATGTATCAAAATAAAGTTATGGTGGTTTTTTCAATATAATTTTTACCACAATAAATATATAGTGCCGCGCTTTCTATGCGACGAGTGTGACGAAGTATCAGCCGAGTACGTAAATCACACGAATATGTTAGTGCTGTTTCCAGCGAGTTATGTACAATATTTTTCTCACAACCTAGAATAAAAAACTTTTTTTCTACAACCACTCTTAAAGTATAAAAAAGTTTTTTCTGCACTCTTAAAGTACTACTTTCACACACGCATCACAGTTTCTAAAGTTTCATTTTTTTTGCACTAGAGTAAAGAAAATGTTCTTCCCACACTAGTGGAGCCTGTCATGTGGGTGTCGTTACATCACAGTATGGTGCAGAATATCTTCTGTTTAAATGTTCGTGCAATAGGAAGGCATATAGTTTTTTATTATAATGTTAAAATTTGGAAAGAATATGTGATTGAGCAGGTGCAAATTCTGCTCACCGAAGATATAAAACAGTCGAGCGAAGGTTACAAGCAGGATCATATAAAATATGTTAAGGATCGCGAGTGAATAGTTGGCAGCTGATGTCATTAGTTTTACAGCTCTCTGTTTACAATCCTCATATTTAAAAGAAAAATCTTACGAAATTAACAGAGAGCTGAAGTGGATACTGGAACCTTCGGCGTAGAAACAAAAAACTGGACGTTTTCCACGAAACACCGAACTACTATATTTTTCTCGACGCGCGTTTCGCCAACCAAGTTGGCATCTTCAGGAGAATATTAAAACTAAATTCTAGCCTACACACTTGCACTATTTATACTAAATTTGTTGCCACGGTTCACTGAACCGTAACTGTCTTTGTTTATCAGAGCAAACAGTGGACTGGTTTTAAAATATGAATCAATGGTAACTATTTTCCATATACCTAGGTGAAATAAGACCATTTTAGTAAATGTAATATAAAAAATGTCTTTGACAGGTATCGACTGTCATATTATTTTTTTTTAATGTATTTTAAATTAAAAAAGAAATTGGTATTGCGACCTGGTGCATTTCATATAAATAGTAAGCATTAAAATACCTTCATCGCATGTAGTTTTGTTTTGGTATCGAAACCAGATCCTCTTTATAACATAAGAGATGGATTTATAACATAAGGATGGAACGCTATGGATTTTGAAATATTTCTTCCAGTTCTATGAGTTCAAACTTTTAAAGAGTGTATTCTGCAAATAGTTTTAAAGGGGGTCATTTATATAAACTTTTTCAATTACAGCTCGTCCTGCAAGTACATTTATTTTTATCTCAATAACGGAATGACCTATTATGAATTTGAAATTTGGTGTGCATCTTTTACTAACAAAAGGGTCTCTTGGGATTAAATTTTCCTTCTGCACCCATGTGGGGTTGAAACAAGCAACCCCATTTTTATGTTATAACTTTCTTGTAAGATAATTTTTATCACTACAAAAATAAGCACGATGTAGAAAAGTTCTTTTGAAACATTTTATTATTTATACTCTTTCTATTATTCCGAATATGCAACGGTTTTCAAGGAAACAAATTGAACTCATTTTGTTATCCTCTTTAAACTGTGAGTATATACGAGTATTAGTAAAAACGAATAGTAGGCATGTGTCACTTTAATGTTCCTTTTGTTATAGTTTACAAAGTGCCCAATGTAAATTGGTAAGTTCTGAGTAAGTTCAATATATTTTTCTGTGGTGTTCATGAAAGAAAATAAATTGAGCTACACAAAACTAATATACTAACTTCAAGCAAAAGAAAACATTAAAGTGATATATGCCTACTATTTTTCTAATGTATTGTATATTCACAGTTTAAATAGGACAATAAAATGAGTTTGATTTATTTCCTTGATAACCGTTGCATAATCGAAAAAATAGAGAGGTAAAGAAGTTTTCAAAAGAACTGTTTTCTGTAATGCCAAAAATTAACCTATGAAAAAGTTATGAATTATTTTTACCTTTGATTATTTTTATTGAAGGAGAATTTTTCAAATAACTCGAGAGTAACTCAAGGGTGGTGGCTCGTTGCCGACCATTGCGGCGGGCACAGTGTTGACAAGGACCGACACAAAACAATAGGGGTTGCTTGTTTCAACCCCATACGGATGAAGAAGGAAAACAAAAAATTTTCCCCAAGACGTACTTTTGTTAATAACAGACACATACCAAATTAAAATTTTTATTTATTATTGAGGTAAAAAATTGAAAATCTATAAATCCTTACATGTGGGAACAACTTTGCAAGGAGGGGTCTAATCGAAAAAGTTTGTATGAAACACCCCATTTCAAATCATCTGTAGAATGCAACGTTTTAAAAGTTTTAACGTAATTATGAGACACCCTAAATAAATTGTTCCAGAGTGGTGAGAAATAATTTAAATAGGTACATTGATTGCTACCAAAGAGATTTGAAAGGGGAGAGAGAACAATCAGCCGGATATGGTGTGCGCGAAGGCTGCCAGTTTTCTACGTTTGGGTGAGATGGGTGGGGGAATCGTCAATATATAGAAATAGAGGTTATAGATTAACTTACCGAAACAAATGAACATGCTTTATCCCTTAGGTAATTCGCCCTCTTGTGATATACAGTTTTTCACAGCACATCCAGGCATTTTAAAAATATAATGAACACAGAAATACAACAAAATATTCAACACAAATCTCAACAACAGGTAAAATAAATATTCAAGATGTTAGAGTTTTGACGAGAGTGGGAAAAATTGAAAGCCTGCTATTGGTGGACGAGCAGAGTAGGGAATCAACAGCGTGCGCAAAGGCTTTGTTCTATCTATTGTTTCTTAAATTTATGATTGCTACATACAAGCCTTCATACATTCATTAATACACAAAGTCAAAGAAATGATTTGTGGAACAACAATTTAAAACTTTCCATTTTTTGTCAGCTCTCTGTTAAAAAAAACTGGACGTTTTCCATGAAACACCAAACTACTATACTTTTCTTGACGCGGGTTTCGCCAACCAAGTTGGCATCTTCAGGAGAAGATTTAAACTAAATTCTAGCCTACACACTTGCACTATTTATACTAAATTTATTGCCACGATTCACTGAACCTTAACTGTCTTTGTTTATCAGAGCAAACAGTGGACCGGTGGGTATCGGACCATTGTCCTTATTCATACTACTGTTACACTTAATGGTTTCTAAACTTTCAAAAGCATCCAACTGTCTACTGTTTGTCACATTTCTGATAAATTTTAAATTATTTATGTCTATCCTATGGTTGTTGTCAATAGCGTGTTGGGCAACACAAGATTTTTCTTTAATTTGAAATATAGCAGAACAGAAAAATATTGTGTTGCCCAACACGCTTTTGACAACAACCATAGGATAGACATAAATAATTAAAAATTAATTAGAAATGTAACAGTAGACAGTTGCTTTACAGTAGGACAGTAGGATGCTTTTGAAAGTTTATAAATTGAAAGAAAGTTTATAAGTGTAACAGTAGTATGAATAAGGTCAATGATCCGATACCCACCGGTTCACTGTTTGCTCTGATAAACAAAGACAGTTAAGGTTCAGTGAACCGTGGCAATAAATTTAGTATAAATAGTGCAGTAGTGTGTAGGCTAGAATTTAGTTTAAATCTTCTCCTGAAGATGCCAACTTGGTTGGCAAAACCCGCGTCAAGAAAAGTATAGTAGTTTGGTGTTTCATGGAAAACGTCCAGTTTTTTTTTTAACAGAGAGCTGACAAAAAAATGGAAAGTTTTAAATTGTTGTTCCACAAATCATTTCTTTGACTTTGTGTATTAATGAATGTATGAATGCTTGTATGTAGCAATCATAAATTTAAGAAACAATAGATAGAACAAAGCCTTTGCGCACGCTGTTGATTCCCTACTCTGCTCGTCCACCAATAGCAGGCTTTCAATTGTTCCCACTCTCGTCAAAACTCTAACATCTTGAATATTTATTTTACCTGTTGTTGAGATTTGTGTTGAATATTTTGTTGTATTTCTGTGTTCATTATATTTTTAAAATGCCTGGATGTGCTGTGAAAAAACTGTATATCACAAGAGGGCGAATTACCTAAGGGATAAAGCATGTTCATTTGTTTCGGTAAGTTAATCTATAACCTCTATTTCTATATATTGACGATTCCCCCACCCATCTCACCCAAACGTAGAAAACTGGCAGCCTTCGCGCACACCATATCCGGCTGATTGTTCTCTCTCCCCTTTCAAATCTCTTTGGTAGCAATCAATGTACCTATTTAAATTATTTCTCACCACTCTGGAACAATTTATTTAGGGTGTCTCATAATTACGTTAAAACTTTTAAAACGTTGCATTCTACAGATGATTTGAAATGGGGTGTTTCATACAAACTTTTTCGATTAGACCCCTCCTTGCAAAGTTGTTCCCACATGTAAGGATTTATAGATTTTCAATTTTTTACCTCAATAATAAATAAAAATTTTAATTTGGTTAGAGTTTTGACGAGAGTGGGAAAAATTGAAAGCCTGCTATTGGTGGACGAGCAGAGTAGGGAATCAACAGCGTGCGCAAAGGCTTTGTTCTATCTATTGTTTCTTAAATTTATGATTGCTACATACAAGCCTTCATACATTCATTAATACACAAAGTCAAAGAAATGATTTGTGGAACAACAATTTAAAACTTTCCATTTTTTGTCAGCTCTCTGTTAAAAAAAACTGGACGTTTTCCATGAAACACCAAACTACTATACTTTTCTTGACGCGGGTTTCGCCAACCAAGTTGGCATCTTCAGGAGAAGATTTAAACTAAATTCTAGCCTACACACTTGCACTATTTATACTAAATTTATTGCCACGATTCACTGAACCTTAACTGTCTTTGTTTATCAGAGCAAACAGTGGACCGGTGGGTATCGGACCATTGTCCTTATTCATACTACTGTTACACTTAATGGTTTCTAAACTTTCAAAAGCATCCAACTGTCTACTGTTTGTCACATTTCTGATAAATTTTAAATTATTTATGTCTATCCTATGGTTGTTGTCAATAGCGTGTTGGGCAACACAAGATTTTTCTTTCATTTGAAATATAGCAGAACAGAAAGTGGCTTGCTCCAATAATATATTTGTTTTCAAAAATATTAGTAAAACAGTGAACCTTTAGAAATGGGTAAGATACATAAATCTTGATTTAACGATATAGTCGCTTATTTTGATTTAAAAATGCCATTTTGAGCACTATACTACTCAATTTGTCACCATAATTGCATTTATTTATCATAATTGTATATAAATCTTTTCATTTAGAGTGTTTCGAGTTTACTAAAATGATTGAGTTTTAATAAACCCATATGTTTATATAAAATTAATTTAGCAATCAAATAGCAGAAGAAAAAATGATTTACCTTGTTATGGACAGTTTTCAGTTTTTGGACGTTTAAATATTGCAAAGATATAATTTTAAGTCTTTTTTATTATTATTTTTTAGAAACAATGTGGCTCATAAGATTCCTCAAACAGAGTAATCTTTTTTTACCAACAGTTTGATTTGACACACCCAGATGTTATATGGGTGTGTCATAACTTCATAATGCTAATAACTTCATAATGCTAATGAAATGATAATTAAATAGAACAATAAACTTGTGTTACAAACAGTGGTTTATTAAGCTTCGTTATGGACCACAAATAAATTACTTTTTTAATTCCTATACCAGGTTCTTTCAGCAAAGATACTATTAATTGGAGAATAGTTCTAGCTTAACTAAAAACAACCTTACATAATAACTTGACAACAAGATTCAAAATAATTATTTGGTTTTAGACCATTTACTTCAATACGTTACGAACTTCTGTAAATTGAATGTATGAAAATGTATGTAGGTATTATAATATGTTTTACATATGATTTATATTTTTTAAATGAAATATCTAATTAGAACGCTTTAGGCCAAAGCATATTTTACGTTAGTTTCGAGCATTGTTCAAGTTATAAGTTTAACCGTTTACAGAAATACGAGTAGTTTCTTGACCGTAAAATTTGTGTAAAACGTAAAATTTTTACATAAATAATAGTGTATGTATTTAAGCCTATAGTACACAGTATACATTCAATGACACATTCATCTACTATTAAAATAAAACGCCCATTTTTATATAAATATGCTTTATTAACACATAGTTTTGAAATAAATACATTATTCTATGGCTTTATTTAATACTTCAACTAACGGATCGTAAACAATTTTTCTTGCACGTCGACCAAAAACAAAATCAATGTGGTTAAAAGTGTCCATATTAATTTTTCTCATACCATATCGACTTTCCTCCGGTAAATGTCTCCATAAATTTCTGGCATCCTAGAAATTTTAGTAATAAATAAATAGATAAGTAATATACACATATATCACCAACTGAAGGCCTTACAGAAAAAGAGGTCCAAGTAAAAATTTAATTTATTCAAGATAACTGAATTCACAATAATTATTTAGTAGTTATTAAAGAGTGAATTGAGAATCTTTGTTCTCTTGGCCAACAGATGACTCTATAAGCAAGGAATTACTTGGATATCTTTTGTAGGGCATAAATCAAGATATTAAATTGAAGTTAGGTCAAGTCCTAAAAAAAAATAAAATGGATCCCTTTGATTCTAAGCCGTTCACTTGAATGGTGAAAAAGCTAGGCGATCTAAGTGCCAAAAATGACAGTATTCTTTTTTGCCAATCGTTATTGTCCCATGCCCACATTCTATCTATGCCCAAATTCTGCTATATGTCTGCATTTTCGATTTACAGATGGCGGACAGAGTATCTCAAAATATAGTTTGCGGAATTAGTGGCCCTCTGTAATTGCCAAACCTAACAAACAAACCTAAATATGTTAACTCTTAACCTACAGTTGTGATCGATTTTTCTTTGTTATAATCTAGTATAGAAGTATTCAGTTGGATATGCGAAATATAAATACATATTTGGTCTATGTTACCATTAGCTCGTAAATAGCACTTTTTTTAAATCTTAAAACATATATAATAATAATATACATATATAATAATACACATATAAAATAAACTTGTTTAATTTAGTATTACCTATGTTACCTAGCTTTTAGCTTCCTCTAGCACAGAAAAGCTAGGAAGTCTAAGTACCAAAAATTTATTTTTCTGGCATAAAGGCTTTACCACCCTTCAATAAAATTGTTGATAGTCAGTAATATACAAACAAGATACATATAATGAAATTACTGTTTCTTACTTGAATGGTAGGTAATCTGGAAGCGACAGTGATTGTAAGTATGAATATTGACAGTGCCTATTTACCATATTAAATCAATATAATAATCTCTTTTCAATATTTTTCCCTGCTTTTTTGCCGAAAAACGTAGCCGGTATTTGAAATAAATAATTTTATCTACGACATACACACTCGGGCATGTCGTAGATAAACGACGTACTAAATAAATGACGTACTAAATAAATGACGTACTCGTATGATCGATCACTGTGTGAACAAGTGGTCGATCGTTTTTTGAAACCTTATCAAATGCTTTAGAGTCTTAATGCTCTAAGTCCATACATCGACAGGAGAAAAATCATTAATGGCTTTGGTCCATCGGTCTAAGCAGTAACGCAGATTAGTTACTGTTAATTTTCCTGGTATAAATCCATGTTAATCATCTGAAATTATGCTGCTCTGTAAGAGAAACGGCAACAATTTCTCTACAATGATTTTTTCTATAATTTTAACACAAATAAAAATGACATTTACAGGTCTGTAATTTATTGAATCCCACTTATATCCTTTTTTTAAAATCATGGTGACAGTTATGAGGAAGAGTTGAACGCTGAAACGATTGTGGAATTATGTAACTAACAGGAGCGTTTCCTGAAATGTTTTAGCAAGAACTTCGGCAGCTTCAGAATTGGGATCACAGATAATCACACAGATTGCTGAGCTGACACCTTCGACGAAACTTTTTTTTAACACACTTGTGAACCACTTTTGATTCCTTATATACGAGATTCATAGTTTTATTTAGCTACTCGAAGATCCTTAGATACAGTGCCAAAAAAGTGGGTTAGGAAATCTTTAGAGGATTTTTACTTTTACGAAACGTATTCCATAATATCCCTTTTTTGTGGGCCTGAACTATAAACTGTAATCCTGGGCTTATCGCTGTTAACTATCTATCTAATTTTATTAGTAGATTCGTGAAAAAGTACATTTCTTAAGATAAATTAAAATCTCTCTTCCTCTTTCATCTTGTCGGTCCCTGTGGTATATTTGGTAGCCGTCGTACCATATACATAGCACGGACTGGAATAGATTTGGAACGCTACGATTCCGTGAGAATGAGACTTGGAGAATGTTTTAGTAGTAATATATTTAAGTTAATTAATTTGGCTTGAAATGAGACTATATATACAGGGTTGGAAAGTCTAAGATTTCAAAGCCGAGCATTAAAAGATAGAAAAGAATAAACTCTTCGAGTAAAGGGAACTGACAGAGAAATATTATATCCATAGCTGTTAAAATTTCCGTTATGTTGGGTTGATCACACTTTGCACCGCCTTCGTTCAGTCCGTACAAAATAATATTGTGGCATCGTATGACACTTTCGTTTATTTCTAGACCTGATAAAGACACAACGATGGAAGAGTGATGTGGTGCAATACTCGCGCGGGACTCTAGGTTGGTGATTGCTGAACGTAAGAGTGTTTGCTCCTGATAGATAGTTTTAATTGAAGTTTTCAGCGATCAGAACGGCGTGAAAAATCTTGGTTGACAATCGGTGCATAACCAGTTGTCTATAGAATTTTTTATGGTATATATCTATATTTATGGTATATACTATTTAAACAACCAGTATGGAATTTTCTTGGATATTTTGTACAGAAAACTTACCTTACCTTTTCTTTCAATTTCTCAATGTATATAGACTTGAACAAATGTACAGACTTGAAGATGTCACTACTGATACTCATATTTATGTGAATACGGACACTGCTATTGGATAACAGGAGGCGTGGAAACTGAAACTACGATGAATGTAGACTTTCATAACTGTACAGGCTTGAAGATGTCACTACTGATCATGGAAAGAATATCACCGAAAATACCAAATTTTAGGTTATGTAACGCGTTACAAAGTACCTGTTGCGGTAATCACCATATGCTCACAATTTTGGTGGAGTTCCAAACCCTGATCACACCTTCAATAGTATAGTTTTTGGAGAATTCACTGAGAATAATTCATCGGTATGCACAGAAGAATAACACGTCTGAATAGAATAACAATTTTTTGTTGAATGTACCTTTTGTAATGCCGGAAAAATTATGCCCCATATTGATCGTAACTATCTTAAGACAGCGAACTTAGAAGGATGCGGTTTTCGCCAGTCGATATACTTTTTTCAGCCATTTTTTTCATGTCATGTTAAAAACTTGTTGCTTGTCCTACAGGGTGTTTTTGAACTTCAAAGTTTGCCACTGCTTTGGACAAAACGCCTTATGTATGTTTACACCAATCAAAGGCTGCATTCTTGTTACACTTTACTTTCAAAATGGGTTAATAACTAAATATTTAAAACATCGTATTTAGGACGTCCCAGAAAACTCCAACCCATTTTGATCGTAAATATCTTTTGACAAAGCGAACTTAGAAGGATGTCGTTTTCGCCAGTCGATTTACTTTTTCAAAAAGTTGTGTTCTATGTTAAAAATGTGTTACTTACCAAACAGGGAGTATTTGAAATATATATGTTCTATTTCAACGTAAAATTTCGCCACTACTTTGAACACAACACCCTGTTTACACAAAACAAAAGTTGCATTCTTCCGCTTTCCAAAAATCAAGAGTCTGCTTTACTTTCAAAATAAAAACAAAAGTGAATTGCTAATTCTTGAAGACAATTAAATTTAATTGTGCTTAATTTTAATTGCATTATCTTTGAATGATTATTTACTATGATAATATGATTATTATAGCACATAATAAATATGTAAACACCCTGTTTACACAAAACAAAAGCTTCATTCTTCCACTTTCCAAAAATCAAGAGTCTGCTTTACTTTCAAAATAAAAACAAAAGTGAATTGCTAATTCTTGAAGACAATTAAATTTAATTGTGCTTAAATTTAATTGTATTAACTTTGAATGATTAGGTATTTACTATGATAATATAGGTATTAAAATATGATTATTATAGCACATAATAAATATGTATACCTACGATTTGGAAGTATTTATTCAAAAAGGAATATATTTGTTATCGTTTATTAAATAATTAATAAAGACTGTTATCAATAACCACCAATAAAATAAAAATAAACCAAAGAAATTGAAAGAAAAAAACAAAAGGTTTACACAGCAACGTGCATAAATAAAAAGTAAAGAAAAATGATAAGGAACTAATTAAATTTATTACATACTAGAAAATGACTACAAACAAACCGGATAGGGCTGTCGGAAAGGGCTAATGGGAAACCTATTCTTTCGTATTTATAAAAATAAATTAATCCTTAAACAACTCAGACTTAAAATGTTATCCAATCATTGTACCTTTTCTGTTTGAAAAAAAAAACACAAGGTTTGTGCTTTTTTATGAATCAGTATGAGAAAAATGTGTTTCTCTTGAAACATATTTCTTAAAATAAATACTAGTTTTTGGTTCCAATTGAACACTGAAAGGCGCCCTGAACGTTTTCGTACCACATAGCTTGCGTTTGGTTCACCCATCCTTTCATATTGGGTTCGTATTTCTTTGAGAGGGTAATTCACCGATTAATCTGCCTTTGTTTCTGTAATGTATCTAGTCCTGTGGGCTATACTACGTAATAATAATATAATGCAACTTTGAGTGAAATAACACAATTCTCCATACATACTTGCATTATTTACTGTACTTTATTGAAGTCGCATTCTTTAAGTGTCTGAAGGGTACAAAGACTTTTATAATGTTAGGTAGTCACGACCGACTAAATACTTAATTTATACTACTTACCGACCGATGTACCTACCCTATAACTAGTACCTATATATTAGTATTTTGTTAAGAAATATATATTATATTTATTTTTTTTATAATGTTAAGAATCACAATAATGTTTTTTATTATAGTTTATATAATTAACTTTTTACTTTTAACATTTAGAAAAAAAATAGTTTTATTTTAATGCAGGTTACTGATTATACTTACTGCTTCTGTTGTAGCCCAATCCTGAGCACTATATACGAGGTAGACAGGTACGTGTACTTTTTTTAAATCATAAATTGGCGACTTTGGGCTGCCATAATATTTATAGTTAAGAGGTCCATAGTCGTATTTTCGAAAATTTCCCAAAACAAGGTCTGCTGCATGGTTTAGAATTTTTATAGATGTTCCTCCAGGGAGCTGGTTAAAATATACTGGAATACTTTCCTAAGTAAAGAAAGCAGTAAAGAAACATAAACATAAATATTTTTATACAGAAATATATACAATGAATTTTTCTGTTGCGTTGGGTTTTATATGTTAACTACCCGCTGGTGCAGAATCTAATCCTACTACGGTAACAGATTTTCTTCTACCTACCGTTTTCTAGGAATCTGCAGATGCAAAAACGACACCGAATGTAAACGACACCGACGGACTACACCAGAAAAGAAAAGTGTTCATGTCACCGGAAATTGCAGCGGTATCACCCTTAGGGCTTCTCAGTATAGCGTATCTAATTGTAAGAGGTCCCAAAAAGGGAAAAATCCCTATCTCCAGTTTCCGGCGACTGACGCATCTAATACTTAGAGAAACCTCAACGATTTTGTTATTATTATTATTATTAGGTATTATTATTATTATCTATTTCGTGTTTTTATGTGTTACGTTTTTTTTTCTACAGAATTTGGTACATGAGTATTCACATTTAATAAAATAAGCTAAATACCCTAAAGTATTATAGGGTATGTTAAAACATATATTTGTCATAATTTATATTTAATGAGTATTATTACTATGAATATTGCTCCTATGAATATTTCCTGTTACAGAAACTAAATACTTTAATTTTCAAATTATTGTGAATTCCAGTAACAAGTACAAAAATATCTTTCTAAACTCAAGAAGTTCAGGTATTTATATGTTTGTTTCGACAGTAGGTATATGAGTCTAAATATTTAATTGAATAATACTCAGATTTCAGATCACATAAAAGAAGGTAGAAAAAAACGGAGGCAAGTCATCATGGCCACTAAACCTTCAACAATAATTGAAACTTTAAACCATTAGAGAGATCAATAAGTTACATTTCAAATCACTATTAAATAATAGGTATATCAAACAACATGTTATGTATGTATTTTATATACCCTACTTATGTTCTTACTAGATACTGTTGTGAATGTTTCCGAAGTAGAAACGACTTAAATGAAAAAAGAAACTTGAGAACTTCTGGTTTTAAATAATGTATGATATTTGAAAATAATTTTAAAGCGAGTGAGACTGTTCTTCTCTAGCTTTCAGTGACAAGCCCATGATTTCAACATATTTTTATTCAATTTCATTTTGTCTATGTAAAAGAGAAGGGCAAGTTTATTACAATTAACTGGTTAACCTCCAATTAGTAAATTAGTTTCCCTCCAATTTAAGTTTCTCGTATCAATTACTGCTACATTACCACGTTATTAATAACATAGTAATTACTTAGTAAAAGTCAGAATGAATATATACAAAACTATATTACCGGTCCTAACTCTGTTTTCGGTCCATAAAATAGATTATACCATTGCATACAGAACTGCATCAGGGCTGGCGACTCAGTGCAAACAGGTACTACAAGGCGCTGTAATTCCTCAGCTTGAGATACAATACGTTCTAGCTTCAACCTTCGTACGGAATCCTACAAATCCGGAATTCGGTAATATTAATAAAATCATTCAAACTTTACAAGAAAATTATAATAGGTGGTAAATGCTGTTGAATGAAATATATTGATATAGAGAGATATTCGTCGTTTACTTTCTATGGAAGATTAAAGGTATCATATAAGATTTTTCTCTCGCGAATAAGGCTGATGTACAGAGTCGAAAAATTATGTGCGTGAAGCTCTCGAACACTTCTTATATGGAAACCAAAAATTGGGTATAAAGACCAACAATCTTGGTCATAAGTAAAGCTGGAAGTTTAACTGATTTTTATGTACGAAGTGAGCTCACATATTAATTGAAATTGTGTTTCTGTGACCATATAAACCGAAACAAATAACCCAAAATTTAATGATTATACTTTATATGCCTGGATTTTATTAAATATTGGTTAATATCAATTTACATCTGAGCTGAAATCGTACATAAAAATCAGTCAAATGCCCAGCTTTAGTCGTAAGTAGTAATAGCGAGTTTATCGGTCGAGTCAGTAAAACTAGAGGTGTCCTCAAGTGGGCATTAAACATTTTTCCGCAAATGTGCAAATAATGTCTTACATTGTTGCGTCCTGATGCTGTTTAAATGTTTAGGTATTACTATAAGGGTCGAGAAATGCGCCATGCCTAGTCAAAAATATTTTATGCCTATCTGAAACCTCAGTAATTTTACTTTATTTTACACTTATGTGAAATAAGAATACCATTGGCATTGGTAAGTGCCAGTAGTATTGTTACTACAGCCAAAGGTGGACCCACTCGCTATTAGCAAAGTTAATAATAAAATTTTATTGCTGCTACTGTTTATTATAATAAATGGTAATTAAATATTTAAACACGTATCTCGAAAATCACAACAGGGCTGTCCAATTTTGTTAAAAAGAAAAGAGTTTGTTTGTGAATCTCTTCAGTTTGAAAAGTCTTCAGTACACACAAAAACACTTACTGAAGAAAACACCCTGTACAAAAGTTTTTGTTCAAACATGTCTATACAGTATATTGTATACTCCATATTGCAGTCTAATATCAGAGCTATCAACTCGTGCAACATTTCTTAAGTTTGAACTTTTCCTTCAAATGTTATAAAACTTCAGAAATTACGAAACTTTTAGGTGTTTCACTACAACCGGCGTTGAGTATATTGTTACGTATTTCTCTCTAAATAATTTACTTCTTCACTACTAAACACTTTTATTAACACTTTACAACTCGTGGGTCTTAACCATGTAACATTCAAAACATAACTAACTAACTCCTAGCAACAACACCAGTATTTATAGTTTCTACATTTCTAGAAAATTCTTTTGACATCCAGAATATTCAATATGTCATTCCATACAATTCTTTACTAATAACTAGTGTGTATAAGCTAAATAAACTAAGTATGTAAACTATAACACTTAATAAATGTCAGCTGTCACAAATGTCACTTTTACAAATGTCACATTGCTCCCCTCTTTAAGGTTATTCGTCCCGAATAACACTGTCTTCAGTCCTAGGCGGTGGATCCTCGACGACAAACCAGTCGGGTGGATTATGTCCTGTATACCTTGCGAGTCTCTCCAGATGGACCACCTTCGGCTTGCTTCTTGGAGATAATTGGATGCGGTAGACCAGGTCGTTCATTTTCTTTATTATGGTGTACGGACCTTCCCAGTTGCTCTGAAGCTTTGGACTTTTTCCTTTCGTCCTTTTTGGGGCGTACAACCATACTGCATCACCAGGCTTAAACGCAATCTCTGTTGATGTAGTGTCGAGACGCTGTTTCATTTTGTCGCTGTGCATTTTCAGCTTCTCGCTGGCAAATCGATGGATCCGGTTCAATCTCTCTCGCAAGTTTTCCACAAATTCGGGCAGAGATCGTTCCTGATTTTCTTCTAGGGGATGGCCAAGTATGAGGTCAGTAGGCAGCTTCATTTCTCTTCCAGAGGTCAGCATAGACGGAGTGTAGGTAGTTGACTCATGCTGGGAACTTCGATATGACAGCAAGAACAGAGGCACCAATTTGTCCCAGTCCCTTTGATTTTCAGACACGAATTTAGACAGGTAGTGGCATATGGTCCTGTTATGGCGTTCAACCATGCCGTTCGACTGGGGATGAAGCGCAGTAGTTCGGGTTTTCTTGATGCCCATTATTTTCATTACTTCTTGCCACAGCTCTGATTCGAAGTTTCTTCCTTGATCAGAATGCAGTTCGAGGGGTACTCCGTGTCTAGCTATGACATTCTCGATGAACGCTTCGGCTACAGTTTCTGCTTCTTGATTGGGGAGGGGTACTGCTTCGGGCCATTTCGAGAAATAGTCCATTACCACCATCAAATATTTGTTGCCACGGTCGGTTACAGGTAATGGTCCAAGAATGTCCACTGCTACACTCTCGAATGGTGCTCCGGATAAGTACTGTACCATTTTACCACGGCTTCTTGTTTTTGGTCCCTTTTTGGCAGAGCACAGATCACATCTCTTGCACCATTCTTCGACGTCTCGGCGACAGTTTACCCAATAAAATCGGTCCCTTACTCGAGCCAAAGTCCTGGTTACTCCAAAATGTCCTCCGGTTGGGCTGTTGTGCAGTTCTTCTAACACTTGGTGGATTCTTGCTTTAGGCAAGACCAACTGGTAGACTGCGGATACTCCATCGGGGCTCTCCCACTTTCGATGCAGTAGGCCATCGCGAAGACAAAGGGAATTCCATTGAGCCCAGTATCCCTTGATAGTCGTACCATATCTGGAAACTTCCTGCCAAGTTGGTCGAACTCCATTCTTTAGCCAGTTCCGGATTAACCTCAGATCATTGTCTTTCTTCTGGCTTTTCATCATTTCCGCCGAGGACCATTCATCTTCGACTTGTACCGTTGTTGTTATTAACAGTTCATTGCAGGTATCTTTCGAAGAATCCAGTACAGGTAGAACTCCTTCAGTCTGTCCATGACGTCCACGCAAATGGACCTGTTCTTGTTTCTTGATATCACCGACTCGTTCATCATGCTGTCCACAAAAAGGTGCTGATCGGACATCTCCCGCACCTGCGCGTCCTGGTTCTCTCTCTGCATCGCTACTTTTATCTGAGATAGAAATCTTGGGGCATTGAGTATAAGTAGTCGACACGCGCCCCCTAGCATCGACTAGTTGTCGTTTTCCGAATCTCTCGGTGGTGATCTGCAACGAGATTCTCGCTTTGGGGAAGGGAAGCGACCATTCTTGTCCTGCGTACTCGTCGGTGTCCTGCTTTCTTCTCTCCAGTTCCTTTCATTCGGGCTCCTGGATCTCGACCTATGTTCCGGTTGTCGATCTGGCGAATAAGATCTTGGCTGGTACCTTGTCTTGGCTCTGCAAAAACGCTGTAGATGTCCAATTTTCCCGCAGTTGTAGCAGCGCCTAGTCTCCTTTGGTGGTGAGTTTGAAAGTCTCCTCTCATTTAATGTCTCTCGTATTATTTTCTTTATGGTGTCTTCAAGTGACTGGCATTCTTCAAATTTTACTTGCCTTACTAGAGGTTTGTAGTTTCTCGAGGCTTCTTTAGCTGCTTTAAATTCCAGGGCAGCAATGAGTGCATCACTGATCGTGGCGTGTCTCCCAAGTCGCAAAGCTTGCTGCATTTCGGTGTCTACTAGTCCATCAATAAAAGTTTGGATGCCAATTTGTTCTAGAAATTCTTTGGGCGCTTGAGGGTATGCCAAATGAATGAGGCGTTCGATGTCAGCTTCATATTCTTGAAGAGACTCGTTGCTTCTTTGCTGTCTACTCTTGATCTGGGACTGGTAAACTTGACGGAGATATTTGTGTCCATACCTTATTTCTAACGCGCCTACAATCCTGTCGTAATCGTTTTGCTGCTCTTCCGGGATGCTCTGTAAAATTTCTAAAGCCTGACCTCTGAGAGATATGACAAGCGAAGTAGCCATTTCTTGGGAAGTCCATCCGTTCGCCTTTGCAGCAGCCTCAAATTGTCTGCGGTACATGGACCATGATGACTGTCCATCGTACGTGGGAGGCTTAAGTATTTTGTGTACTGACCTTTCAGCATGCATATAGGTTGAGTTTTGTAATGGAATACCTGGTGAGGTCGAATAATCTCCTGAATCGGCTATTGAAGTACGATGTAGTTGGTGCTCCAGCCCATTTATCTTTTCCAGTATTTCTTTTTGCACTTGCCGCCTGGTGTCTTCTAATTTTCTCTCGATTTCTTCTTTATTCTCTTCAACCACCTTCTCAATTCGATTAACTTTAATGCCTACCTGGTCAATCTGCTGTTCCACGCCATCAATCCTCCCAGAAAATGCATTCAACCTGGTGTTTATTACTTGTTGGGACTCACAAATTTCCTGATGACGCCTCTCGGCCTCGTCTCGGTCCTCTTGTCGTCGCCGTTCGTCCTCCTGTCGTCGTCGTTCTGCCTCCTCACGGTCCTCTTGTCGTCGTCGTTCGTCCTCCTGTCGCCGCTTTTCCTCTCGCCTTTCTGCCTCTTCACGGTCCTCTTGCCGTCGTCGTTCTGCCTCCTCACGGTCTTCTTGTCGTCCTTGTTGCAAGAATTTTAGTATTTCACTTACATCCATTGTCGTCGTTTCTTCGTTGTATTTTGTAGATCTCGTATTCACCATATAACTTTTTTTTTCTTCGAATTCTTCTATTATCCCACCGCTGTCACCAAAATGTTACGTATTTCTCTCTAAATAATTTACTTCTTCACTACTAAACACTTTTATTAACACTTTACAACTCGTGGGTCTTAACCATGTAACATTCAAAACATAACTAACTAACTCCTAGCAACAACACCAGTATTTATAGTTTCTACATTTCTAGAAAATTCTTTTGACATCCAGAATATTCAATATGTCATTCCATACAATTCTTTACTAATAACTAGTGTGTATAAGCTAAATAAACTAAGTATGTAAACTATAACACTTAATAAATGTCAGCTGTCACAAATGTCACTTTTACAAATGTCACAATATTTTAATAATTCGCATTTGTTTATTTATAAGAAATATAATAATCTGTGCATTGAATCACTGTTGAATAAAGATTATTGGTTAATGTGTACACGCTAAGTGTCCGCAGTAAACCGAATTTTTACCAAACGAATTCATTCATACATAATTCATCATTACCTTTTAGAAAAAAGTGTTTCGGTGTTAAGTGGTTAAAAGTGTCCAAGTGGGAATTTGTTTCTACGCCGATGGTTCTCATGATTTTTGTTTGTGTGTTTTTGTATGTTTACAGCATACCCAAAATAACTAGTCTTTTAAAGTGATACGAAAAGATTGTTGAGAGTTGAGAGGGGTGGCAAATACATTTGGCTAAAGCTTAAATGTTTCACTATACATTTTTCACTGTACTTTTACAGAATTAAGCGGTATTGTCGATGAAACGAATATAGTTCATGAAAGTTTGTCAATTTTTATTTAGATAATGATATTTGATGAATTTTTTTATTGGATACCTAATGGATTTGATTTTTCAACTCGTCAAATTCTTCTGCATTCAGTTTAGTGAACATGGTGGGTCACATTGGATGGTCACACGGCGTGACGCGCCATACCGTATAATACACCATTTAAAAGTTTTAACATAATGGGATACCCTGTATAAGTGTATTCTCTATAAGTAATATTTTAACAGAATATAATTATTAAAAATTCCTGTATTTATTTTATCGCTAATTTGGACAATGGCCCAATTAATTGATTCGAAAATGTTTTATCTTTATTTTTCTACTGTTATCTACACCTTGCATTTTAGTATGCTGCCAAGGTAACCACATATATTTTTGGAAAACGGCCCTGTAAACCATGTTCCATCCACTGTGTCTCGAGCTTCTGTTCTGTTGGTATGTCGACCGAAAGAAGTTCACATCATCGGCTCAAAGGTGTGTATCCAGTCTTTCCTTGCTACTGCTGTTATTTGCGGGCCCCTGTTGGTTAATAGTTTTCTTATTAAGGTAGCTTCTTGGTTAAAGCGTATATTTTTTTCGCTCAACAGGACTCTCCTACCTCGTCTTCGCGCCCAGTAGAGTCTGATTACTGAAGAGCTAGTAAGTATCTGAATTTAGTTAGGAGTCTCTTGGTAAGTCGGTCGAGCTCGTCAAGATCAGTAAGGGACCACTTAACAAATCCGAATGAGTATATCAGTACTGGGGCTTTGATAAGATTGCCTCCAAATGAAAGGGTATTCAGTTACTTTCATTCAGTCACGTGGTTCTTATATTTCTCCTGGAAATCTCTTTTCAGTTATATGAGGCTGATCTTGGCACATTCCCATGTAACGGTATTACTCTTCCGGTGGAAGTTGATAGATGTCAGCATATACTTCTGGGTTGTTCTGAGGTGTTCTCTTTACAACACTCAATGTGGCGCATTTATCCTGGCAAAAGGATATTTTGATGTTATCGCTAAACGTCTTGGCAGTTTCAATGAGAGACTGGAGTTTTACCTTAGAATCACTGTATAATTTCAGATCATCCATGTAAACCAGGGGTGTGAGTGTTGTTTGGCTTCTCATGTTGACCTTGTATTCAGATACTGTTTTATTTAGTAATATAGACGGGTTTAATGAGATGTTTGATTCAGATGTTTGTTTATTATCTCTTATACGGGGGCAGACTTTGTAGATTTTCAGGACTTTCACTAGCCAGTCGTGAGATACCGAATCGAAGGCCTCGCTATAATCGATGTAACACACATGCAGGTTTATCCTTTTTGCTTGAGCTTGTTTGAGTATCACAGCACTGACTGTCAATTGATTTTTACAATATGCAGCGTCTCTTATACATCCCTTTTGTTCTTCAAATATGTTGTTTTCCAAGTAGTGATGGTAAATGTTCTCACACATCTATTCTCTTTTCGTAAAACGTGTACCTGTTGACTATCATCAGGAATTTGGGTACGACATGCGGATCGTTAATCGCCTCCGTGAAACACGTTGCTAGAGTATTGTGAGGTCCAGGTAAGTGATTCATCCAGAAATTGTGTATCCCATTGGGGCCTGGTGCTTTCCAATTTTTAGTTGTCTTGACTGCCGACATTAGGTTCCTGTTAGTGAGACTTCCGATAGTCATTTGGTTGAGATGTTCGTTGTATGGCTCACTTTCCTCAGTCCATGGCGCATTTTCGTTGTGTAAGTCGGCGTCACTTCATATTCAATTCCAATACATTGTGAATCGCGTTGAATTTATTTCGGGATGTTGGTCGTCATCCTGCGTCCAGGCTTCTCAGAAATTGTTTTTGGTTCTTCTCGAACGCAGCATTCTGTTTTCTTTTTGACATCTTGTTGTATGTACGTAGCCTGGCAGCTTTCGCTTTCGCCTTTTATCGTAGCCCATCTTTGTTCAATAGTTGCTGCCGTTGGTCCGCATTATTGAGATCTATCTACGATTTTTTACCTATCGCTTGTGTTTTAGCCTTCTTGATCCTTCGAGAAATATTTCCTGATAGAATATCATTCAAAACATCAGCATTTACTGCTCGTCGATGTTCTTTTCAAGCCTCTTTTCCACATTGGGGTATCACTGCCCTTGTTCATTCGATTGAGGTTCGGCGTGTACACATATACTTGCTCTCCATTCGGTTGAAGAATGAGTACTGATGTACAATACAAACCCAAATGTGCCTTTTGTAAAGCGTTGGTGCCATCCAAATATTGTTATAGAATATTGTTGACACTGGCTATTATGTCACATGCTTTGTACGCATTTCTAGGCTTCGATATTCTGGTCTATTGTGACCTATGTGCTCATAGTGGGACACCAGCTCTGTAGAAATCTTTGTCGTCGATCTTCATGCTGATATCCTGGTAGGCGTACATCACTAACCCTTCTCTCTGCTCTAAACGGTGACAATGTTGGAGTAATAAAGTCTTCGCGGTGGCTGTATTTCGTCTTCTGCACTTACTTCTTGTTGATTTTGTTGAGTTAAGATAGTTGAAGATCGGTAACGCTTCCTGACGATTATGTTTTTCCTGTCGACAATATTTTGTTGAGAAATGTTGAAGGCAGGATTTCTGCGCAAGAATTCGGCATGTAGAGAATGTCTCCATCCAGGGAGCGGCTCGTCTCTGCAGCGTTTGATTATGTAGAACGTCCTCATAACTTCTATGTTCATTTCGATGGTTCACTTCAACCTTTTGGTATCTTCTCTCCGCGCAGCCGTCCATTGTATGGCAGGCGAACCTTGGGGTATAGGGGCTTAGTAGTCTTTAACCCTTCACGTGTTGTCCACTCCTCTGTTTGGCTGTGAGTTTGAGTTTGGGGGGTTTTATTAATATTTGGTACACAATTTCTGACTGAAGCATTTACGATGCTCTAATACCGTGCTTCACATGTACATTCTTTTCGAAAAGGATGATGCTGCACAACGTAACAACTACAGACCCATCACGTATCTGTCACAATATATAAGTTATTTACGCCAATCATAAATGAGATTGCCATATCATTCAAGCACAGTGTAACGTCTTATTAGTCACCCAAGTAACACACCGATACAAAAATGTTCGTAGGTGCGAATTAAGGTCAGTGACGGTTGCTCCATAGGGCTAAAGGGCCGGGGCCTCGCAAAAATACTGAGAGGATAAGTCACAATCGTCACTGACCTTATTTCGCACCTACGAAAATGTTTTTATCGTTGAGTTACTTGGGTGACTAATAAGACGTTACACTGTGCTTAAATGATATGGCACGCACTTTCAAGAATGTCTTCAAAGTGAAGTCTGCCTTTTTATGATTTTTTACTTATTAAATTCAATCGTGGAATATATATGTGATACGTATGTATACACGCACTAACACACACGTGCATACTTAATGTAGAAAAGCGATATAACTGTAATAGTTTGAATATTAGTATATTAGTACCTACTAGTATACCGATACTAGTACTATTATTACAATACTAGTATATTAGTTCAACGGTTTATACTTACAAGGATAAAATTTCCGCTTGGAGCAGCAGCTCTGTACGGAGAAGCCATATTTGTTAGTGTATATGCTGGACATAAAAGTACCAACATATGCAAGACACTTTTTGCTTCTTCGGGATATTCAGCTGCATACATTAGAGACACCGAAGTACCAAGTGAATGCCCGATAAAAATTATTTTACTGCCTAGTGCGGTATGAGCTAATATGGTATGGAAAATTGCTGGAAGATCCAATAAGGCGACCTCATCCATACTATAAAAAATCAAACAGTTTTAGCTTTTCTAATTAAAGTTATCAAAGGTGGTCTTAATTTTCTAGTGTAATGTTGCATGATAAAATTAATGACATAGTGAGTATACAGAAATTTATTTTACTATCAAACACCTATGTGTACTTTGTAGTCGATTTGAGAGACCAATAATTGTCATTAAGCTACTTTAAACATACTTGAAATGGCAGCTAATAACAGGTACAAATAACACAGCCACACCAAAAAAAAAATTTCTGACCTGAAAGTTTCATCCCAGCACGTCTGGGTTCGGCCATAACCTCAAAAAACCCTCAAATTTGCTATATTCGTTAAAACCACAAACCGTATGGCTCCGAAACCTCATAATCCCATAATACAATAACCCAATGGTTGTACATTACGTTGGATTACGGCATGTACATGTCATATACAGTCGGAGTTCTGTCATTTCCAGATTCATTAATTTATTAACACATTTATTTATTTATGATTTTTTATGGTGTATATTTTCTTGAGAACTGTGAAATTAGTTTCATTGTGAGAGATTACGTTACATGATGACAGCATCGAGTTATAGGGTTATTTAATTATGTGGCTATGTGGTTATGTGGCTGTGGGGTTATTGAGTTATTGTATTATAGTATCATGAGGATTAAGAGCCATAGGGTTTGTGGTTTTACGGATATGGTGAATTTCAGAGTGTTTTTTTGAGGTTATGGCCGAACTCTAATGTGCTGGGATAAAACTGACCCCGGATGCAGATTCAGCGACCCCAAAAACATACAGTACACATAGTGAGACCCCCACGTAGAAACTTTTTTTTTAAAGGTTTTAGGGTTATGGGGTTATGTGAATGTGGTTATGTGGTTATGTGGCTATGGGGTTATGGAGTTATTAGGTTGTGGGGTCAGTTGGTTATTGTATAATATGGTTTGTGGTTTTAACGGATATAGTAAATTTGACGGTGTTTTTTGAGGTTATGGCCGAACCCAGACGTCCTGGGATGAAACTGACCCCGGATTCGGATTCAGCGACCCCAAAAACATATAATACACTACACATAGTGAGACCTCCAGGTCAGACACTTCTTTTTTGTGTGGCTGTGTAATTAGTTGCTTTTCGTAACATTTAAAATACACTTTTTTAAACTACACTTTATTTTGCTTCATGCTCTCATTTATGTGTATTTATTCCTACAATCTTACGTACTTTTATTTTATGTACAAATCCACATCATACTCATTTTCAAGATAATCAATTAAACTTTCTTTTATTTTGAATGCCATCGAACTGCTTCTCTTCAGCCCGATCTTAAAATTCAGATCCCGAAATTTAGTATAACCATTTAGTGATTGTTTAATTTAAAATCTGAATCCATAGCGTTATTCAAGACTCCTCAAACCTGCCATATGCGAAATTTGTACACAAACTATACAAGGTGTTTCTTTCCATACGATCTCAAATTCGAGCAAAATATCGAATTTGAAAGCCGCTAGACAAGTCAAGTGTGCCATGAATAATGTCAAGAGAGTTGAACATTATGTGGAATCACTTAAACTTAATTTGACCTAACTGTAGTAACCAAAAATATTTTTTGTCTACGTCCTATTTTTTTTTCTTATTAATTATTCTTACATATTAATATTGTAACGTTTTTGTTCACTACGGGTTCGTAAGGTGTGAACAATTTTAACTCGAACTTTAAACTAGCACTATTTATTTAACTAAGAATACAAACACGGACTAAACACTTGCTACTAATACTAATTTATTTTATATAATTTATATTCGATTACACAGATCTACAAAATAAAAAAAGTTCTGTCTGCAATCAAACCCATCATTTCTATGTATTTTGATGCACTGAAACCAAATTTGGCAAAAAAAAATTTCTACCGCATCAATTTTCCTCTCCAACCGCATATAACCCCCATAAACTCTTAGAGAGGAAATTTTTTGAAAACATTTCTTTAATTATTTTTTATGATTTATATTGTTTTTTTTTTTGGTCACTGATCACGAATCTGAAGTCAAGAATAAATTTCGACTTAATGACAGCTGTCAACAAGCTGTCAAATTTGATTAAAAACTAAAAAAGTTGATATTCTAATTACGATTCAAAAATGAATTTTGACCTAATGACAGCATCAGAAAACTGTCAAAATTTCTAAAAGAGATGATGTTTAGTACATGTTTATATACAGGGTAGACCATTTTAACATTTAATAGGAAATAACCCGGCCGGTAAGCGAAAAAAAAAAAAGTAGTATACAAAAGTTGTTGGGCAAGGAAGTGGACGTATGACCATAACCTTAAATTTTACCTCGACGTTGACCTTGAGGGTTATTTGAAGGTCAAAACAACTTTTTCAAATGGAAACAACTATTTTTGACCCCGGATTTGAAAATACCGGGAAATTTTACGTCCAATATGGTACTTGTCAACAAGGTCATGGTAAGGTCGAATGAATGTCAAATTTTCGAAAATTGTTACATTGGAAATAGAGATTGGAAACAGTACAATTTTTCGATTTTTAAGGTTATTTCAAGGTCAAAGTGATTTATCAAGCGTGAAACCCTACTTTTGACCTCTGATTTGAAATGTTTGTCAAGGTCATTGGTATCAGGAAGTGACCTTATTCGACCCTGACAACTTTATTCCTCCTCTATCCCACGTTATTTAACATAAAACGTTTCGAAAACTTGACCTTCATTCGACCTTTGCATGACCTTGTTGAGAAGTATCAGTTTGGACGTAAAATTTCCCGGTCTTTTCAAATCCGGGGTCAAAAATAGTTGTTCCCATTTGAAAAAGTTGTTTAAACCCTCAAGGTCAATGTCAAGATCAAATTAAAGGTTACGGTCGTACGTCCTCCTCCTTGCCCAACAACTTTTTTTTGTATACAACTTTTTTTTATTCTTTGCTTACCGGCCGAGTTATTTCCTATTAAAGGTTAAAATGGTCCACCCTGTATATAAACATGTACTAAACATCATCTCTTTATCTTTTTTAGAAATTTTGACAGCTTGCTGACGCTGTCATTAGGTCAAATTCACTTTTGTCTTCAGAATAGTAATCAACAACCCAAAAAAACATAATAATATGCATTTAATATCAACTTTTGACTTTAGTGAAATTTGACAGCTTGTTGACAGCTGTCATTAAGTCAAAATTTATTCTTGACTTCAGATTCGTGATCAGCGACCAAAAAACCAATGTAAAGGTCATAAAAAATATTTTTTTTCAAAAAATTTCCTCTATAAGAGCCTATGGGGGTTATATGGGGATGGAGAGAAAGATTGATGTGGTAGAAAATTTTTTTTGCCAAATCTGATTTCAGTGCATCAAAATACATAGGAAATGATGGGTCTGACTGCAAACTTTTATTTATTTTGTAGATCTGTGTTATTTATCTCACGAATATCGCGGCGTACGTTCAAATATAGACTATCTTTCCCGCCGTTACTCCGGCTATTTATACTTGTCGCCGAAAACCCTAGATGACGCGTAGAGCATGCTAGTCTCGTCTAGATCGACGTTCGTGGTACGTCTCGAAAGGGGTCGAATGCGGTGATATGTCGGTGATCTCCTCCGCACGCCCGACCGGCCGGCAATGCATCCTAATGTGGCGTATTCGCCACAATATACTAAAAACAGGGGAGATTTTGGAATTTTCGCAAAAATAGTGCTATTGACTGATTACACCGACATAAGGCTAAAAATTTGTTTGTTAATAAATACATTGAAATGAAACTAAAACAAAACTTCTACTCACCATAAAACAAGCTGATATCGAAAAAAGATTTGAATGTTTATTGGTGCACAAAATGAAAATATTGAGCTAAAAATGAAGCTTAAGTGATTTCAGGATTGAACTGTCTTGACATAATTCCATGGAACACTTAACCCGTCTAGCTGCTTTCAGATTCTATATTTAGCTCAAGATTAAGATCGTATAGAAAGAAACACCTTGAGTATTTTTTGTTCATATTTCGGATATGGGTTTTGAGAGGTCCTAATTAACGCTATGGATTCAGATTTTAAATACAAAAATCGCTAAATGGTCATATTTTTCGAGTGTGTAAAACATATCGTAACAGCTCATGGGATTGCATCTTAAAAAGCCACGATATTGTCAGAGAAACTAGTTTTCAATGCCCTTCAAAATAAAAAACGTGTAATCGATTAATTATCTTGAAAAATTAGGATTCTATGGATTTGTACTTAAATAAAAGTAGACACCCTGTATGTTTATCTTATTTTTACATTTTATCATTTTACAATTTATCATTTATATTTATACCGTGTGTTTGAATAGTGTTCAAAAGTGTGTGATCAAAAATTATATGTTCATTTTAAATGCAAGTAATGTGTGTTCCAAATTGCCAATAAATAGATAATCTATTTATTCTTATTGGCAATTTTTATCTACATATATATCACCATTACTTTTACAATTTACTATATTACGGAAGAGATAATCATTTTATCTTCAACAACTTAGGATTATCAGGATCTTACCTAATGCATACGTAGTATAGTGGTAAAGTAATGTTTATTACAAAACATTAAAATTTGTTACATTTTTGAAAGTGAAAATTAACTCAACGTGAATAAAGTGCAGTGCATACTATACATATATGCATGTATGTGTTTTATGTGCGCAGTGGTTATTAGTTTAACATTCTCTCCAGTGTAAATTTACCGGATATTATGAGATCTCGTTACTTAGGTCAGCATCTCGTACCATATATCCTTATATCTCACCTATGATCCCAGAATGCTTCATCATGAACAGTCAAATTCACATGTTCTTCAGAATATTGATTACCTCTATAATTTCCTAACCAAACATCGTATCCTGCATCTGCGAGCACAAATGCTGGAAAGCCGAAACCAATTTCTTATTTTTTCTTTATAATTACAATGACTATTAAAAAATGAATGTAAATAGCGATTCAATTAATCTTACCTAATGAATTTTTTCCTAATCCAAGAAAATTTGCACACGTTGCTACCAAACCATGTTGCAAATAGACAGGATGAAATTTGGCCTTAGGATTTTTTACATTATCACTTGGTATTCTAAACATGGTAAGAATGTAGCCATCAGCTGTCCTCACTTTATATTCTAGCAAAGGGTAACCAAGTCGTCTGATAATTTCTGGCTGAAATTGAACAAAAAATAAATAAATCAATTTAACGTTTTCACTTTGCTTTCAACTATTGTATGTGGAACTAATGCCTAACCTTAAAACTAATACCATTATTTGTGTATTAATATCATAGTGAAAGAGGTTTATAATAGCTAAGGCCTTAACTTACAGTACAAATTATAATACTGAGTGTCAGTATAACTGTAGTGCGATAATGCGCGCCTAAAATTTAGTTTACAATCTAGACCAGGCCTCTCCAACACGAGCACTCGGTGCCGGCGCGCACCGGTGCTGCACCTCGCAGCACCGGTGCCTGCCCCCTGCCTTCCCCACTTCTCCGCAACGCAGCCGCCTTTTCGCGACAGAGACAGCATCATATTATTGCTTTCTGTTTCTGTCTCTCTCCCACCCACACATACTCGCGCGCGCGATTCGCGCGACACTTGTTTCTAATTCTAATGGGAAAAGAATCGGTCCGTCATTAACAGAGTGGACCTTCGTAGACATCGTAATGCCAGGGCAATCTAGCCAGACATTTAATTCCCAATGGAAGGATTCATATTGATACGAATTTCACTTCAAATTAATCACTTCTTCACTTCTAAACACTTTTATTAAAACTCTACAACTCTGCGATCTTATCTCTTCAACATTCAAATCACAACTAACTCTATCCTAGTAACAACACCAGTATTTATAGTTTCTACATTTCTAGAAAATTCTTTTGACATCCAGAATATTCAATATGTCATTCCATACAATTCTTTACTAATAGCTAGTGTGTATAAACTAAATAAACTAAAAACTATAAAACTTAATAAATGTCAGCTGTCACAAATGTCACATTGCTCCCCTCTTTAAGGTTATTCGTCCCGAATAACACTGTCTTCAGTCCTAGGCGGTGGATCCTCGACGACAAACCAATCGGGTGGATCATGTCCTGTATATCTTGCGAGTCTCTCCAGATGGACCACCTTTGGCTTGCTTCTTAGAGAAAGCTGGATGCGGTAGACCAGGTCGTTGATTTTCTTTATGATGGTGTATGGGCCTTCCCAATTATTCTGGAGTTTTGGACTTCTCCCTTTCATCCTTTTTGGGGCGTACAACCATACTGCATCACCAGGCTCAAATGTAGTCTCTGTTGATGTAGTGTCGAGACGCTGTTTCATTTTGTCGCTATGCATTTTCAGCTTCTCGCTGGCAAATCGATGGATCCGGTCCCATCTCTCTCGCAAGTCTTTCACAAATTCGGGCAGAGATCGTTCCAGATTTTCTTCTAGGGGACGGTCAAGTATGAGGTCAGTGGGCAGTTTCATTTCTCTTCCAGAGGTCAGCATAGACGGAGTGTAGGTACTCGACTCATGCTGGGAACTTCGATACGACAGCAAGAACAGAGGCACCAATTTGTCCCAGTCCCTTTGATTTTCAGACACAAATTTAGCCAGGTAATGGCATATGGTTCTGTTGTGACGTTCAACCATGCCATTTGACTGATGATGAAGTGCAGTAGTTCTGGTTTTCTTGATGCCCAGTATTTTCATTACCTCTTGCCAAAGCTCTGATTCGAAGTTTCTTCCTTGATCGGAATGTAGCTCGAGGGGGTACTCCATGCCTAGCTATGACATTCTCGATGAACGCTTCGGCTACAGTTTCTGCTTCTTGATTTGGGAGAGGTACTGCTTCGGGCCATTTCGAGAAATAATCCATTACCACCATCAAGTACTTGTTTCCACGGTCGGTTACAGGTAATGGTCCAAGAATGTCCACTGCTACTCTCTCGAATGGTGCTCCGGATAAGTACTGCACCATTTTACCACGGCTTCTTGTTTTTGGTCCCTTTTTAGCAGAGCATAGATCACATTTCTTGCACCACTCTTCGACGTCTCGGCGACAGTTTACCCAATAAAATCGGTCCCTCACTCGAGCCAAAGTCCTGTTTACTCCAAAATGTCCTCCGGTTGGGCTGCTGTGCAGTTCTTCTAACACTTGGTGGATTCTTGCTTTAGGCAAGACCAACTGGTAGACTGCGGATACTCCATCGGGGCTCTCCCACTTCCGATGTAGTAGGCCATCACGAAGACAAAGGGAACTCCATTGAGCCCAGTATCCCTTTATAGTCGTACCATATCTGGAAACTTCCTGCCAAGTTGGTCGAACTCCATTTTTTACCCAGTTCCGGATTAATTTGAGGTCACTGTCTTTCTTCTGGCTCTTCTTTAATTCCTCCAAGGACCATTCATCTTCAACCTGTATTGTTGTTGCCATTAACAGTTCATTGCCGGTGTCATATGAGGATTCTTTAGTCTCGATCTTCTGGCAGTAGCGACATTTCTGTTCTAAACACGGTCTTCTCGATAATGTGTCTGCATTACCATGTGTTTTTCCACTCCGGTGCATTATTTTGAAGTTATACTGTTGTAGTCTCTCCATCCATCTAGCAACTTGTCCTTCCGGGTTCTTAAAATTCATAATCCACTGCAGGGCGTTATGATCTGTCCTAATTAAAAAGTGTCTTCCATAAAGGTAACTATGAAAATGCTCCAACGATTTGATGATGGCCAGTAATTCTTTTCTCGTGACACAGTAATTTCTTTCAGCCTTGCCTAGTGTCTTACTGAAATAGGCAATCACTTTTTCTTCTTCGTCTTGAACCTGGGATAAGACTGATCCAATTCCATGTTGAGAGGCATCACAATCCAAAATAAACATTCCATCTTGTTTAGGGTATGCCAAAATTGGTGTTGTAGTTAGGCGCTTCTTCAGTTCTGTGAAAGCTTGCTGGCAGTCTGGAGTCCAATCGAAGGTTCCAATCGAACATTATTTTCGGTGAGCCGATGTAGTGGTTTAGCAATTTTTCCGAAATCCTTTACAAATTTCCTAGTATGTGCACAGTCCAAGAAAACTTCTTACTTGATGTTTATCTCTGGGTCGTGGCCATTCTTTGATTGCAGATATCTTCCTGGGGTCGGTCGGTTTGAATTCCTTCGGCGGATACTATGTGTCCTAGAAATTCCACTTGTTTTTGAAATAGGGAACATTTCTTTGGATTTAACTGTAAGTTGTCATTTCTGAATCTTCTGAAGATATCCTCCAAAATTTTAAGATGTTCATCAAATGACTTCCCCATTACAATGACGTCATCAAGGTATACCAAGCAAGTTTTCCACGTCATTCCTCTGAGTACTAACTCCATCAGTCTCTCGAAAGTGGCCGGTGCATTACAAAGACCAAATGGCATAACTTTAAATTGATAAAGTCCGGTACCAGCAGAGAATGCTGTTTTCTCTTTATCATCGGGATGAAGTTCGACTTGCCAATAGCCACTCTTCAAGTCCAACGTTGAGAACCATTTTGACTCTGAAAGAGTGTTCAGGGTATCGTCGATTCGAGGTAGCGGATAACTGTCTTTCCTAGTAACGTTGTTCAGCTTCCGATAGTCCACACAGAATCTTGTTGTGCCATCTTTCTTCGTAACTAAAACAACAGGTTATGACCATGGGCTCGATGATTCCTCGATGACACCTTCTTTCAGCATTTTATCGATCATTCCGGTAATTTCATTCTGTTTAGCGAATGGTAGTCTTCTTGGAGCTTGCTTTATCGGTGGGTTATTGCCGGTGTCTATACGATGTTGAACCAGACTTGTTCTGCCGGTGATGTTTCCATTGGCAAAGACATCTTGATATCTCTCGAGGAACTGTCTAGCTTTTCTAGCTTCTTCAGGTTGCAGATGGGCAGCATTCTTGAGCAAAGATTCTGTAATAGTTGGATCACCTTTGGTGGATACCTTTGCTGGATTTAACTGGGCTTGGTTGACTTCCTCGCATTTAACTACCCTTTCAATTGGCTCACAACGTCCTAATACTTCATTTTTCTTAAGGATAATTTTCCTGTCCGATATGTTGGCAATTCTTACTGGAATTTGGTTATTCATTTGTACTAGGGTTCTTGCAATCAATAAGCCATCGTTTCGTTCATTGGCCTCGACTATTCCAGTATTCAAACCTTCACCATTTCCATCCAGTTTTGCAAGAATGATGTTCTCCGATCCTTGGGGCATTTGGATATCCTCTTCAACGATGATCCTTCTTGATTGATTGTAATCTTGAAGCTTGGGGGCCATCACAATTTCTTCATTTTGAATTTGTATAATTCTGTTTTTAATATCTACGACAAAACCATGTTTACTCAATATGTCTAATCCTAATATGCAGTCGTCTCTGATATCAGCTATTAAAACTTGGTGATACATGATTTTCGAACCCAGTTGAATTTTTACGTATACTTCACCATGTACAGGAATCTGTTCTCCAGTAGCTGTTTCCAATTTCACATGTCTAGGTAATTCTTTTGGCGGTTTTGGCAGAATGTTAGGCCGCAGAATAGTTCTTGTGGCACCAGTGTCAATGATAAAAGAACACCAGTTATCGTCCAAGTACCCATGGATTACCAGGCTTCGTTCGTCGCTACTTATTTTTGAGACAGAAATCTTGGGGCATTGAGTACAAGTAGTCGACACGCGCCCCTCAGTATCGACTAATTGTAGTTTTCCGAAGCTCTCGCCGGCGCCGCGCCGGATCTGGAACGAGATCTTCTATGTGGGCTAGGGGAGCGGTTATTCCTTTGCTGTGAGGTCGTCGATGTCCTTCTGTCTTCTCTCCAATTTCTTTGATTTGGGCTCCTAGACCTGGATCTCTGCTCCGGTTGACGATCTGGTGAGTTAGCTCTTGACTGGGACCTAGATCTGGCTCTGCAAAAACGTTGTAGATGCCCAATTCTCCCACAGTCGTAGCAGCTTCTCGTCTCCTTTTGTGGTGACTTCGTCCCTCTCATTCCGCGGGATACATTAAATAATGTATCCCGCATTATTTTCTCTATGGTTTCTTTAAGTGATTGTGACTCATCAAATGTAACTTGCCTTACTTTGGGTTTGTAGTTTCTTGAGGCTTCTTTAGCCGCTTTAAATTCTAAGGCAACTACCAGTACATCACTGATCGTGGTGTGTCTCCCAAGCCGCAAAGCTTGTTGCATTTCTGTGTCTAGTCTGGTCTAGTCTAGTCCATCAATAAAAGTCTGGATGCCAATTTGTTCTAAAAATTCCTTCGGTGCCTGAGGGTAAGCCAAATGGATGAGGCGTTCAATGTCAGCTTCGTACTCTTGAAGGGACTCATTGGTTCTTTGTTGTCTACTCTTGATTTGGAACTGGTAAACTTGACGGAGATATTTGTGTCCATACCTTATTCTAATGCTCCTACAATCCTGTCGTAATCGTTTTGCTGCTCTTCCGGGATGCTCTGTAAAATTTCTAAAGCCTGACCTCTGAGAGATATGACTAGCGAAGTAGCCATTTCTTGTGGAGTCCATCCGTTGGCCTTTGCGGCAGCCTCAAACTGTCTGCGATACATGGACCATGATGACTGTCCATCGTACGTGGGAGGCTTAAGCATTTTGTGTACTGACCTTTCAGTATGCATAAGGCTTGAATGTTGTAACGGAGTAGCTGGTGAGGTCGAACAATCTCCTGAATCGGCTATTGAAGTACGATGTAATTGGTGCTCTAGCCCTTCTATCTTTTCCAGTATTTCTTTTTGTACCTGCCGTTTGGTGTCCTCTAATCTTCTTTCGAGTCTTCTTTCGATTTCTTCCCTATTCTCCTGAAACTCCTTCTCAATTCTATTGACTTTTTGGCCTACCTGGTCAATCTGCTGTTCCACGCCATCAATCCTCCCAGAAAATGCATTCAACCTGGTGTTTATTATTTGTTGAGACTCGCAAATTTCCTGATGACGCCTCTCCGCCTCGTCTCGGTCCTCTTGTCGTCGTCGTTCGTCCTCCTGTCGCCGCCGTTCGTCCTCTTGCCGTCGCTGTTCCTCTCGCCTTTCCGCCTCCTCACGGTCCTCCTGTCGCCGCCGTTCGTCCTCTTGCCGTCGCTGTTCCTCTCGCCTTTCCGCCTCCTCACGGTCCTCCTGTCGCCGCCGTTCGTCCTCTTGCCGTCGCTGTTCCTCTCGCCTTTCTGCCTCCTCACGGTCCTCCTGCCGTCGTCGTTCATCCTCCTGTCGTCGCTTTTCATCCTCTTGCTGTCGCTTTTCTTCTCCTTGTTGCAAAAATTTTAGTATCTCACTCACATCCATCGTCGTCGTTTCCTCGTCGTATCTTGTTGCCCTCGTATTCACCATATACAATTTTTCCTCTTCAAATTCTTCGATAATCCCACCGCTGTCACCAAAATGTTACGAATTTCACTTCAAATTAATCACTTCTTCACTTCTAAACACTTTTATTAAAACTCTACAACTCTGCGATCTTATCTCTTCAACATTCAAATCACAACTAACTCTATCCTAGTAACAACACCAGTATTTATAGTTTCTACATTTCTAGAAAATTCTTTTGACATCCAGAATATTCAATATGTCATTCCATACAATTCTTTACTAATAGCTAGTGTGTATAAACTAAATAAACTAAGTATGTAAACTATAAAACTTAATAAATGTCAGCTGTCACAAATGTCACAATATCTTTTTTACTAACGTCGACGGAAAAGCCTAATGTTTAGTATCATACAATCGTAAACATCAAGTCCTCGACCGTGCGGCGAGAACAAACATTCTTCGTCGCATGACACAATTGTTGGTGACGAAAGGACGGAACTGGTAGCCAAATTAAAATCAGAACTACCAAGCATTCCAGAGGTACGCGTCATTATTTTAGTACTATTTATTAAAAATTGATCCATTTTCCGGAAAATATCAGACCTTTAACGTTTTCTGGTATTTTAGATTTCTTAATTTAATTTTAACTTTTATAGTCCAGTAGACAGGAGCTAAAATCATAAAAACGTGTTCTTGAAACATATAGGGCGAGTTTTGACGGTTTCATATGTATTTTTTGCGTAGAACACAATGCGCGGGGTCCGTAGAGCAGCATCCGTATGGAACATTGTTTTAATAAACAATTTATGCGAAAATTTTCATATTTTCGCATATAACCTCCGTTCCTGTGCATTTTCGGTATATAAGGTGCAATGAAGAAAAATTTTCCTTATTAAATTTAGAAAATTTTAAGCCCAACCGGAAGTGCAATTGATAACTAACAATTGGCTAATAAAGCTGAAGAAGTGCTTATTTTTAATTATTTATTTATTCGAAAAGTTAAACAATTATCAGGCTGAATTTCTTGAAAGAGTAGCTATTTTTAACTAGAAGGTACCCTGAAAATTGCAGCTCGATCGGTTAACAATTTTACAAGTAATTAACGATTGAATTTTTGGAGAAGCCTTAATTAACAATACTGCCATTTCTTTATTTACAGTACGATTTTGATCGGCCTAGGCTATAAAGGTCACAAATCTCTTCTAGTCTTTGAGACTTTTTTGAGATTTATAAAAATATTGAAATGGACCAGTTTTATAGCGCGTATAGTTTTATTTGATGCGATGTCATTAATCAACTAGCGTCGCGTCAAAAAAAGGTGGTCTTGTATAAAACGCTATAAAACTGATTTCAGCCTGATAATTGCTTAACTTTTCGAATAAATAAATAATTAAAAATAAGCACTTTTTCAGCTTTATTAACCAATTGTTAGTTAACAATTGCACTTAGAGACTTCCGGTTGGTGTTAAAATTATCTAAATTTAATAAGGAAAAATTTTCTTCATTGCACCTTATATACCGAAAATGCACAGGAACGGAGTGATATGCGAAAATATGAAAATTTTCGCATAAATTGTTTATTTAAATAATATTCCACACTGATGCTGCTCTACGGACCCCACTCATTGTATACTACAGGAAAAAATACATAGGAGTCCGTAAAAACCTGCCCGCATGTCGCAAGAATACATTTTGATGATTTTAGCTCCCTGCCTACTGGACTGTTAGTGCTGTCTCTGTCATCCCTCGGCTCAACGGTGTCGGAGCCCGACGCGAGTGCTTGGCCGGCGCTCGGCCGGAGCGGCAATAGCATCGGAGTTGGAGAGGCCTGATCTAGACCAATTTATTTTCACATCAAAATCTTGTCTCTGTCACGTTTATTTAAGTATATGAAATATGTAACATCTCTCACAAACCAATAATTATCTGCAAAATAAGTTAATTTAAACAGGGACGTTATAGAGTATTATACTTTATACAGTGATGTTCAAAAGTGTAGAGCCACCTCTCTCTGAAGTTAATAGAATTATTGATACATTTTAAATGTGAAAATTAGTAGGTATTAAAAAGCCATAACGTTCACTTAGCCTCAAATGTACAGATATTTCCAAAAAAAATGTGACCTACCAAATCTATTTTTTAAATGGAATGCCATGTATATTTTCACATTTTCCGATATTCTTTGATGAACTAATTTTAACGAAGTAACATACTTAGTATCTAAAGCGAATATTTTGGGAGCTGCAGAAAAATTAAATTCGCAATTTCACACAAATGTTTGTTAATGAACACTAAAGAATTGAGACACTATCTAATTACTATTATATTTTTTAAGCCTGAGTTATAGAATTATCTCTAGGATAGTGGGATAGGGTCTTTGATTCAGTGTGGTCTTGGGATCATAGAGGTAATGGAATAATTGGGATAAATTGGGTCATTGGGTCATCATAGGTGTTATGGGCTCATATATGGTCCATGGAATCATTGGGATCATGGGATCATTGGAGTAAATTGGATCATTGGGATTTTGAGATCATAAGTGTCATGGGATCGTTAGGATCATGATATCATTGGGGTAAATTGGATCATTGAGGTCTTAGGATCATATGGGTCATGGGGTCAATGGGATCATTTATTACAAAAAATTGTAGAGCACAAATTATTGTAATTTACATCTGTGTCGATGTCATAGATCATAGTATCACAATGATACATAACACTAATGATAATATGTTGAACAATTTTGGAAAAGTAATAATGGCTGTAATCTAATTTTGTTGAATATTGTAGCGCTATAACAGACAGGGGCTAGTGGAGGGTTAGGAATACCAACATAGGAACATGTTCATGTAACACAAAATACGATATTCTTAGATTTATTCAAAAAGATATGCTTAGATTGCGAAAATTATATTCATAGTTATTAGTTTCCTAGTTATTTAGTTACATAGATAGCCAAAGTGTGACTACAATTATTTTTTTAGAGATTTAGCCTAATTAAATATGAAAAATTATAAGTGGAAGTAGTGATTCCAGTGGCAGTGGTTTGTGTGAAGCTGATATAATATTCAATAGTGAATTACTTGCGTTAAACGGTGGATGGTGTACCAAGGCTTTCATCAGCAACGCAAAGTGTAAAAATGGCAGCCTTCCAAACGATAATTGAAAATAATATTATTTTAGATTGTTATTGTTAATCTGTTATTATTCGACATATGTTTCTTCTTTTTGTTGTGAGATTTTTATTTATTTTATGAAACAATTTTTATTATTTACCTGTTACTACTGAATTAAAAAATCATTTGTTTTTGTTATGCAGTAGTATTTTTTTATGAAGAAGTTAGTGAGGGAAATAAGGCTAATGGCAAGCCTCCAACCAAAATGTGGTACGGTGGAAACTTACTTCTAATTACAATGCTCCTCATATGCTAAAAACATTTCTGTTAAAGAATATTAATATTACTCTTAATACTTAGTAGTAGTAGATTTAGTGGTTTAGTATATTTTCAGGGTACATGGCGTATGAAAGTGTAACAGTACCTACTATTCTTGACTCCGTTAAAAAATAAAAATGTGCACGCCTCTGTTCAAGACCTACATCGTTATACGAACCGATTGTTCCACTTTTCACACATACTGGTTGCACCAGATATGTTCCAGCAAAATGTTGCAAACATATTTCTAACACTTTGCAATATGCATTATTGTTTCCAGCCGTGTTTGAAATGTTGCTAACATTGTTCTATTGTTTATGAGAAGATTTTTTTAGATGTATTGTGAGAAGAGTAAAACTTTCTACTATACTTCTACTATAATCTGAAAATTTGCTTTATTAAAAAAGGGTTACAGAAGAATAACATCACCATTATCCTCCTAGTCACTTTCAGACGAAATGTTCTGAAATTTTCTTGTTCAATATCTAAGAGATCCATTTTTTACGTTTCTTTAAATAATAAATAAGGTCACATCCGTATTTTACCATATGGGTTCAGTAATGAGTCATGAAAAATCAATTGCGTATCGTTCCGCACGTTCGTTCCGCACACCGCACCGTTCGCATTAGTGGCGTAGATCACAAGTATGTTATAATAACTTACTAGCGACCCGCCCCGGCTTCGCACGGGTGCAATGCTGATACTAAATATAAAAAATGGTTATTGTGGGTTATCCCTAAGAGATAGACATATACCATCGCGGACTTTTTATGATTACATCACGGGAAGATCTCGGGATCGCCTCAAACCCAGTAGACTTAAAAAAAGTATAAATACAATTCATCCCAGTATCCTAGCTTTTATTTATATTGCACCGGAAACGTACCTAGAATTTGAGGTTAACTAGCAAATGCCATAGATATTTGGAAACCATTCGCAAACTTTTCATACACGTCAGAAATGTTAGTAACATTTGCTGGGACAATAAACACTTGCCAAATAAACTGCTCGTCAAAATTAGCGATATACTTTTTAGATTAGCGCCATTTGCGTTCAGTTCGAGTTAAAGACTTTCGGTTTTTAATTTTCGGTAGCCTGTAGGGTTGGTTTGAACGTTCCGAAGGCGCTACATTGTAACTTAAACGGTTCGCCGTCCACACCCCAAAAGGCAACCCCATGTCGAAATTTGAATTCGCAATATTTTGACGGTAATTTCAGAGACATACAAGAAAGACGCTGTCGGGTAAAAACTCCATCCCGGCACACATTACGACCTCCTCAATTAGGTGTGTGTATTTGGTCGCTGCCCCATTTCTACAACCCATTTCCAGAGCTCCTAAGCCACCCCTTTGCATTTACGCAGGGTTTTGCGTGGTTTGACCTTTGTTGGGCGAATCCATTGATCTTAATGCTGCCTAAGAAAGTGGTGTGGGGTGCCACAACTAGCTCTCACCTTTTGATAACCCAAACACCCCTCCAAGCCACACCTACGCCGACCTCCGCCCCTGTAGAAGGTTGCGTGAGATGTCTATTTTTCTCTAATTCATGTCATGGCATTACATTGAAGGCTCTTGAAGTTGACGGAGCCCATTGTGAACGTCCGATTGAGCGCCAAATGTGACATTCCATCTCCAACCCGCCCGCCTGAAAATTTGCCGCGCTGAGGGGTTGTAAAAGCCTTCCTGAGGGTGCAATTCTTTTCGGCCCACCTCGAATCGGTTGTCTCCTTCAAAACCTCTTTTGCGTCCCGTTGTTCTCTTTCTTTGACTCCAACCAAAAAAATTTTTGAGTAGGAAAGAATGCTCGTTGGGTAGGCGGAACCTTCCTTTGCACTTGTGTGAATCGACAATCGCGAAATTCGCGAGATGCTTGGTACGCGCGGCAAGTGTTCACTGTGATTTGGGCTCATGAAGTCGTCGTCGTCAAGCCATGATTGTCGATTTACACAAGTGCAAAGGAAGGTTCCGCCTTCCTAACGAGCCCTTTCATGAATTTCCATCCACTCAAAAATTTTTGGGGGTCGGTGTAGGTGTGACTTGGAGGGGTGTTTGGGTTGTCAAAGGGTGAAAGTGACTTGTAGCCAGTGTAATAAAAAAAATAATTATATAATTAATAAAAAAGTAATTATATAAATTGCTTTACAGTATACATTTTCAACATTCCTATTTTATATTTATAATTATTTATCTACTTATAGATGTTTGTCCTAAATGTGGTAGATACATTGTTTTTTTTTTTTTTATTTGTATAACCCAAAGAGGTTTATATTTTTGGAAGGTTTTTGAATGTAAGACCATAATATAAGACCATTTTATATTAATTTGAGATTATATAATTGATATGGAAAAACTGTAAGATCAGTAAAAGAAGATATTGGAATAAAAAAAGGTAATCTGTATAATACAGAGGAATTTACAATATCAGCGAATTTTATGACGGTTCTACACTCCTCCCCGCACGTGGTAAAACAAATAACACCTTCAGTCGAATGAAAATTAGTTCTGAATTTGACTTGGCCTCACTCCTATATATGTACAGGGTACTTTGCCTCCGGCACAATACACTTCGAGAGAAACTTCTACAGAATGATAGCTTAACCCTGGCCAAGGCGGAAGAAATGTGTCAAATCTATGAGCAGAGTAAAAAGCAAACAGCTGAAATGGAGAATCCTGGACTATCCCTGAGCCCCATGTGGCTTCTAATGGCTTATTAGAAGAGCTCCTGTCTATAAAAAAAGTTAAGTAAAAACTATGATGATAAAATTAAAATGTCTGGTAAAAAATTTGAATATGGTAAAAAATGTATTAGGAATAAAATTGATAACTGTTTATATAATTGTTTCAAGTGCCATACAAGGCATGCTGCTGGAAATTGTCCTGCATATGGTAAGATCTGTAGATTTTGTAATAAACCAAATCACTTCGAATCAGGTTGTTCGAATAATGATAAAAACAGTAAATTCCCAAGAAATAAAAGAAATATAAATAACATTGTTGTAGAAAGTTCTGATGATGATTTTTTTATCGACTGCTTAACTCTTAATGATAAAAAAATTGTTGACTCTAAAATTAGATACAGGGTGTGCAATTTAAACACCAAGAAATTAGAGATTGTCGAAAACATTTATATTAATAACCAACTGGTATGTTTTAAGGTTGATACTGGTGCAGAATGAAGAATTAATTACTGAAACACAAAATGATCCCATATTGTCCAAGTTAAAAAAAATACATTAATGATACTTGGCCAAAAAAAGTCAAAAAAACTAAACCCTGAATTATTAAAATATTTTAATATTAGAAATGAGTTATGCATATGTAACGAATTAATTTTTTTTTTTGACAGGATGATAATCCCACACAAGCTTAGAAATTTTATGTTACAATCGTTACACAATGGCCATTTAGGCATAAATAAATGTAGATCTAGGGCAAGAGAAAGTATCTTTTGGCCAAATATCAATAATGACATAAAAAAGTTTATTTCAAATTGTGATGTATGCAGTACATTTAGTAACAACAATGCTAACCTACCACTAATTCAACACCAGATACCTAATAGAGCTTGGGAAAAAATAGGAATGGATATTTTAGAATTTAACGGCCGTCTATTTTTGGTGTTAATGGATTATTTTAGTAAATGGATAGAGTTAAAAAAATATTAACTTTAAAAATGTAAAGGAAATTGTAAAAACTTTAGATGATGTGTTTTCATTTCATGGATATCCTGATTGCATAATCACAGATAATAATCCTTTCAACTCATTTGAGTTTAAAAATTATTTAGAAACAATTAATGCAAAGCTAATAACATCCAGTCCAAATTACCCAATAAGTAATGGTCTAGCTGAAAAATCAGTAAATATCTGCAAAAATATGCTAAAAAAATGTCATTATGAAAATGGAAGATTGAAATGTACCTCTTAAAATATCGTAATACCCCAATTCCTGACATAGGTTTATCATCAGCTCATATGTTATTTAATAGTGGGTGTTCTCACCAAAAGCAATCGGCGACGCAACGCGACGGCAACGCAACAGCAACGCGACGTAGCGCTAATATTTCGATACACGTGTTTCCACTGACCGCAACTCAACTCAACTGCAACCCAATCAATCAGAAACCGGTTGCTAGAAGTGCTGTTACCCGCGTCGCGATCGTCAGTTGTAGTCGAGTTGTTTGAAAAATACATGCTTATAATGGACGATACTGCTAAAAATTTGAAATTTGTGGAACTTGTGGAAACATATCAGTGTTTATACGATATAAAGAATGATTCTTACACCCGAATGGACATCAAGGAAAAAGCATGGATGGAAATTTCTAAAGCAATGAATGAATCTGGTAAGTTGTTAAAGTATTTATTTTATATATTATATGGTTATACAGTGTGTCCACGGCTGGATTTGACAGGATTTTTTTAATTTTATAAAAGAAACATTTTGGTTATCAAATAAAATGACTACAATGCTGAAATGATTACCATGCAAAAAAATTATTATTTGATATACACTATACCTACAGGGTGCTCAGAAATGGAAAAATGGAAAATTTCATCACGTTTTTTTTTTCATGAAAAAAAAATAGATTTAGAGCAGGCATAGTGCGAAGAAATTAGTACAATAAATTTTCTATATTTAAGTATTAATATATCGGTTACACAATGTGATTCCACTGATATGGTATAGCCCCAGCAGGCGTCAGAAAATAATCACAAAGTCGCTCCCTAATATTCTGTGCTTCTGAATGATTACGTATAATTTGTGGTTGTGGCATAGGTTCAATTGGAATGTGTACTTGATCCTGGCGATCTGCAATAGTTTCTGTTGGTTGGGTAAATATTCCCTGCTTGATTCGTATGAAATTATGTAAAACACACGCTGCTTTAATTACAGAATTTATAGTTTCTTCTTTACAGCAAATTGGGCCTTCAAATAAACGGAATTTAGACACCAACATCCCAAATGCACATTCGACACTTCTCCGTCCTCTTGATAAGCGGTAATTAAAAACTCTTTTTCTGTTATCTAAAGTACGTTTCGAATAAGGTCTCATTATATAGTTTTTGAGAGGAAAGGCTTCATCTGCTACGAAGTAAAAAGGAAAATCGTCGTTTCCTAAAGGTAGTGGTCTAGGTTGTGGTAATTCCAACAATCCCAGTTGTAAAGCGTGTCCAAGATTTGATGTACGAAAAACTGCTCCGTCACTATTTCTGCCTATTTCTCCTACATCTATTGTGGTAAATAATCCATCCGCATCAGCACATGCCATAAGAACAATTGAAAAATATCCCTTGTAGTTATAAAACGTTGATCCCGTTTTTGGAAGACGTTTTATTCGAAAATGCTTACCGTCTAAGGAACCCAAACAATTTGGTATATTCCAGAGAGTGTAGTAACGATCAGCAATTGATGTCCATTTTTCCGGAGTAGGTGTACTCATGTATTTAGGTTGTAAAACAGTCCAAATAGCTTCAGTAGTGGTTGCAATTATATTGCTGATTGTTGTGAGACCTCGCATAAAGTAATATGTCAAAGCTCTATAACTGTCGCCTGTTGCTAAATACCTGAAATAAAAAAAATACATATAACAATGCTAAAACAAGATATTTTAACTTAATTTTTTTTCAGCGCAAACTTGTAAAGAACGCTGGAAAAATATACGGACTGTTTTCTTACGACACCTCAGGAAAATACCACCAAGTGGGTCAGCTGGAGGCATCAAGAAAAAATATTATTTGGAAGATGCTCTCCAATTTCTACTTCCTTTCGTTAAAAGTAATCGAAAACAGACAAGTAATTTAACTGTAGAGTGTGATGACACAGAGAGCACTGTACCAGAAACTGAAGAAGAAACTGAGTCGTCAGAAGTTAACACCCAATCTCAATTAAATCAAAATGAGCTACCTGAGACACCAACAACTCCCCGAGTAAATCACACAAGAGATAATCGTGTAACCGCACTTAAAAGAAAAAAATAAAGATATAGATGCAGAAAAATCACTTGCTGAATACTTTGATGCAAAAAGGGCGAATTTCAGCAATAAAAATGAAAGCGCAGATCAGAAGTTTTTGCTCAGTCTTCTTCCTGATCTAGAATTAATGAACGCTTCTCAAAAAAGGAGATGTAAACGTGAATTTTTAGAAATCATTGACAAAATATTACAGGATAATTCTGAAGGGCATTTTCGTCCGATAAGTGTCAATAGTACGAGGAGCGATTATACTAATAATTTTACTTGTCCACCTGGACCATCCAGTAGTTCTAGCTGCCAATCTAGACTATCAAGTGCCTCCACCTACCACTCAGATACCCTAAACAATTATCAATCGACATCCGAAACACAATCATCACGTTTTACAACGAGTGCGCCTGATCCTTCCGAGCCTTCGAGATCTTTTCAATGTCAATCTGATAATTACGTTTATAATTACGAACATTAGTTTTCGTTATGTTTACTTTAATTTTTTGCAAGAAAAAAATATTTTCATTTCATATGTATATGCTTATCAAAAAAAATATAATATAAATAAACTTACCTTAAAGTAATAAGAAGCCTTTCTTCTGCACTTACTGCTTTGCGGTAATTAGTATCTCTCTTGCTTATTTCAGGTTTTATTATTTCTACCAGAGTTTGAAACGTGCGCTTGCTCATACGGTAGAATCCGTGAAATTTAACAGGATCATGATTTAATTCTTGAGCTACTATGTAAGAACTATATCCCAAATTTATCGTATAAAAAGGATTAACCCAAAACCTTCTATTTGTCTTCTTTCTACGCTTTTTCAGTAGCAAGTATGCAGCAGCAATTTCTTCATCCGACGAGGAAGACATTTCTCTCACAACTGATTCCAAAATAAGTTGCTTTCAGTAAGTACACAAGAACAACGCAACAGAAACCGTAGTTGGGTTGCTGTTTCGTTGCTGTCGCCGGTTGCTTCTGGTGAGAACGCCCGCATAGAAGACTAAAAGACAATTTACCTACTGTTGATTCTTTACTCAAACCTTGTATAAATAATCAAAATCAATTAAAAGAAACTCTAAAGAATAGACAATTAGAGCAAAAACATAATTATAACAAAAATACAAAAAATTTGGCAGAAGGAATGATTCATGACAAAATATATTTTAAACATAAAAATTTGTGGGAAAAAAGGAAAAATAGTAGAAAAGTGTAAAGAGCCGAGATCATATGTAGTCAAAAATAATTATAATAAATTATATAGGAGAAATAGGCAACAAATAATTGTAAAGAAAGAAAAGTCACCGGAATTTAGTTATGTTAATAATAATAGGGAACCTTATTATTTACGTAGTACTACTAAACCTAAAACGCATTGTATATAATGTATATAAGTATTTAGTTCATAAGTTCATTGTATATAGGATATTTTTAAATTTTATATAAATAATCAGGGTAACTTTAAAAGTTGAAGTTGCTTTTATTTTTTTTAAAATAGGTATCTATTTTAATATATAACTAATAAGAGGGGATGTAACATAATGTGAAAATAATATACTTATGTTGGTAACTACTTAAAACATTAAGTATTCTAAAGTTGGCATTTGTGTACATATAAAAAAGACGTGCGAGTGCGCCGCGTCCTCTTTCTTGATCTAAAGCCAAGTGTGTAACAGAGGTTATAATAAACTTATTAATAATATATTAAGTTGTATAAATACACCCGCATAACAGTACAGGCCTAGTAAACATTTTGGAAGAATATAAATGATATTGAGTTGAAAATTAGTATATGGAGATTTTTGAGGATAGATCTAAAATGAATACATTTGTGGATACATCTAAAAAAGACAATTTTCTAGCAATTTCGGGTATACCGGAAGTTGACTCTATTTAGTTTTATCAAAGCTATTCTAAATGTAATAACTATTATACATCTCTAAATTTAACGGTTTTCGAGATATATCAATGTTAAGTAAAAATATTGAAATTCTGAACCCCTAGATATAAATTATTAATACTGGTTGTGGCAAAATTCAGTGGTTGATTTTTTTACCATATAATTAAGAAATATAGAGCTTACTCTTAAATCTATATTTAAGAGTAAGCTACATAAATGCTAAAATGTACAGGGTGCTCAAAATAGAGGGACAGACTTGAAAAACTCAGGTATTTACTTTTAAGCCTTTCGAAAAATAAGCTTTTATTTAAAAACGCTGAACTAAAAGTAAAAAAAATAATCAGTAAACATTTTTAGAATATGATATATATATGTCTTGTTATCAATAGAGCGTCCATGTATTATGCATTTACCATCATTGGAGCATCTGATTTCAATTGGGCGTCCGTATACGGACGCTGTATTGAAATCAGACGCTCCATTTACGTATACTTTTAGTACAACGGACCGACCACTAGAGGCGCTGCCGAAGATGCTGTACCTATACTGAAGAGTATATTCTACTTTCACGGCCCCGCGTAATTAGCGTCCGTTGGTCAAAATAATATACACGCACGGCTGTTTATTTATATATATATATATTTATAGTTTATGTGTAAACATTGACTTGTTAATGTCGGTTGCATCCGCGATCTGTGAAAGATGAGTTTATTTCCATCAGAATACGTACATAAGTACTGATTTTACATTATATCTGCTTTTTTAATATGTTTAATATAGAGACATAAAAAAAAGTCATCAAAGTTGGCCGAGAAAAAAAAAGACGTATTTCTATTCTTAATCGAATTTATAACCTTATTTACTTGTCAAGACTGTCACATTATGTGACAGCTATTATTAATTTTACAAATTTTGACAGTCACTTGTTTAAAGTTGGACATAACCGAAAAGCTTAGACATGACCGCTATTTCCATCTCTCTCGTTCATAGCCATAGTTGATGACGTCTCTATATTTAAGAATTTATTACTATTACTAGTATTGAAATTACTATTACTACTATTACTAGTTACATGAAATAAACGAAGTATGGGGTTAGTTTAGTCACATTGACCACTTTCTATCCCCATTAATTTTTGCCGGGTTAAAAAAAATAAAAAAGGCGTCTTGCCTAGCTTTTTATATATATTTCTAACACTTTTTCGAAAATTTACTACGTTTTCGTATACCGGGTGACAATACAAATACAGCCTAGGTACCTACTTACAACTTAAAAAAAGTTCAGAATTCTTACTTCAGATAAAAGGTTTAGGATTAGGAGACAATTGTTATACCTTAAGTTTTTTAACCTTTCAGTGGTTATTTTCGCCCAAAACTTCATAATCTCATATTTTTCAAATATAACCAGGGAGGCCCTTATTGGTGAATTTAATTTTTTTTTTTTGTTTAACAAGCCCAATAAGATATAAAGCAACAGTGTGGCTAAATTTCTTGAATCTATAAAATAAAAAGGATAATTAAAAATAAATTTTGCAAAAAGTCCTAATTTAAGTAAAATGATCCACTAATTCCAAAAACATAAAAAGGTATGGGGTGGGCAATTTCAAAATAAAAAGTTACGGTCACTTCCGGCTAGAACCATAATTAATCTAGAATTAAAAATTATTCCAGAAAAGTCGTAATGTTAGTAAATGGTCTTCAAATTTAAGATTTTTATCTGAAGGAGTAGAAATGTTACAAGCTGTACCCACATTCCATTGTCATCCGGTAATAGGATAGCGCAAAAAAAGTATTATTTTTTTAAATAGCACACTGCATATTATATCATATTTCAAATCTTTATATATTTCTCAATTCAGAATTCAGAAATATACAGGGTGTCCTGGACTAAATTGATCAGCCCATTATTCTACATATGCTTTTATAGATTTGTGCCGAACAAAAATGAGCTGGTTCCGTGTCAGTTATTGTCTGCTATGACATTTAAAAATCAACCCTAAGCAGTGGCGGCCCGTGACTTTTAAATTACAGGAGGAGAGTGAGGAGGCAGATAATTTTTTAAAATAATTCTAACAAAAGATAGGAACGATTGTGAGCACTTAACAAAAAAAATATAAAAAGTAAAACTTGTAAATAAATAAAAAGAAATCTAAAACAGAAAGTTATAAAAGTTTCTAATTTAAAATTTAACGTATAATAACCTACCTACTTAAGCGGTAGTAATACAAAAATAGTAATATGTTACCTACCTATATTGCCTACATATATATGTACATTAATAATGGAAATTTTATAGAACATTTATTTTATTTCAAATGAATGAATGACAAAAATACTCAATATGGCGGTAGCCCCAAGATGGCGGTAGCCCTTGAACTGATCGAGGTTCTGGTTTGGAAGGTCGGAAGTATAAATAAAGAGACTACTTTAGCTAGATTTTCAGACCTCCAGGTCGACTCTAGAAGCTCCTAACCTCAAAATATTTTTCGTTTTTTCTCGATTCTGGGCGCAATTATCAACCAAATGTTCTGAAAAAAGTCACAGAGTTGCATGTTTCAGACGCTCTTTCACGTGGTGCTGCTTAAATTTAATTTAAGGTGGTGGTACATCGTGAAAAATCCAAACAACCGTTTTTTTTAGGCAGTTTTTTTTGCATTTAATTGGCTTGGATTACATTTGATCGAAAAGTTACTATTTTTTTTCGGATTCAACGGGAAAATATACGTCAAAAACATGTGTAACAATCATAAAAACAAATTCTGACTAATAAAAAAAAAAGTGTGAAAATAAAAGTGTTCAGGAACCTCTACTCTGCATATAAATATTGTGTTATGTAAAAAAACTTTAAATTTTAATTCATAACATTCATTTTTATACATAATTACTTTTATTATACAGGGTGTCCCCCAAAAAAAAAGGATAATCCTTGGGGGTTTTATAGGAAATTTAACGTTGAACAAAAAAGTTCCTATAAACATGGGCCCGCAAATGAAGTATTACTAAGAAAACCTCAAAAAAACCACAAAAAACGTGTTTTTTTACTTTCATTCAAGAATTATTATGAAATGGCTCATTGATTCATGTCTCGAAGTCAACCTTTTAGTACATCAAATTTGGAGTAGAATGCCGTCAACCGCTTGTTTCCTTAATTTATTGCCGAGATATGATATTTTGAAAAAAAATAAATTTTTGTAATATCCATGGTTTCTCACTCAAAACCTGGTTTTTGCCATAAATACCTAAGTTTATTCTTTTCATCTCGAACTTTTTTAACCGTTTGACCTCATTTTAAAAATCAGCGGTAAATGTCTTCTAAACAAGCGGTTGGCGGTATTCTACTCCAAATGTTTTGACGTATTTTTTCCGCAGAATCCGAAAAAAATAGTAACTTTTCAATAAAATGTAATCCAAGTCAAATGAATGCAAAAAACTGCCTAAAATACCGGTTTTTTTAAATTTTCACGATGTTCCACCACCTAAAATTAAATTTAAGCAGCACCACGTGAAATAGCGGCGTCAAAAAATACAAAAACAATAGGGCCTTAAAAGTTGGCCAATGTAAAGCGCCCTAATGTAAATATTGATTGAAATATTCAATATTTTTTTCTGAGCGCCATTTGGAATAAAACAAATTAAAAAAAAATGAGCATATTTGTAACAGAAACATGCAACTCTCTGATTTTTTTTCAAAACATTTGGTTGAAAATTGCGCCCAGAATCGAGAAAAAAAAAACGAAAAATTACACTTTTGAGGTTAGGAGCTTCTAGAGACGACCTGGAGGTCTGAAAATCTAGCTAACGGTCTTTTTATTTATACTTCCGACCTGCCAAACCAGAACCTCGATTGGTTCAAGGGCCGATTTGACCCCTTACCCTGCTATAGCCTTTTGGCACACGCCTTTAGCTCTGGTGGCAATACAATACAGTATACTCAATATTGTAAATTAGTAAATATGTCCCCCCCCCCCCCCGCCCCAAGATGGCAGGTTACCTTTTTCCAACCTATTGAGCTGAAATTTGGCACACACCTTTGGTTCTGGTGACAACAGAATACAGTATTATAAAATACTCAGTATTATAAAATATTCAATATGGCCGCCGTCCCAAGATGGTGGGTTATCTTTTCGCAACCAATTAGGCTGATATTTGGCACACCTTTGGTTCTGGTGACAATACAATATATTATAGGAAAAAGGCCTTGTAATAATGACGCGTTATCCGAAATGCGCAGATTAAGAGTTACTAAAAGTACAAAATAAAAAAAAACCTCTTCAAAAACAAGCTTTGTACAAGCCATGTACTAAAACGAATAAAATAAATTTGGGTTTTAGAATGTTGAATTATTTGTTTTCAAAAAGCTTGTCGCGCTAATTGGAAAGAAAATACTTACTTCAGTCTGTACTTATTTACCAGCCAATCAGTGTTCAATGAAATTAATTGGTACTTTTGAACATTTCGTGCGACAAAGTTTTTGAAAACAAATAATTCAACATTCGGTAACCTACATTTATTTAATATATTTTTAGTACATGGCTCGAATAAAGCTTGTCTTTGAAAAGTCTTTTTTTATTATTTAATTAAATGGCATAAGAAAGTATACTTGAAACGGAACCAGCTGGTTTTTGTCCCCGTCAAATATCTCTATAAACATAGAACATATATGGGCGGGTCAATTTAGTCTGAAAAACCCTGTACACGAGTTGCGTATTACAAAAAAAATATGGAGATTTCACAAATTAAATAAAATTCACGGTGTGTTATTAAAAAAAAATAGTTTTCTGCTACAACCTACATATTCTAAAAAAATTAAATCATATTAGTTATGAACAATAATTATTATATTATAAATTATTTAAAACTTTTCGTGTAGTCTAATTTGGGTTTTGATTGTACCAATCTTATTTTCCATAACCTTATTTTAAGAACCGTGAAATGCAGTTGGACGCCTACATTTGACATTTGGAGATTACCTGAGATTGTGACTATTGAAACAGGACAAACTGTGTGCTTTTATTTTACTGTACGCTTGACAATATACAGGGACGAGGTTCCAGGTGGTTTTGCAATAAATCACTATCCTCAGTTCAAAACTGTACCATTTTATACAGACTACACTATTATACATATGTGTTCTTTGGGTCGCTGATTCCGAATCAGATGTCCAAATTAACCTACCAGGTCAGAATTTTCCGGCAGGAAACCTCAAAATATCAGCTAAAATGGTAATGTTTTAGCTTATATCTTGATGTTTCTGGAAAATTCTAACCTGATGAGTTAATTCTGAATTCAGATTAGGATTCAGCGATCCAAGAAATATGTAGGATTGATAGTCTAGTCTGTCGAACAAGACACTTTTTATGAGTGGTGTGCTGCACAGAGACACAAGAAATGAGTTAAAATACCATCATTTTAGCGCATCTGAGGTTTCCAGAAATTCCTAACCTAATGGGTTAACTTCGACTTCGGATTGGAGTTGGAAAAACTGCTTTGCCAATGGACTAGACCCATGTTATATACCGTTGTTTTTTGGGGTCGCTGAATCTGAACCTGAAGTGTAACAGATTTTTTGGAAACACCACGGGGTGTAACTGAAGGGGTAACTTGAACTTCAGATTCAGAATCCCAAGAAATATGCAGGTGTGGTAGTCTAGTCTACCGTACATGATACTTGTTTTTTTGGGTGCCTGTGTTATTTATTACTTTATACTATAAGTATAAAAAGTAATAACACAGTTATTAAACTTATTAGTCTAATAAGTATTAATATAGAGGCATTACTAATTTTGTTGGTTAATACCATACATCGTTTTGTTGCCATGCATCTATGCAAATACGTATATTCTTCGGAAACAATAATACAGATTTCAACGTTGGAATCAGGTTATCCGGATGCTTTCAATATAGTAGAGACATCTCTCTGCTGATTATTTGTTTCAAAGATTAATATGAGGTTTATTTCTGTTGTAGAAACTGATCATTTATAGGTCATCAAAAGCAGTTATTCAGTTTACCCTTCCTTATTTCAGTGCCCGCTTTGACAATACTGGCGCCCTCCTTCTTCTGCGGTGCGGCACCCACCTTCTTCTCTGCAATTTCCATAAAAAAGGTAAAGAAAACCGCTGTCTAAGGAATCACTACTTCCATGTCCAGTTTCGTTAATCTCTTACTGAATTTTTAAAATCCAGTTCCCTTTTACTTTTGCCGCAGTCATCCCAAAATTTCTGCTTCGGCCCCTTGATCCCTTTCCGCACAACTGCGCAAAAGTATCTCTTTTAGTTTTCTACTGCGCAGTCACCCCAAAACTCATCCTTAGACCCCCTGATCCTTTTCCGCACAACTGCACAAAAGTATCGAATTGTAAGTGTCGAATTCGCGATAAAAAAAAAAAACATTGTGAAAAACGACTTGATTTGAAAAACTTTAAAAATGACATATTACTCGATTTTATTATACTACCTCTTTCCAACCCTCCATTCTCTCCCTTCCATTGATTTGCATCCAAATGGCAATTACATATTTGAATTCTACATACCAAACAATGCCGAAAACGACATCACACACGACATTCTGAAAAATTTTCCCCTTTCCCTTTTCAACCCCCATTTTCACCCCCTTTCCTTTGGGGTATTTTGCTCAAAAACAATCCGAGCCTTTGCCCTGTTGGGTTTATTGTGTGTACCAAATTAGAAGTTGACGATATCTTAAGGCGTTCTCGAGTTATCGTGCGCACAAAAAAAGTTACAGACACCGCCAGAAAAAAAATTTCCGCTCAAATTTGAAATAAATCCCGACATTTCAAGAGATTTTAAGCCCATTTGGGCAATAAAAAATTTAAAAAAAATTTTTGGCTATACTATACTTCCACCACGTGGTGGACGTGGAAGTAAAAATAAAGGAAAAATTAAATAATAATTTTTAAAAAATTAAAATTTTACTTTCCTGGCCTTCCTATTAGCAAACTCTCTTATTAAGGCAGCGTCCATATTTTTCGAAATTGGGGTTGCTGATTACGAATCTATCATCATATATATAAAATTCCGGTACGGCGTATGGAATAGATACGTCAGATATTCGGAAATATTAAATATCAGCTGTATTTCAAATTATTATCTCAGAGTTAAATGGCTTGAAATGTAGGAAGAGCTGAAAATAAAACAATATTTCGGAAAACAATATTTCTTGAAAAACGTGTAGTCTGGTAATGTCCATATCAGTCGAGTAAATTATTTCTGGATAAAAGAATACTGCCAACGAAAAATTCACTGTGTTCCTTTGACGGGAAATTGTCATCAGTTTTCCACCGGAAATAAATGTTAGTTCTTTTTTGAATCATGACTAATTATAATAACATAAAATAATTTTTTTTTACGAACTAGACAATTTTGTTGAAGTAGAATTTTATAAAATTTATCAATAAAAAATAAGTTTCGACAAAGGAAGTATTTTGCGGTCTAAAATAGGTTTCCATATTTTTACATTTATTTTTCAAACGCGCATACGCCGTACTACGCCATCTTTGAAGTATAGAAATGTGATGTGGTGACAGATTCGTAATCGTCTATCTCAAAAACCACCCAGTAAGAAAGCTCAGGTGCAACAGCGCATGCGCCGTAAGGCGACGCCATGTTGCAGTTTAAGATATCTAGTGACAGATTAATAATCAGCGATCCCAAAAATCCCATCCTACCTACCAGCTAGAATGTCACCAATCTAGATATACATATTTCAGCGTAAACTCGATCCACTTCGGAAGAATTCTTCCTTAATTAAGTCCTCTGGTTTCAAAATTCGATAAATACACATTGGTCAAATTTTGAGAAATCGCAATAAACTAATTTAATATGTTACCATCATTTCGCCTCCAATATTATTTCATAAAACTTGAACTAGTAGGTAATAAACATCTACCAAGTACCTCGAAAAAAATAATATTAATGCCACAATTTAAATGAACGTAATAGAGTTGTCTGGTTTTGATAATGAACTTTGGCTTTGTCGGAGTTTGCAATTAACTTTCATGACCTACCTAACTTGCGAAAAATAAAAACTAAAAAAATGTTTCCCCCACTAAAATATCTTGGAAACGGCTTGGAAAATATTTGCGAAATATTTTTTTTTTTTCATAATCACTAATTGTAATAAAAAGTCTATAAAACTATAAAAATTAGGATAATTTGGATTGTTATTTCACTGCAGCATTTCATTTTTGAGATTTTACAAGCCATATCTTAAAGCAAAGTGAAAATTTTGCAAAAAGCACATCAATAATTTTCGCATCTTTCACTTACTATGTTGGCATCATCAGATGATTAAAATTCAAGTTTCTTTAAGTTTTAGTTCGGTATTGACGCTTAACAGTATTTTTATTTGGTTTCGAAACGTACTTTCATAATGGTTGTTATAAATTGAATTGATAATGTACGTAGTATATTTTTTGACAATTACACAACAAGTAATGAGAAAAGCATATAACATATATACAAAAGCATATTTAGATTCGAAATTATATTGCCAACCTAAATTTGCCAAAATATACAGGGTACATTAAAAAAAACTATTTTTTATACCCCCTGTATACAGTCTATCCCACATTGGTTACACCTACATTGATGTCTCGGTTATTGTTGAAGATATAAAAATAATTCGATCTATCTGTAATCGCTTTCGAGATAATTCCAAAAAGTTGATAGATCAAATTTGAAAAAAATAGTAGAAGAGGTAATAAAATCCTCTAAAACTTTTCTTATTTCATCATCTTTCTATCTCCAATAATAATCGAGATACCAATGCATGCGTAACCAATTTGAGACAGATCGTATATAATAAGGAACTTACTTACTACTATCTAAAACCGTTATCTGGATCTGGATTCTACGTAAAAAAAAAAAACATCTAAAACGGGTTCTAACTGTTTTAATATCGGACAAAAATTATAAAAATAAATGGCGGTATTCATTTATAAAACTGACCCCGTAGGTACATGTGTATCTTTGAAGTGTATATCATCATTTATTGTTTGCGAGTTACCCATGTACAAAGGAATATTATTTTACCCCTATTTATCCCTTACCGCTTAATTGATTTAGCTCAAAATTTAATAGAAAGCTTAAAATTAAGTTTTGACAATGAAATTTAAAATCTAGATGTTTCAGAACATTGTAAGGTTACACTATGTGAATGTGGAAGTACTTGAATGTTTTTTTTTATTTCCATAATTATGTAACACCCACTGTAAAAAGTTTGTAGGTCTGTGAGTGTTACTAAAATAAAGTATATTCTAAATTTACCGAATGCAAAATGAATGTAGTAATTTACGATTTTATGAAACATCCGCAATTTCATATGGTTTCCAACTTTCATTTTTTGTGATCGAAAACTGCAAATATTTCAAAAACTATTGGGTATAGGCAAACATTTCAAAAACTATTGGGTATTATGCATGAAGATCCTTTATAATTACTCGAAGAATTCAAAAATACAATAATATGCAGGGTGTTTCATTTAGAACAACGATGTAGTAGACAAACAACGAGGAAGTAGACAAACATCTACTTCCGTTATTAGCGGAAGTGCCAGATCTCTCAAAATATAACATTTTAATTTAATATTATATATCGACTTTACTTTGTCACCAAATTGTGAGAATTTTAATATTCACAGATTTTAAAATAGGCACACCACAGTGGGACACCGTGTATATTTTTACCTCGATAACTAATAATTTGTCTATTTTAAGGACTCGTGCTCATTTAGACATTTTATCAGGACTTTCTGAGAACAACATATTTCATTTTCAGCTAATTTAACCGTGATACATTTTCCATAACAGTAGTATATGGCCCGTTTAAACTACATTGAAAACACTGATGGAGACAAGATTATCTAAAATTATAATTAGATAAATTTGTTGAATAATTCCTTTTTTCGTTAGCGAAACTGATCATTAAAGAACTAGTCTATTATAGGTCAGTTAACTACCCTAAATTGTATGTAAAAATATAAATTATTGATTAGTGAGTAATGAATAATGGGTTTAGTGAGAAAATATAAACAGCAGAATATACATATGTATATTTCGCAAAATTATAAAATGTATTCTGGACGTTTGCCAAATTACAAAAACAAATATCAACAAATCTTACGTACCCAGCAAATATAAAAATCATATTCATTCAAAACCACTTTTATATTTGTTTGTGCTTACGATATACGTATGTACATATTTATATACCTTACTTTTACCTATTTTGAATGGTTCGTATATTCATCAACATAAATCAAATCTCGCGAGTTATCTTTTAAAATTCACACTTACTGCACTAAATTCCGCTGCTAAGTCATACCAGCAGTTCGAGTTATTTTTGATTGTGTAATAATCCTTGAAAGTAGAGCACACATTGTTCTCTTGACCGATCACTGTACTGAAGATATAGAAAACAATCACGGAAACCGATACAGTTTTCATGTTTTCTTGTTAATTCTTTGGCACATTTTGTGTGTGAATATTTAGAACTTGGTTTATAATGTACGTAAAGACCTTGAATGGTATATGGTTAAATGAAATGTATAACAAGTATCCTACGGCTACTGAATGAAGTAAAAATCCGCATTTGCCATATTTAATACTGAAATTGATTAATCCATTAATTACAGGTGTATTAAAACTACTAAAAAAATTTATTACAAAATAATTAGGTATTGAATGCAGGTTGCTAGTTTAAATTTCGTAAATGTGCGAAGGATTACGAGTATGTATAGGATATGAGAATTAGAAATGTAAATCTGGTTTTTTGTATTTTTTTTAAGTCGATGCCTTTTACTGTTACCCCACTTCTGCTGAAGTATTTTTCTAAATTAGGCACCTACAAATGGAAGCCTGAGAACAATAACACTATATTTGACATTTTGACCGTTTTGAATTTTTTGTATATTTGAAGTCTTCAATACAGACGATTTATATAACGAATATAAATATATCATAATCTATGATTTAAAAAAAAATAAAAAAAATATTTTGATAACCAAAATCGGAAAACATATTTCCTTGCAACTGTAAAAGTGATTACAACTGGTGGTAAAAATATTGTATAGTCCATTAAAATTCTAACACAATTTGATTTTATAATCTTTTTGGTTTCAATTTTAAAAAAAATTCTATACTACAGATACTTTTACAATGTTATTATTGTAAAAATATAGGATACTTTCTCGTTAAATATTTTTGACTTAAAAACACTACCACTAAAACGTGTGTGAAAAAAAAATGTATATAGTTATAGCTCGTTTGCGAAGGTTTGTGATTTTACTATTTCCACTTGCGACACAATCGATTCAATAAAAATAGAGGAAAATATAGAAGAAAAACTGAGGCTAGCAACCAACATTTCTTCAAAAATTCTTTTTGCAATCGTTTGCGAAGGTTGAATTACATTGTTTTCGACGCGATTTCTTTTATTATTTTTATAACTTTGTTTTGTTTGGGATCCTACTGTTGGACCAGATCTAATTTAATTTAAACAAAGGCACCCTAACCGAACCTAATAAAAACTAGTTGGTAACCACCGTTTTGCTCTTACCACACTTCCTTCGGTTTACTTTCATTAAGGAGGAGCCTGAAAGCCACAAATCCAAAACCGTCGAATTAATTAGTTCGTCCTAAAATCGTCATAAACGGCACAACAGTGACCTCCAACAATTTCTCGAACTTGACGAGTGCCTCCTTTCAGCATTTGGCGACGTCATTGAAACTCATAGATATGATCATTAAACTCCTCATCGTCACTTTTGCCAGGACGCTTTCGTTAATAATAATTGGCACCCTTCCACTGCGGTTCAATTCGTTACGTGTGAATACCATCCTGAGCTGAAAATACAAAATTAGTAAAAATCAAACTAACACAAATGTTACTGATACGTCACGCCGACGCCGGGTCATTGTAGTTGACGACATGGTGCGATGTGGGTGGGAGAAACTCTAGAATACCTTTTTGAAAATTTGCACAAATCACGGGGTAAACGTTTTCTCTTAACGTTTTCCGTTATTTTTAACGGATACTCTATTTCTTTTTTTGTTTTTGCTTTATAGGTTAAACTTGACGTACAAGCAATATGGCTCAGTAATTCGTTTTGGGCAAAATGATATACTTAAAACGCATTAATACATTCCAAAATTACATTATCAAAAATTCGAACAATAGTTTTTCCCATATGATGCCAACTTGCATGAACGCACTATATATTAATGGTCTACGCCACTATAGATCAGTGTCAATAGGCTCAGCTCGTCGAGTAGATTATGAATGTACCGGGTGTTCCAAATCAATTAATTTTTACAAGCATTTTCACGAAAACGGGCAAGACTATCAACCTGAAAACACGGGCTTAAATGAGATGTTTTGAAACACATCCCTGACAAATCACTCCTTAGAACACACACACACCCTAAGGTTTTTTGTCACACCATTCTATTTATTTAGTATTTTTGTAGAGCATACAAGCTTACGAACATATATTATTGCACCTTACGTTATAATATATTGCATTTGATTACGAATTATATATGCACTTTACATGTATGCTCCCCAGAAATAAATTTCAAATCAACAACCTAATCTCATATTGGACATGATGAAATTCCTGCACAATTATCATTTCTTCAGATGTAATAAATCTAAAATACCCAATTGTTGGAATCTGACCAATGATTTTGTCAGTAGGTTTTAGTTGTCAGTAGACCTTAGTAGGTTTTGTTCATTTTTTTTAAATATTCCGTCAAAGTATTGAGTATGTTTTGTTAAAAAAAGATACAGACAATTCCACGTTACAGTCTTCAAGTACGCAGGCCCAAGATGGCAACAAAATTGTAATACATTTGTGTCAGTGCCACAAGAAGTGTGAAATTTAGCGTTTAACGGTAAGAAGTGTACCTCAAAAATTATGACATTTGATAGTTTAACTAATAAGCGACTGTTTGTGTAAGCAGGTGTTTCTTTAATTAAAATTAAATCTGTATTAAGCATTATTCAGAGGTTAAATACAAGATTGTGCAAATGGTGTGAGGTTTTTTTAGGGTGCGAATAATTGGTATGATGAAAACATTAATTTCCAATAATTGGCCCGTATGCCAACAACTAGATTTATTCGAATAAATAAGATGACTAATTATTGGCACATAAATTTTCACACAACAATCATTGCAATGAACACAAAAATATTAGACTCTGTTATTTAAAAAACAACTAAACAGTTTACTCTATGATTTCTGAATTATATACAATTATCAATACAAATTATACGTTTTATTATTTTTATTATCCAGTTAAGTTATTCCTTTCCCAAGTTTTTTAAACTTGGAAAGGAATAACTTTTTTCAGCAAAAACACCTTCAAAGTACTCTACTTCTTATTTTCTCTAGATGCCAACAACTACTTCCAAAGAAAATTCCAAAAAGCGATGCAGTAAACAAGCACTGAAAAATAAACATAGTCCAAAACGTTACATTAAAAAAAAGCAACAGAAAGAGAAAGAAGAAGCCTCAGTTGCACTACCACCTCAGTCTAAACAAATGGATTTTGAGGAGGAGAAAAGAAAAGAAATGTATCTTGGACTTCCTTCAAAAACCAAAAACTCCTGAAAGGAAAGGTAATCGAAATTCGGAAAGAACATCATTTCTCTTAGATTCATCAGCATACAAAAAAGCCTCGAAAAAAAAGAAGCGGCAAAAAGAGAATAAGAGAGAAAAAAAGAGGAAAATAAGTTGAAGAGAGCAAGACGCACAGAAGAAAAAATACTAGAAAAAGCAAAGGTACAAGAAGTTCGTCAAAGAAACAAAAACAAGATAAAAAGCTATAATAGAAATGAAAATATCTTAGACAAACGAGAATGAAAAACACTAAAGGAATATAAAAGGACGGAAACGTTAAATTAGAAACAGACACAAACGAGAATGAATATGACAGTAAAAACTTTTATTAATGAGACAAATACAAATAGCAAAGTTGAAGGTAATAGTTCACCTGTTAAGCTTACATTAGTTTCAGAAGTAATTTTAAAAGAAATCAATTCCAACACTGAAAGTCACAAAAGAAAATTATTTTGCAACGATGATTCTATGACGAGATGCAGAAATGACGAATCAATATAACTATAACTTATAATGACTATAACTTTCTGTAATACGGGAATTAGGTGTCAAAAATGTAACAGAACATACCACGCTCTTTGTTTAGAAAAAAAGAGTTATTCAAAGAATTTTTCATATGTAAATCGTGCATTATCTTACAGTTGTGATTTAATAATAAAAAAGTCACAATAAAAATAGGTACCTACCTACTTTTTTGTTAATTTTATTATCAACCCCTTAAATGTCTCCCATGTCAACAATTAGTCTGTCAAAAATAAATGGGGTGCCAATTACTAGCATTTATTCTCTTGCCAATAATCATTAGTATTTGAGTACCAACAATTTTTTTGCAACATTGCTCTTAATAGGACCAACATTTTACTATGTTTGCCTTATTAACTTCTTGACAAGCGAAGTCTCGGCGTATCGCGTCAGCAGAGAGGTCCATGACTGAAGGCGCTCAAGAAGCTTTCAAGTCCTTACTTGAATAAGTAACTCCTTACTCTGCGAGAAACATCGCAGACAAACAGGATATCGATATATCGTGAAGGCCAGTTATATGGTGGCGGCATTGCAGACTTAAAATTGGCTAAAATGATTTACAAATTTTAGTATGTATGTAGGTAAAACTTTAAACGCGATTTTCTCGAAACGGTGTTTGTCAAATTGCCGTGCAGCGTCACTCTAACAGTTTAGTAGTATAAAATCCAAATAGCTTGCACCAGTAAGGTTCACGTCAAAGAAATAGGGACCCAGAATTCTTCCGTTGACTATGCCGCACCACACATTCACTTTCTTAGGATGTTGAGTGTGATACTCCATCATCCATCGGGGATTCTCGGTAGCCCAATAACGGCAGTTTTGCCTATTGACATGTCCGTTCAAAATAAACGTAGCCTCGTCAGAAGAAATTACGTTTTTTACGAAATTATTATCAATAGTGCATAGCTCTTGCATTTGCTCGCAGAATTGATTTCGCCGATCAAAGTCGTCTTCAGATAGCTCATGAACAAGGCATATCTTATAAGGATGATACTTTGCTTTTTTCATAATTTTGTGAACTGTGGACGCTGCCATATTGAAATCAGAAGCCAATTGGTTAAGTATTGATTTAAGTGATGATTTTCCTGTATTGCCAACGAAACATTAAGTTGATCTTCTTCTGATTTTGAAGGTCGACCAGATTTAGGAAGATCACGAACATGCCCAAAGTTACGGTATTTAGACTCAATATTGCTTACCATGCTTTGGCCAATAGGTTGCCGATCAGAATGAGTTCCATTGAACAATTCAACTACTTCTTTTTGGGTGCGCATCCTGTCTCCAAATCCGATCATGCAAAGAATTTCAATTCGTTCTCGTTCAGTTAATTTGACCATTTTTTTATAATATGACAAAAGTCACTATTCATTAAACATTTCAAACACACTGCTTTTGCCAAACAAAAGATAAGAACTAAAGATATAACTCAAAAAACCAAAAAAACTATTTACCGAAGTACGATTTCAAGTTTTTATCTGACTGCAATAAAAAAACATTCTCGGTCGCTTAGACTACTGTCAGACAACCATAACACAGCTCCACAAAAAAAAAATTTTTTCGTTTGCAGGTGTCTGACTATGTATAACTAGGGTGATTAAAAAAAATTGCTTTTTTTTGCAAACAGGCTTAAAAGTTCCGTTTTGGTGTAAAAATACGCCAGTTGAAATTTGAGCTCTTTATATTAATATTAAGATAGTCCGCATCTCACTTTTCTATATAAGAATAACATGGGAATTTGTTTTGCAACTTCTGATTTTTATTGCTAGAAAATTTTTTAACATATTTTTGTCGAGAATTGAACGTTCTATAAAAAAAGGTCTCTCATGATTTTTTGCTAGGTCTACTGGTTCAAAAAGTTATTCGAGGCCAAAGTTGAATTCACCGCAAATTTGACAGTTTTTAGTGTATTACCTGTTAGTGTAGTAATGTATTGTAAAACCATTAATTTTGTTGTAACAAAATTAATAGTTTTATCGAAAAGATTGAGCCAAAATTTTATGTCAATTTTAAATTTGGTCTTTTAGAAAATGTTAATTAACGATTTTTCGCTATAATAAGAAAAATCAAACACTAAAAAAATATTCAGTAAATTTTTTATACTTTTGAAAGAAAATTGCGTTATGTAAATTATTGCATTTAATTTTTATCTAATTTTTTCCGTACTCTGAGTACATGTTTTAAAAATTATTATTGTTAACTTTAAATTTCAAAATTAAAGTTGAGCAATTAAGTTGTCTCATGTTTTGACCAATCAATCTATAAAAAGGATTACTATTAGACTCTGTTGGTAATACAACTATTTCTCAACCAGATGGAGTTGTGGTAAAGTAATTCAGTTTGTTGACACTAGTGAAGAATTATATTTGTGTTTGTCAGTGATATTGTTCTTCTAAAATTTGGAGACATCCAAAAAAAAAAACGTCATCAAAGTTGGCCAAGAAAAAAAAGATGTATTTCTATTCTTAATCGAATTTATAACCTTATTTACTTGTCAAGAGTGTCACATCATATGACCGCCATTGTTTATTTTACAAATTGTGACAGTCACTTGTCAAAAGTTTGACATAACCGAAAAGCTTCGACATGACCGCTATTTACATCTCTCTCGTTCATAGCCGTTTGTTGACGTTGAGTTGATGACGTTTTTTTTGGATATCTCTATATAAACTATCATGAAATTCTGAAAATTATTTAATAATAATAATAATGTAGAGAATAATATTTGAACTTGGTCCAGTGATGGTAGTTATAACGAATGTGCAGAATTTTTAAAATATTAAAAGTAATTAATGACGTAGATGAAAGAGGAGTGGCGTTAATTGAGGAGCATAACAACAACCTCACTAAAGATTAACAACAACTGCAGTATTTATTACAAGTAGTTCGTGAGCATCGTCAACGTTATCCAAACTGTTATAAAAAAATCTTCAATAATAACAATTTAAAGTGAATTTGTGAAAAAGTTTTTTTTTAAATAAGTTATAAATATAAGTAAAATAAATAAATTTGGTAAACAAAACCACTTATCTTTTGATTTACACCTCACATAATTTTTTTCTAACGACAGACGGAATGTTTTTTGCCTTATTATTATTATTGAATTATTGAGTTATTATTGAAAAAAATTGTTGATTAACATTTTCTAAAGGACCAAATTTGAAATTAACATAAAATTTTGGCTACATGTTTTCTATAAAACCATTAATTTTGTTGTAATACACTAAAAACGGTCAAATTTGCGGTGAATTCAACTTTGGCCTCGAATAACTTTTGAACCAGTAGAGAGCAAAAAATCATAAGGACCTTTTTTTATAGAGCGTTCAATCCTCGACAAAAATATGTTAAAAAATGTTCCATATATAATACACCATTAGCTACCAATAAAAATCAGAAAGTGGAAAAAAAAATTCCAATGTTATTGTTATGGAAAATAGAAAAGTGCGATGCGGACTATCTTAATATAAGAGGTCAAATTTTAACTGGCGTATTTTTACACCAAAACGGAACTTTTAAGCCTGTTTGCAAAAAAAAAATCAGTTTTTATTTTTTTTTATTCATCCTAATGTATACTATATGATTTTTGGGTCGCTGAAACCAAATCGGAAGTCCAAATTGCTCCATCAGATCCGGCTCTTTTCCTAACCTCAAAAAACAGGCCTAAAACCATGAATTCAAGCTAAAAATCATATAATTTGATAAAAACCCAACGAAATCCCATAATTATATATTTCATCAATTCCATAACCATATAATCTCAAAACTCCATAACCTTAGGCCTCATAACCTCAAAACCCCAATAACCTTATGATTTTAAAACCCTATAACTCAGTAAAAAAGAGACTTATACGCGCTTAAGCAGTCTAAATCGATATGTTTGACGGATTTGCCCTTCAATCCCAGTACCACTTAACCTCAAAACCGCGTGATCCTAAAACCCCATAACCTCAAAAATCCCATAACCTTGTGATTGAAAAACATTGTGACTCGTAATCTGTATGTTTTGTGTAATTTGATTTGAAAAGACACGGATAAAGTATTAAAAATACACAAAATTTGTGTAAATTTTACCGTGCGAAAGATAGATAGCACATTACAAACAATTTGTATGATTATACACAAATTTTGTGGTATCATTCCATATTTTACACTACTTTTGTGCCAAAACTCAATCAGATTTAGAACCGTATAAGATTATGAAGTTTTCAAGATTATGAAGTTTTAGGATCATGTGATTTTGAGGTTGAGTGGTAGTGATGTTGAAGGGCACACCCGTTTCAAACATATTGATTTACACTGCTTGAATGCGTATAAGTATCTTTTCTACTGGTGTTTAAGGGTTTTCAATAACAAGGTTATGGGATTTTTTGAGGTTATGCGGTTTTAGGATCACGCAGTTTTGAGGTTAAGTGGTACTGGGATTGAATGGCAAATCCGTTTCAAACATATCGATTTACACTACTTAAGCGCGTATAAGTTTCTTTTTTACTGAGTTATTGGGTTTTAGAATCATAAGGTTATTGGGTTTTTGAGGTTATGGGGCCTAAGGTTATGGAGTTTTGAGATTATATGGTTATGGAATTGATGAAATATATGATTATGGGACGTCGTTTGGGTTTTTATCAAATTATATAATGTTTAGCTTGAATTTCATTGTGTTGGGCATGTTTTTTGAGGTTAGGAAAAGAACCGGATCTGATGGAGCAATTTTGACTTCGGATTCGGTTTCAGCGACCCAAAAAACACATAGTATACATAGTCAGACCCCTGCAAACGAAAAAAAAAAATTGTGGAGCTACGTAATTTTTGACGATGTGTAAGTAGAATGGAGAACTCTCTTTCAAATGGTGTGGTTGAAATTGGAGGTTGCCATTTAAAAAAATTGTCGATGACGTCATACCTTGAACAACGATGACGTCACAAATATGGGTCGTATGTCAAAAAGTGTCTTTGTTTAAAACAAAATCGACGTGTCAGAGGATTTTTTTCGAAAAACTCTCAATTTCAGAAATAATGAATTAATTCGTTACTTTTCGAAAGCACTGTATAGGAACTTATTTTGTTTGCCCCAAGCGATTAAAGGCTGAATGGCAGGCTATTGTTTTAAAAAAATATTTAATTTTTAATTGAAAACATTTAATGGAAGTCACAAACGGGTACTCTCATCATCAGATATTTTAATAAACAATATATATGAAGAGACCTACGTCTATACAATGAGTGTACTGTTTATCTCGCAAAACCACTGAGACGCCAGCAACAAGTCAAGGGGAGTCTTTATCTATCCGTGTGCTTCATTCAATCCACAAAAATCCACCGTAAAAATAGAACAGATTGCATCTTTTTAGTTGCAAGTGCTCGACTAGCATCTAGGCTGTTGCTCTTGATAGTCTGAAATGCTTAAAGAACGCCTTTTCACTCTTTCATGGCACTATTTCCTCTAAAATGAATGATACTGGAATTAAAACGAGAAAGACATTATTTTCACTGCAATTATTTTTACTGCAAAATGAATAAAAACCCCAACTTCAAAGAAATTTTAGGACTTAGTGCCCACTTGACCGAGAGAGATTGACCAATTTGAGCGAGTTTGACCGAGAGCCATTTCCCATAAGGATCCTGCGGGGTCATTTAGTTTCAGTTGTTAATCCAACAGAAAAATTATATTAAATGACATTCACTGAATATAGAGGTCAGTGTAATACTAAGAATACTGAGAGGTAATTTATTACAAATAGACTACAAATTATTACAAACTCCATCTGTGTCCACTGCAATATACATAAAATTTATAAAAACATTTTTAATAATTTTGGAAAAGTAATAACGGAAGTAATCTCATTTTGCTGGAAATTTTAGTGTTATAACATGCAGGTCGTGGATGAAAGTTATATAAATAGCCAAGTTCAACAATTCTTTTTTTTTGAGATTTCATCTTATTAAAGGTGGAAACATTAGATGTGGAAATAGTGATTCATAGGTAGCGTGTTTTTATTGTTCTTATTGTACTATGTAGTTATTTATATTCTGAATTTGTAATGAATTAAAATATTTTTTGGGAATGTCAAGAGGCCTGTAACAATTGAAGTTGATTTTAAATAAAACAAGAATTAAATATAAAACGTCTATTTACATTAAATTATACGAAATATACTTATAAAAACAATAACGGTAACAGTTAATGAAAAGTGGTTGCCTTTTCAAGAACTTGAATTAGTTTATCCGTAACTAGGGTTTTAGAATTCCTGCCAAATAAGAAATCATAGTGGTTGAAGTTAAGATTGGAAATCTCATATATTCCATATCGCACATCCTTAGGAAGGGTGTTATAGAGATGTAGTACGTCCTGAAAACAAATGATATTATACATTTACATACCATATAACGGAGATTTCAATACCGCTTATTAATCAATCGATTCTCGAGTTATAGTGTCTCAAAATTAATTTTTGTAGATTTAAACATGATAAATGATTGGTGATCAGATATGACTATTTCTTTAAGAGAACTTTAGATAACACGACCTGAAGGGGCCACACTTTAATTCCACTATCTTTAATTCGGGGCCACTATCTTTAATTCGGGGCCACACCTCTTCGGCGTTGAAATCTCGTCATCTAAGTCATGTTCCTGATTAGCATTTGGTGTGGCAACCAGGTAGGGAGGCCCGGTCAGATTTTCATCCGACTTATGATCAAAAGATGGGAGCACACCAGGTCCCCACCACTTTGTTTTGACAACAAGCTATGAAAAGCCTCACCAGTCGCTCTCTCTCCCTGTTTCCCTCATTATACAAGTGATCATTACAAGTTTTTTAAATAATAAAACTCATAAAGGTCTTACAAGTTATAGAGCTCGTAAATGATACAATCCATAATGGCCGCACAGGTTATAAAAGTCAAGATGATAAAGGCCTTATTAATGTCATAAAGGCCATACATGTAACTACAATTTTTATTATAATTAATAAATTTTGTCCAATTAAATATGAAAAAATTAAATGTTGAAATAGAGATTCCTTAAACTACGATTTTTAAGAGAATAACGAAAACGTACGTAAGATAAATAAAAATACGTAATTAGTAGTAGAAGTTAAATTGCAAATCTTCCTTGTTATGAATTACGACTGAGCTATTATTAATAACATGAATTAATACAGCATAGGTCCCATTATTACGTTAGTATTTGGAACGGTTACGATTATATACGTCAATTATGAAAATTAGTTTTATTATGGAGACGCGTGTAACATCATATTGGAGAGTATTCTCAGTTCTATAAGTTCATAAAAACTGCATAAAAAAACATTTTATATATACGAGTATTCTCAGCATTACAAATTATAATATGATTTAAATGCGGTTTACGAAGAAAAAATATAATTATCTAAAAAAAGGTTCACATTACAGGAACAAGGTTTTTATATCAATACACGTTTTTTGGTAATAAATAAAATATATACATTTCTTTAAACTTTTCTGTTATTTCGCAGAATTTGGGATAGAACATTCACGCTCTTTCTAAATTACCTGATATCTCCGATCAAGGTTAATAGGAAAAAAATGTATACATACCTATAAATTCGGAAAAGGTATCGTAACGTTTAGAGAGGAACGATGTATTTATTTCCTTCAGTTAATAGAAATATGCATTAGTAATAATAACCATACTTTTATTTCTATGATCAAGTAATTTGACATCGTTCAGAAATTATAGTGTTATTGCGTAACTAGTAAGTATTGTAGCAATTGTAGTAATGTTGAGAAACGAAATTAGAGGCAGATGTAATGCCGCTGTTGCGATTTATGTGTAGATATTTCAAAAATACTCTTAGCGATATAGCCCAGAAAAATAATATTGAAAATTGGGGTAACAGCTAAGAAATGGTTGCAAAGCTTTTATTGCTATGTATTTTGTAATGCTCTGACAAAGGGCCACTACGGTGTAAATGTGCGGAAAATTTCATTGTTTCTGAGTATTCTCGAAAACTAAGCGAGATGCGGTGTCAGAAATTTATTAAAAATTACATAAATTTTGAATCAACCGACGTTAACATGACCCTATTTCGTATTACAGAAGTGCCACAGGTATATTTCAAACTGGGCAAAATTCAGAAACGTGGTAAATTTTAAAAGTTCTTGCAATCCTCGTTCTAACCGCATACGTTTAAATCAGAATAAGATAATGAGAATGAGAGAATTATTGACGACGAACAACGATGACCGAGAGTCTTGGCTTATTTCTTTGCCAGGAGAATAAAGCGGTGACATAGAGTATTACCCTTTAGTCCGCCTAAATAAAACTCGACATGTTCCTGGGAGCACACAACTAACGGCAGGTCCGTTAAACTAAAGTAGAAGGAGAATAATTCACGTTCACTGTGAAACTGAATTATAAAGTCAAGGCATGCAGGTAAAAGCTACATTCAACTGTAAGTATAGGACGTTGACGGCGGCGAAGTGGTAGTCGTTTTATTAAGCCTTCTATTAAGCCGCGAAATAAAAAATTCAAGTGTACACGGGGTTTATTTATAATCCCATTTTTTAAATTTAAAATTTGAATAGGTACATAGTATACATTAATCTCCTCCAGGACTCCTCAAAATGTACTTGCGTACATTTTACAGCAACAGTCTTGATATGTACTTCTAAAAAAAATTAATTTTTTCAAACAAACAAAAACAAAAATTGTTTGTAGGTAAGAAGCCCTCGTACAATTCCGCCTCCCTAACGAAGGACAGAATGCTATTTGTCGAGGTTGTATATACAGTATATGCAGGGGTATATACAGAGTCGTCTGCCACTGACTAGGTTCTGCGTATATACATCTCTAACACATGGATTTCGGTCTGGAATGCTGTGGCATGTTACCCCAGGGGCTACAGTTCGATGCCCATTAATTGTTCCCGTAGTTTTAAGGTTTTGGTTATTATCATCGCCCAACTTTGACTATTTACCCTTATCTAATAAAATAAATGGATCCTACAAGTTGGCGCATCTATTGCAAATTCCAAAATGGTTATAAAAGTAGTATTTTTAATTATTAAAAAAAGACATTTTTCAAGTCACCAATTTCTAGGTCATTTTCCTATATATGTATGACGCTTGATGTATAATGTTTTTTTTTTTGTTGGTTTCGGTTTAATTTGAATTTTCAACAAACTTTTGTAGTTTTTATATTTTACTTAGGATTTTTGAACTTTATACACGAGGAATTCAGAAATCAAGATATTTATTTCAATACCATTTTTGGAAGCATTCCGTTTGATAAAATTCAGTAAAAAGTAGAACTAGCGACTTTAAAACCTACATATACTAAATAGAAAAGAACACAAAATAAAAACTGTATCCTAATAATAGCTAACATTTATGTCATGTTTACAGATTTATAAATTATAGTTTTACGATTTGTTGTCACCAACTAAATAAAACTCCTATAAAAAAGTTTTCCTCACGAATAAAAATATCCTGGAACTTCGTGGGTACTGAAACCTTCGGCGTAGAAACAAAAAACTGGACGTTTTCCACGAAACACCGAACTACTATACTTTTCTCGATGCGCGTTTCGCCAACCAAGTTGGCATCTTCAGGAGAAGATTAAAACTAAATTCTAGCCTACATACTTGCACTATTTATACTAAATTTGTTGCCACGGTTCACTGAACTGTAACTGTCTTTGTTTATCAGAGCAAACAGTGGACTGGTGGGTATCGGACCATTGTCCTTATTCATACTACTGTTACACTTAATGATTTCTAAACTTTCAAAAGCATCCAACTGTCTACTGTTTGTTACATTTCAATTAAATTTAAATTATTTGTGGTTGTTGTCAAAAGCATGTTGGGCAGCACAAGATTTTTCTGTTCTGCCATATTTCAAATGAGTCATGTGTTCTTTAAACCTAGTCAAAATAGATCTGTTTGTTTGCCCAATATACTTTTGATCACAATCTTTATAACTTATTTCGTATATTCCTTACTTTTCGTTATTGTCGATTTTGTCTTTAGGGTTCTACATTCTTTTAAAGATTTTTTTAACCTCCGTTGTCATTTTTCGCAAAGGAGTTTTTGACAATTTATTATAAGGACCACTATTAATTAAATTGTCGACTCTTTCAAAATAATCACTTTTGTCTTATTTCCCTTGTCAGCTTTTAAATAAAAATAAATCCTTCTCTCGTAATTGTTTGACAATGTTTTTGTCTTTCTTAACATTTTTGGTATTATTTTTATTTTTAACAATGTTGGAACTAATTTGTTTTCTAACTGCTTCTCTGACAAACCCCCCTGGAAGAATCGGGCAGGTGCTGTATTGCACATTCAACGGCCTCCACGACTTCCTCCAGGGCGCTTTCAGAGGCAGGGAGGCCTCTGGAAAAAAATAATAGAAAAATAAATAAGGGAGCTATAGCAGATTTTCGAAAATACAATTTTTCGGTTTTTCTAAAACATCTCGCAAACTAAAAAGATATAGGTATTTCCTAAGCGGCGTTAAGTTACTCATAAAATTGTCTACCTGCCAATTTAACCGTTTTCCTATCTTTCATAGTTTGCAAGATAGCCATGCATCCATCACCAATTATGTGGACATACACAAAGTTTAGTATCCGGAGAGATACAGAATCTCTCAGAATATGTACAGAATAGGTACGTGCAGACGTACCTATATAATGTACGTACATATACAATATTTTACTTACTTCTTTGGTAACACACCAATCATTAGCAGCGTACATGAGGTAAATGGGAACTTTAATTCGTTTAATGTCATATTCAGGAGGTGTGTCTGAGCCGTAGAGTAGTCTGTTCCTTCCTGCTCCATAGTTGTACTTCCTAAACCTTCCTCTTGTCGATTCTGTCAAATAACTAACAGTTTTCAATGAGGTTCCACCTGGTATTTGATTGAAATATATCGGTATGCTTTCCTAAAATTACATTGTATTTTTTATAAGCGGTTTAATTTCAAATGCTTTACTAGAGCAACAGTTGAATTTAACTAAAATCCCTTGAGCACGGCGAAAGACCCATATAAATTGTCATTTTGTGATGTTATTGTATTTTTTTAAATATCAACCCCCACGTTTTACTGCGGATTTAAAAATAACATTTTTTTACGTATAAGAAAAAAAAACAAAATTCTCCAGAAATAAAAAAACTGTTTTTTTATTCCTTTTATTTTTCACCGTTTGCAGAAATCATTTTATGTACTTGCGTTTCGTGAGAGTATTGTCTAATATTTAGAATTAATTTATTAAAAACAATAGGAACAGAACAATTAAAGGTAATAAAGCTTATACAGCATGTCCCAGAATAAGTGAGAGAAAATATGGGAATCACAAAAGTTTTCGAATTGGAATGTAACCTTTTGGGAACTATGTACGTCTGCAAAATTAAAACGTGATTTTTACGATATTATTTGAATTTTGAAAAGTTAAGGAGACATCACCAGGTGTTGACAGGAGCAATTTAACCGTTTCAAGTCCAAGGGAAGTAGATTTTCTGTAAAATATCGAACAAACTTATTAAGAGAAATTGTACAGATTTCAGAAGTGTACCAGTAAACCAAATTTTAAAATCAAGTCAACTTCGATTACGGGTTTTGATTTTTGGCTCGTTATTTAATACTTGTTCTTCTTGTACAATATGTTTGTTCTGTATTGGATATGTTTTGATTGGATATGGACTGATTATCATCAGAAATCAGATATTAAGATCCGGATTTCGTTCTTATTAGTGAGATATATCTGACGGTAAATGACAAAAAACGGGTATATCGGCTTATTGCCCTATATACAGAGTACGTCAGTGATGAGTAAGGATCACCTTCTATCTTCTAGTGTGTTTTAATGAATACGTCTAGTCCTATTAAAACACACTAGATGACGATCTTTGCATATAAAGTTGATAGTTATTAATAATTAAGAAATAAGTAGTCATGCCGAGGTTAGAAATAACTGACCTTTTTGGATGGTTATGAGAAAATGAAGTTGGGCATGTAATAGAATCGTTTGTTTAAGAAAGGAACGGCTTTCAAGTAACTACAGTTGACCCGGCCGGAAATTAATTCGGAAACATGCGAATGTATATCAAGCTACCAGTGTTGTGCGTTGTAAGAACTTATATTTAAATTACGAGTACAGTGCAGCAAATTTGTTTGTGCCCCTGGTCGTGGAATACGCGGTGAACAAACCCTGAAATTGTGGTGAAATATCAAATTCGTATAATTGTCACTGCCTAATTCTAGTGTATTAGGATTTTTGTCTTATTCCGAACGAACCTTTCAAATCCAGAGCTAATAATAATGCCATTAAACTTTAATCCAAGACGTTCATAAATTTTACCCTGACTGTCGATATCGTTACTGTTAGTATTTTCACAAAATAAAAACAAAAACACGTTTTATGATAAAAATAGAATATATGGTAATATACATAGATAACAAAAAGGAAAGTAACAAAAAATAGTAACCTAAATGTTTTCAATCGTATGTCCATAAAAGAAAATTTTCAGTAATGGGCAAAACAAGTGGAAACGCTCATGGATTTTAAAATTTGAGATAAATGGTGATACTACATTTTCAACAATACGTGACTTAGGATTTTTTACCACAATAACAAAAACGAGTAGTTTTAACTCCATACTGGCAAAAGTTGGAGTTACGACTGTTTGCCTCTCAGCTACAGAAATATATATCAATGCGTGTTTCTATTTAACAAAAAATCAAGATGGCGGGCATATGAACCAGTTTGTCTATAAATTGCAGTAAAATAATCAAGAATACAACTAATTATAACATTCCAAAATTGGATGTTTCATCTTTTTTACATGACATCATGTTCAGACTTTGTTACAACCATGTATCTATCGTTTATAAATCGGTTATAACCGATTTTCTCAAACTGTGTTACATGCTAGTTAAAACATTTTTAAAATTAAAAATTCAAGTATAATTAACCATTATTATCTAACTTATTAATTATTATCATAACTAATTAAACATTTCATAAACAGCCCGAGAAAATTCTGGAAATTTTGTTACCACTCTAAAAAAACAAATACACGTGTTTTCATTAACTGAACTAAATAAACATTGGACAATTAAATCGAAAAATATAGGCGAGATTAAAAGTTTCTTTATAGTTCTGAAATTTAGCAAACTTAATTTTTTTAAATATAAACAATTTTTCATTATACATTTTATTTGGGTGATTAATGTAGTTTATCTATAGAGACGGTCATGATTATTTATTATTTTATCAACTCGCATTGGATCTCAAAAGATTAAATTTTATTTCAAAAATGTATTCTCTTTTCTTCAACTTATCCTGGGATTAATAATATTATCAACCTTGGACAGTATGATAATTTGAAAAGTATATACCCCTTATATACTTTGTTATACCATGAGATACATAAGTGTTAATATTAATATAATTATAAAGTATACTAATTAAAAAAGTATATTGATATAATAAAAATTATTATTAACCAAAACAAACACAGATCGAGTAATCAGTAATACAGAAAAAAAACATTAACAATAGTTATCATTAAATTACTTACTGGTGCGATTTGGGTAAAAGGTCCCAAAAATAAGTTCAAAGTATTTAGACACAAAATCATTGCTGGTACCGAAGAAAGGCATATAGGACGAGTTATATTTCGTGTGTTGCTTCCGGACAGTAACTGAACTACATTCAAGGCATTTGTCACTTCCTAAAATACAATAATGTGTTTCATTGTTAAAAGTAAAATAAGAATAAACAGATATAACCAAATAAACAGTTAAATACATGTCCGAAAAAACTTCCGTTAATTATTCGATATTTCCGGAACACCGAGGCAGGCTAGAATAATGTTGACTATGTATATGGATTAAATAGCAATAGCTGAAAGCACGTAAACATAACCTTTTTGTTCTAGACGATAATAACGAATGTATTTATTATTCATTTTGTTTTCAGTCATTTCTAAAAAGTATGATATGGTAAACTAATTTGACGTCGGGTTCAGCGGGTCAAAATACATAGTATTACATAATATAGAATACAGTAGTATTCGTGCTTCTAGCGATAATACAATTCTCTGACCTAAAAGAATGGTTGAAAATTAGGAAATCTCACAAGTATTATCATCTGCTCCTGGAATTCACTGAAGAACCGGATGAGAGGTCAAAAATTTAAACATGTCAGATTTTTTAAAAGTGACTGTTTTGGAAAACGAAAAGCATAGGAATTTCGAGCTATTTTCGAGCTCCTCAATGCGATTTTCGAGCTTTCTTTAGCTCTTACCATTTTCCATAAAATTCAGGAAAACCGATTTTTCGTGCTAGAATTACACCTCATTTTGAAAACTATGTCCTACAGAAGAAAACTAAAAGGTACACGAATTTCGAGCTCTTCAATGCAATTTTCAAACTCTCTATAGCTCTTATCATTTCCCGGAAAATTCGGAAAAACTTATTTTTTTGTATAATGATGTGTTTGCATTTTTGAAACTGAGTCAAACTTTCTGAAGTGGGCCACTAAAAATAGACTGATTGAATTCAATACTTTTAATTGAAGATTTCGAAAGGTTTATATCTGAAATTGATTATCCTAAAAATTTTTTTAAAAATTTTAATTTTTGCGAATGTTATAAACAAATGAATTTTCAGACGCTTTTTTTTAAAATGTCAATTTCTCAGCTACTAATTGATAAAAAATAACGAAAATTGAATGGCGTGTACAGAATTAGTTGCAGAATCAAAAGACATACCGCACACATGGAAAAAATTTAATTTATCAATAAATAATTAATTTTGCAATAAACAATTGACGATTTTTCCATGTTCTCCTTGTGTTTAAAAAAAAATTTTTTACGATTACATTCCTTAAAATATACACTAATTGATCCTGCACAAATATTTCAGTACACTCGATCCGAAGAAAAGATATGAACTTTTGGTCCTGCTTATCTGACAGAAAAAACAACTCATTTTTCACACTATTATGTCTTCCTTTATTGAAAGGATTACAGCACGTTGGAGGTGGTGTCATCGTAAAAACAGACTAATACGTATGGAATGAAAAAAACAAATCAACGCGTGTCATGCGATTTTTTCATTTGTTTATACGCGTGTCGTCTGCATTCAAAATTCTTTAGAATGTAAGATTTTTTCAAGCTACTCTGAATCTACAGTTGTAAAAATAGTAACAAATAAATAATCGATCTAAATAAATAAATAAACAAATCAACAGGCGTAATTATTTAAAAAATGCATAAATATTTTATAAGATTCTTCAGTAAAACCATAAGCGAACAAATAAGCACGAGCGCTCGGTTAATCGGCGCTGCGCCCGGCCTCGGCCGCAGTCCAGCGTATTTTCATCAACGTTAAAAAATTCATATCTTTTTTTTCGGATCGAGTGCACTGAAATATTTTTGCAGGATCAATTAGTGTATATTTTAAGGAATGTAATCGTAAACATTTTTTTTAACACAAGGAGAACATGGAAAAATCGTCAATTGTTTATTGCAAAATTAATTATTTATTGATAAATTAAATTTTTTCCATGTGTGCGATATGTCTTTTGATTCTGCAACTAATTCTGTACACGCCATTAAATTTTCGATAATTTTTATCAATTAGTCGCTGTGAAACTGACATTTTGAAAAAAAAGCGTCTGAAAATTAATTTGTTTATAACTTTCGCAAAAATTAAAATTTTTTAAAAAAAATTTTAGGATAATCAATTTCAGATATAAACCTCTCGAAAGATTTCAATTTAAAGTATTGAATTCAACCGGTCGATTTTTAGTGGCCCACTTCAGAAAGTTTGACTCAACTATGACCTTAAGGAAAAAACAAATATTACAGGAACCAGTTTTCTTCTGGAGGTCATCCGAAAAATGGTAGGAGCTAGACAGAGTTTGAAAGCTGCAATAAAAAAAAGCTGTTCCGTTTGTTTTTCTCAAAAAGTCCATAGTTTTTCAAAATGTAGTTGTGACCCTAACACGGCTAATCAGTTTTTCCTGATTTTCCGGGAAATTGCGTGAGCTAGAAGGGGGGTTGGAAAATCGCATTGAAGAGCTCGAAAATAGCTCGAAATTCCTGTAATTTTTGTTTTCTTCTGGATGTCATGGTTTCAAATTCAGGTGTAATCCTTTATTGAGGAGAATCGCATTGCACAGCTCCAAAATAGCTCCAATATTCAATAGGCAATTCCTGTAATATTTGTTTTATTCTTTAGGTCATTTTGAGTTTCAAAAATGCAAACACATCATTATACAAAAAATCAGTGTTTCCGAATTTTCCGGGAAATAATTAAGGCTAAAGAGAGTTTGACAATTGCATTGAAGAGCTCAAAAATAGCTCAAAATTCGTGTACCTATTATTTTCTTCTGCAGGGCATAGTTTTCAATATATTTCCTGGATTTTCTGGAAAATTTACCATTTTCCAGAAAATCCAGGAGCTAGAGAAAGCTCGAAAATCGCATTCAAGAGCTCGACAATAGCTCGAAATTCCTGTGCCTTCCGTTTTTTTTTTTTTTAGAGAATCAATTCCACAACTTCAGATGTAATGTTAGCATCACAAAAAATAATTTTCCAATTTTCTGAAAAACGGTGCATGCTACAGACAGCTCGAAAATCGCAATGAAGTTCGAAAATAGTGAAATTCCTGTGCCTTTCGTTTTCCAAAACACTCATTTTTTAAAAATCTGTCATGCTTAAATTTTGGACCTCCGGATGAGTATTATTTTTTTTATGGATAAACGAAGAACCCTTCAAACTTTCGCCTCCCCTCTGCGACAATCCGAGAGAAGTTAGTTGGTCCCACCATAACATGAATATGAATATTATCAAAACTCTTGACCACCTTAACACGATTTCTGGCTACCAGCCGTTAAAGGTTTTACATATAAAAACTTATATGTAACTCTTACATATCAAAACATTTCTAGTTTTTGTTTATTTACATACCGAATATTAAAAAAAATAATGTGATTGAACCTGCTAATTGCTAAGAAGCACCGTTGTCTTTTATTTCATTTTTTTTAAGTATCGCTTGGAAAAAAATTATCGTACACATTATGTTTTATATAAACATGAATGTGAATATACCTACTTGTATGTATATATGTTAATCGATTATAATTGTTTCCACATCCAAGTCTAGCCTCTAACACTCTGCAGTTCCCTGACATAGATACTAATTAAGTACTTCAAAATTATTGTAAAAAATTCCAACTGCCAGAAAAAAATATCTAAAAAAAACATAGTCACCACATAGGTAGTACTTAGAGAAAATTAATTTAAAAATCATTCAATATTCTGACGTAGGATTTTTTTGTGGTTTTGAATAAAAATAACGGAGTAATTTCCAACACACTGCATTTCGATTAATGTATTTATAATTACACGTCTTCAGAACTTAATTACTACACAACTTATTACATCATTACTCAATATCACAGAGATCCAATCAGAAGTAAGGACATTCTTTTTCAATAAAAATAATCAAAGGTGAAGATATTTTTCAAATAACTCGAGAACGGTGGCTCGTTGCCGACCATTGCGCTGGTATTTACTTATTAATCATTTTCTTTAACCATAGGTAGTGCAGGTACGTATGTTTAAAGGTTCAATGCCCTATTTAATTCATTTTCGATATTGTTCAGTTTTTTTTCACTTACAGTAAGGATAAAATGGCCAGGCTAAAACCATTTACAATAAGAACTTTTTAAGTAATAGAGTACATAGGGCATATAATTCTCTTCCTGATGAAGTGGTAAATGCCCCTTCACTTAATTCCTTCAAAAATGCTATTGACAGGATCAGAATATAATTTGTATTTTTTTTTTGTTTACACTTTCTCTGATGTACCTTACCTATAATTTATATATGATTTTTTTTCTCTAGTTAAGTATGTAAAAAAAAACTAGCTATAGGTAGTGTATTAGTATAGGTAGTGTATTTACTGTAATATTTAGATGTAGTACGTAGTGTTTAAATTGATAGGTTTAAACGGCTCTGTCGCCTTACCTCTGTAAATAATAATAATAAGAACATTTGTTTAGTTCCTAAACCCCAAAAATTTCCTTGGACAGCAAGTGGACACAATTGCCAACTATTATACAATATTAATTAATGTTGTATAACAATAGTTAAATTAAAGATAAATGTTATCTTCACTACAAATATGACCCGCCAACCCTGTGTACAGGGCAAGTTGATACGTATTGGGCAGGTTGTCACATAATAAATTAAAATTGTTTATTCTTTTCTTTTTTGGAACATTCCACATTAACAATTCATATGAAAGTATACTAAACTGAAATAATAAGTCTCATAAACAAAAGGAACATACATATATGTACCTATCTACATATGCCATTTAAGTAATTTTTATAGTCATAACTTAAGTGAAAACAAGTAAAAAAAGTAACAGCTTCTTTCAAACATTGAGAAAGGTGATATTATTGTTCTTTGGTAAATAACTGTATTTAAAAAAAAAGGATGTAGCTAAACTATTGTGTCTTTTATTTTTAAAGCTGTCTTGAAAAGTGTCACTTAACAGCCTAGATAGTCGAGCGGAAGTTTTATCTGCACTATAAATGATAAAATAAGTGTATGTTTTCAACATTTGTGTGGTGAACTCAAAAGTTAGTGATTTTATCTAACTAAATATTAAAGCGTGGAGTGCTCATTGAAAATATATTGTCATAATCAAAATGATCATGTGAGACAGTGAGCACCCCACACATTATCTTTATAGTGAAATAATACCAGACACATCTTTTTTAATGCATATAATATTTAACATTTTTAAAAAAATGTGTTTGTAAAAACAGTTTTTCGTTTACGTAATATTTTTATATATCCAACTGTAGCATTTCTCAGTGTGGTATCAAAAGTTATTTCTTCTGCAGAAAACTTTTTTCAATACTTGCATAAAGTCATTATGGAATTTCATCACTCCTAGCAGATGCTCTTAAGTAGATACCACGTTTCTTTATTGGTTTTACTGCCCTTAATGCGGATGCATGTTGAGGACATAAGTTTATATTAAGTTAAAACACTGATTTGTTTTTCTTATAATTCCACATTCAAAATTAATATCTGAAATAATGTACATATATCTTACCTAAAATGTTTTCAAGTGTAAAATTATCATTGGGGTTGAGGTTGCTACACTGTACCAACCTGCCCCGTATGCATTGTTCCCATAGATTGTACTGCATTGTACCGATAGAGAATACCATAGATATTAGCAAACGCAAAATATAGTGAGGTTAAATGGCATGGAAATTAAAAAAAAGTCGTCCACTTTTACAATATAAATAAATAAGTACTTGATATCTTATTAAAAATGTAATAACTATGATTTTCTAAAGAGAAATATATTTATTTACTTGCAAACAATGTAAACGTAAAATTCGCATGCTGTAGGCAAAACAATCCTACAACTATAAGTAGTGTAAAACATAACTTCTGGAAGTGCACCCAAACTGAAAGCTAGTAAGATTTTTCTGTATTAGGAACCGCAAGGAAATTACTATTGGTAGGTATTTACTTACCAACGTAGGGTATAAAAAAGGAAAAAATACTCTGTACGGGGACCTCATGTGGGTCAACTTATAAGCTGGGGTAAGAAGTACGAACAAGCCTACAGTTTTAGCAGCAACATCAGGATACTCTGATGCATACATTAAAGCCATTGATGTTCCCAATGAATGACCAAGGTAAATAATTTTACCCCTATCCTCAGAATGAAAAGCCACAAGCTGTAACATTGATGGAACGTCCTTAAGTGCAATTTCATCCACACTGGAACATAAACGAATATTATTATCGAAATAGTAATACACCAAACATTGAGTGTAGTCTCTATAAAAAAAATTCAGTTGAACAGTATTTCGTTTAATGAATAATTTGGAATTTACATACATCTGCTCCCTAAAAAACTGCTGTACCACTGCTTGTACAACCATTTTTTTCATAACTATATTCATTAACTATAAGCCTCTAAAAGCATTAGTTTATTTGTTTAAAAGTATGAGATTTAGATATCAGCTTTATGGCCAATATAACATTTTCATGACTTGTGGTCATTATAACCTTCGAAATCTTTAAGAACTTTGTGCCTTTTTTGACCTGATTGGCCTATATCACCTACAAGACGTCTAATGTGTAATAACCGGTGAGATATTTGAACCATTATGATCCATATGACCTGTATGACCCTTATGACCTTTATGGCCTATTCGGTATATATAACCCACATGACCTTTATGTCCCATATGACCTATACAATTTTTATTACCAATATCATGTTTGTGGCCTATATGTGGGTGGCATTTATGAACCATGTGACTTTTATAACCTGCCATATAGGTCATCATGATTGTATTGGAAAGAGGCGACGTAGAAAAAATTAGGTAGGGGTATAAATAAACCTAGATAGACAAAATTTAGTAGAATAAATAGAGTTTATATTTAGTTTATTATATAGAATTTATTAAGCAATTTATTGATACATTATATGTAAATAAAATATAAATTTAAAGTATTAAAACCGCTGCCTATAAAATCACTACGTCGACATCCAATTGTTATTTTTCAATTGAAATCATACTCAATTTGAAAAAGTTATTAGGGTACTGGCATTGCTTTTCATGAAGATCCGCTCACATGTTACACAATGTTAATTTCATAAAAAAGTAAGTTAATCATACTTTTAAATATATTTTTAAAAATTGGTGCACGTATGTAAAATTGCAAGGACAAATATTTTCTCTTAATACTCGTTTTCCGATAGTTTCATCGTCGATTTCGATTTTCGAAATTTTTAGTTCAAATGCCAATTTAGACGTATAAATACAATATTATGGCGCCTTAACTCCATTTTGGCAAATAATATCCTTAAAACATGTTATGTCGCATCCTAAAATTAGATTATTAAAAAATAATGTAATTAAGAATATTTATTTATTTGTTTATTTATTTATTTATTAGTATTTAAGAGCATGTATTTCATAATTGTTTGGACAGTTTTAACGAACGTCTATGTACTATTTCCTCTCTTGTAACATGTCGGAATCAGTAATTTTTGACAAACTTTTAAAATTAATTATAAATTCTGAACTTTTTCATAATCATAAATTCAGAATTCTCTTCATAAATATCTATATCAACATGTATCCATAAACAGTAATATATGTTTAATAATAGGGGAATGTCGTCAGGGTTGGGTCACTGTGTAGGTTGGGCCACGGCTATTTCTCGTATATGACACGTGCTGCCTCTGTGTTTATAGGGTGGGATTATTATTCTCGACGACAGAAAACTTATCAGAGCATTGCTTGTCACGGAGATTGTCTGTAAAAAGTTTTGTGCCTTCGTCTTGTTTTCGGTAGTCTGAAAAGTTTTCTAATAACCGTGAAAAACGACTCAAAAGTTGGACAAAAACGATGTCACCGCCAAAGTAAGTATATATTTCCATTATGGGGTTAACCATTAACAAGTTCCCAAAGGAAAAATTTTATTCCGTAACATGTTTGCCTGTAGTGTTTAGCGATTAAAAAAACGCTTGTCGTCTAGGTTGGGCCACTGGTGTAGTCAGGGTTGGGCAACATCATTTTTTTTCCGACAAGTAAAATAACAGTCTTGAGCCAGTTTCTCGCACCGCAGAACATTAAAATAATTCATTGCCACAATAAAAGTAATGTTTTATCAAAAAAAAAATCGTTAATATAATGATAAATAATATGAGATTTTAAGATTGAATTAAAAAAAAAATCCAACAGAATAAAAATCACAACAGCAAAATAACAATAAAAGAATAAAAATAATAATAATAACAATAAAAATTAATAACAAAATAACAATCACTTTGACTCTCTTTAACTTTGACAATCACAAATTGAATATTGATTCCGATTAATGTGCTCATGAAGATTTGTCATCAAAATGATGTAGAATTGAATGAAAAAAAAAATAAATAAAAAGCAACATATTTGTTCATTAAAAATTATTTTAGTACATATTTCGTCGATATTCACAAGTGGCCCAACCTAGGCTACTTTTTTTTCGTTTTGTCAATAACTTTGTTTATAACGCGCAACATTTCGCCCTATTTAAAAGTTTCTTATGACTGTCCAAACTTTCAAATAATACGTGAACATTGAGAATATTCGAATATAAACAAAAGATACAGGGCAAAGTTAAAAAAGTGGCCCAACCCTAAGGACATTCTCCTACTAATTTAATAAATCCTTCTAGTTCCGTCGCGTCGATATTTTTGAAAACATCGATAAGAATGCATTATGATATTTAATTGTGATTCGTTTTTAAATAATTGAATTGATTTCTCTATAGTAAAAAGTGGGTTTCAAATAATACAGGCCCAGGTACTTCAGACTTCTGAATAACGAAATAATTCTTGCATTACACCACAATTATATTGTACTCGTAATGTTTGAGATCGATTCAATATTTTTCTTCCCAGATGAATTGGATGAAGAAATTGATGAAATTGAATAGCCTGTGCGTTTCCCAGACCTTGGTTCACTGGATTGCTTCTCCTCATCAGCACAAAGTCAGAAACTTTTAACCAGAAAGATACTTTGCGATCAAAGAATAGAAGTATTTGCTCACGGAACATTGAACTTTTCGAACGTAGTAATATCATGCCGAGACTTTCTACACTGCACAGTAGTAGAGATACAAGAAGAACTGAGAAAAGAGGGAATAATTGCTATAAAACGTATCAAATTAGAATTTTAGACGGAAAGACTCAGGAAATACCTGGACATATCCTAACATTTAATAAATCGACAATAACATAATATTAAATAAATAGAGGTTGTATTATATTCTTTAGATGTAAAGCCATACATAATACCACCATTAAGATGCATGTTAAATAAAAAATAAAGTTTTTGAGGCCAAATGTTCGGCCACCGTACTTCGATGTAATAACAGTCCTCACTCATCGAGCTACAAAGGATGTTCCTTGTTAAGTTCAAACAAGGAAGGGCAATCCAACAAATTAAGGTACCACCACCACAATCCATGTAGCAGAGTATAATAGTCGAGTGTGGCAGCTAATAAACCCAACAAGATTTAAGTGAATTGTCAGCTACTTAATTTCCTATATTATTACCGACCATAAGAGATGCAATAACTGCTACTACGAGCAATAAAACATCAAAGGAATCAATGCCCTCAGAAGCTGACCTATGCACAACAAGAACCATTGTTACAGATCAGGATCCAAAAATGTCTATTATTTCAGACAAAAATACAGATAAAAGAAAACCAAATAGAATATCAAATCGTGGCGCTTTATAAACTGCGTTACAATTAAAAAAAAATCTAGTCGACAGTTATTTTTCGTACGCGTATATATACATTTACATTCGTCTGTGTAATTTTTATTTTTAATATTTATTTAGTAACATATTTATGTATTTATTTTATTTGTTTTTGTATTATTTTTGCCATTTGTAATATTTTTTGTAAAGAATTTTTAAATATTAGCACGCACCATAATGTATCCTCAATGACTCCAAACTCCTAATATAATGATATAAAGGTACATTACTTCGAAATTAGGAGATTCATTCAAGAAAGATCCCCGTATTGTCATATTGTGATGATGTGATCCCACATCATAGGGGCAGAGGAGGAGTAGCTATATACATACAGTAACTTACGGCTAACACATCTACAGAAAAACTCGCAGGCTCTAGCTCTTCAACTCTGTTACCAAATAAAAATGACTGTTGATAACATCTATCTACCAGATGCTGATTGGCGGTTAGATGATCTTAAATGCCTTAAATGATCAGCAATATATCTGTCATATTCACCACTATTAGCACTAAATCAATATCTTTAGTCAGATCATTTTCCAATCTCTTTAGTTACTTATGCAATGCCAAATTTTAATCGTCCAAGAACATGGCGATTAGAACAAGCCAATTGGACACTATTCCAAGATAACCTGGAAACTGTAATAATAATGAAAACCACTATCCAAATTCCTTAACAATAAAAAATAATGAGGAAACTACGGAGATTTTACCACACAATATATCTTAGAGTATAATCTTTGAATTCACAAAAGCATTTTCCGAAGTAAATAATTCTGCTTCTGGTCCTGACAGAATACCCTACAAGTTTATAAAACACCACCCCCTTGAATATAAACAATAAATCCTAGATATATTTAATTGTTTATGGATATCAAATGTATACCCGAATCAGTCACACATGAAGCTTGCACTCCAATATTAAAACCGGGAAAAATCCCCAGTTGCCGTCCAGTTATCGCCCAATATAATTAATGTGTTGCTTATCAAAACTATTAGAACGAATGATTAATAACAGACTGATATGGTTAAAGGAGAGTCAGAATCTTTTAAGTCATCTTCAAATGGGTTTCCGTAAACTAAGATCTACACTGACTAACTTGTAATGATGCAGACTTCTTTCTCTCCTTTGGGAGGACGCCCTATTTCTTGATCTGTTCCATGGGTAACTTTGTTATTATTAAATATACCAAAACGCTTAAATGGGCAAATTTGTGGGGTTTTTTATTACTAATTCTATGGTGGGGCAAAAACCCATATACGGAGGAAGGTAGAAAAGTTATGCCGTTATGTTATTATGTTATTATGTTAAAAGGAATGCCGTGGAATAAAATATGGATATACATAGATATATAGAAAAAAATTAAAGAATCAAGATTTTTATTCTTAAACATTGTGTAATCTTCAAAAAAAATGGAAAAACCAGTGTTTTTTCCACTTTTTTCTCAATTTTGCATCGGTCACTTGGCAAATTTAAAAAAAAATATAAAAAAAAAAAAAAATAGTTTTTGTGTTTTTTTGTCATTTTTAGCCTATTAAAAAAGTACTCATTTTTCAAGCGATTTACCCCTTCCGTACTTCAATCTTCCTTATTTTAAATTTATTGAATTAATTAAAATCTGATACCCCCAAGGTGCATCTACGTTCTACGAATATTGGTGCAATTAATTTTTAACTTTTTTGTGATAAGCTAAAAAGTGTGTAAAAACAGTTTTGCACAAAACTAATCTGCATACTTGGTGAAAAAAAAAAACGAACAGTTTTTTTTAAACTAATTTCTATTTTTGCAATTTTGGTAAAAAAATTAACTGAAAGTTTGGGTAAACTTTTTTTTTAATTTTTGATTATGCCTAGGCGGCATTTATCCGCATCAGAAGTCGCTCAACTAGTGACTGGTGGAAGAGGGGTACAGATATCGTGAAGTCGGGGACAGACTGGGCGTTAATTCCTCTGTCGTGTGTCGTGCTTACAATCGGTATCTGGAAACTGCTGGTTATGAGTGACGAGCGTGTAACGACTCCTCACGACGATCGGACAATTGTTCGACGCGTCTGTCAAGAACCTTTTGTTCATGTTAACGTTGTCGCCCGGAACTTCCCAAACGACAACAGCGGCCGCGACACATTTCCTTTCAAACGGTTCGTCATCGTCTCCGTGAGGCTGGGTGCGATCCAGAAGTGCCGTCTGAGTACCGATGTTGTTAGCCGCACATCGCCGAGCCCGTCTGGCTCGTCAACATGTTCACAAAACTTATAATTGGGGCGGACTTTCGCGATTGCTAGGCGCTACATTGATCAAATCTTGCGACCCGTTGTGTTGCCTCAACGACAGAATACTAGGGGAATCATTTTCATGCACGACAATGCTCGTCTTCACACAGCGAATATCACGCTATAACGCAAATGCCGCTGCAACGCTGTAACGCTGTAACGCGGTTGACATTCAAATCAAATATCAAATATCAAATTTTTGCGGGAACACCTTAGCATTTCATTTTTTTAAAATCGATTTTTATTTTCAAATTTACCAAGTGACCGATGCAGAATTGAGAAAAAAGAGGAAAAAAACTGGTTTTTCCATTTTTATGAAGATTACACAATGTTAGAATAAAAATCTTGTTCCTTTAATTTTTTTCAAAACTTTAAATGATCGACCCGGAAAAACCGCTCTATGGATCGATCTGTAGATTTACAGGGCTATTAGTGGTCCATTGAGGTGTAAAAATTCCTAAAAGTCTTAGCCTCCTCATCTATTCACGGTGGAGACTTTAACTGGAATATATTCGCTAGCGGGGTGGTGAAAGATTTTTCAAAAAAATTCCCGAGACACGTCAACTTTTAAATGTATTTACCTACATTTTGCAAGTAATGTGAAAAATATAGCCCTTTAGGGGTAAAAATCGGTTAAAAGTCGAAATTTTGATGATGATTGGATATGGTGATAGGGAGCGAACTCAATGCGAAGTTGTTAGCTTGTTTCGAGAAACGCATCCTGACTTGCCACCACTAAATCAAGGTACCATTAGTAAAATTGAGGCACAATATCGAGAGATGGGTCATGTCAGAAAAGTACCGAGTAAGAGGCAGGCTGTTGTTGATGACGACACGAAGTTGAATTTGTTGCTTGCTCTAGAAGAAAATCCAATCATTCCAGCCCGTCAACTGGCCCGTGATAGTAATCTTAATCACAAAAAAAGTTTTAAAAATACTTAAATATGAGAAAAAACGCCCATATAAAATGCAAGCTGTTCAAGAGCTACTTGAAGATGATCCAGATCGACGAGTGGAATTTTGAGATTTATTGATGACTTGTATTGATCACAACCAGTTATCTTTAGAGTGGATAGTTTTCTCTGACGAGGCTACTTTTACATTAAATGGGCACGTAAATCGCCAAAATTGTCGTTACTGGGCTGAAGAGAACCCCCATTGGATGAGGGAACTTCATACTCAGCGCCCACAGAAAACTAATGTGTGGACCGGAATAATACAAGATAGAATTGTAGGACCATTTTTCTTTGATGACACTCTTAATGGAGCAAGATACTTGCGTTTACTCCAGCACGAACTAATGCCAGTGCTATGTCATATATTTACAAACCCCTTAAACCCTAACTTGACCGACGAGAGGTTATGGTTTCAGCAAGATGGGGCCCCACCACACTATGCTGCCATTGTTCGTCAGTATCTGGACAGAATTTTTCCCGGTAGGTGGATTGGGAGGCGAGGTAATATTGAGTGGCCAGCAAGATCTCCAGATCTTACACCACTGGATTTCTTTTTGTGGGGACATCTTAAAAGTAGGGTTTACATTCAGAAACCCAACAACATAGCAGATCTGCAGGAAAGGATAAGAGAGGAAATCGGAAAAATAACACCGCAAATGTTGCATAATGTAAGGGACGAAACCTACCACAGACTGGGATGCTGCCAACAAGTGAATGGTGCACATTTTGAACAATTGTTACGTTGAAAATAAATTTAATTTTTAAATTGTTTTAATTGTATGCAACCCTACAAACATACTAAAAATTAAAATTGGATCAGTGCGTTGGATTCCTCTTTCCACCAGCTTTACAATGAGGGGTCACAAGCCATAGGGTTGCATTTGAAAAAATCATGTCGGGGGTGGTTTCAGCCACCCCTGAAGGGCTATATTTTTCATATTACTTGCAAAATGTAGGTAAATACATTTAAAAGTTGGCGTGTCTCGGGATTTTTTTTGAAAAATCATTCACCACCCCGCTAGCGAATATATTCCAGTTAAAGTCTCCACCGTGTATTTGCTAAGATGCAGTCGATTTACCAAAACAAGGGAAAAAGTCACTTTTTTCAACTTTTTTCAAGTCGATATTTAAGGTGGAAAAACATTTGTTTTTATAATGTCTTGACAGGATTTTATAGGATGTTTATTCCAGTTTCCGAACCTGCCCTTAAATTTCCTTTACGATCATTGGTTGCTGAGCTATCGATGGTTGAAGACAAAAGGGTCCTTTTTCGTTCAATTTCGGATATCTCTTCGGACGCGACAAATGGACATTGCAAGCAATTAAAAAAAAGGAAAGTGGAGCTGAATAAACAGGCTATCTGGTCCATATGGTCGTTTAACCGAAAAACATTTTTCCGAGCCCGTGGAGCGAGAAAAAAGAACCTCTGTGAAGTTAGCACCACTTTTTTTGGAAAACTGAGTAAATCTTCAGAGTTCTGAGTAGAAAAAGCATAGTTCTAGAGTTCCTGGTTGAAAAAGAACAATAGTTCTGCAAAAATAAGGCCAGAATTTTTTATCAAAAATGAGTTCTGATGACATTTTTCGGTAGAGAAAAAAGAGTTCCGGAGTTCCTGGCCATTTTTAACAATAGTTCTATCAATTTGTTGGTTATTAAAAAATCGATTTTGGCAAAAAAAACATTTTTATAAGTATTGACTTTCGTTACGTTTTCAGCGGAGTTCTAGTAGCACCCGAAGAGTTCTGACAAATGGCGAAAGAAAAAATTTTCTATCGCAAAAATTGCAATTTTTATTACAAAATTGAACTTCGAAAACTCGAAATTTTATTATAAAAAAGTGCAAAAAGAGTCCTGACGAGTTGTAATCGGAGTTCTGAATAGCACCCAAAGAGTTCTGACGAATTGTGAAAGAAAAAATTATCTGTCGCAAAAATTGCGATTTTTATTGCAAATTTTTTACTTGGAAAAATCGACATTTTATTATAAAAAAAGTGCAAATGAGTTCTGACGAGTTCTGATCGGAGTTTTGAATAGCACCCGAAGAGTTCTGACGAATGGCGAAAGAAAAAAAATTTCTTTCGTAAAAATTTCGATTTTTATTGCAAATTTTAACTTCGAAAAATCGACATTTTATTATTTTGCAATAGAAATTGCAATTTTTGCGATAGAAAATTTTTCTTTCGCCATTCGTCAGAACTCTTCGGGTGCTATTCAGAACTCGTCAGCTCATTTGCACTTTTTTTATAATAAAATGTCGATTTTTCGAGGTTCAATTTTGCAATAAAAATCGAAATTTTTGCGATAGAATTTTTTTTTTTTCTCCATTCGTCAGAACTCTCTGGGTGCTATAAAGAACTCCGATCAGAATTCGTCAGAGCTCTTTTGTACTTTTTTTTTATAATGGAATGTCGATTTTTCGAAGTTAGAATTTGCGATAAAAATCTTCGGGTGCTACTTAGAACTCCGCTGAAAACGTAACAAACGTCAATACTTATAAAAATGACGTTTTTTTTGCCAAAATCGAATTTTTTTAATAACTCCAACAAATTTATAGAACTATTGTTAAAAATGGTAAGGAACTCCGGAACTCTTTTTTTCTCTACCGAAAAATGTCATCAGAACTCATTTTTGATAAAAAAAGTGGTGCTGCGTGAAGTTAGCACCCTTATTTCATTTTTTTCGATTTCTGGCCTTATTTTTTGCAGAACTATTGCTCTCTTCGGCCAGGAACTCTAGAACTATGATTTTTCTACTCAGAACTCTAAAGATCTCAATTTTCCAAAAAAGTGGTGCTAACTTCACAGGGGTAGAAAAAGAAGCCTAAAGATTTGGAATTTTTTTTGGCACTATTTCTTCGGATTGAGTTAAAACCGTGGCTTCTAAAAAATTTGGGCCTACAGATCCGAAAACTAGTCTTGGAGCTTCACAACGTTTTTTTTAAATTCGCGATACGACCATTTGTTACTTAGATACAGCCCGTCAAAAATCGGGGAAAAATTTAAATTTTTTTTGCTCCCTTAATTGTTGTGCGTAGTTTATTTATTAAAATTGGTCATTATTTAAATTCATTAATACAATTTTCCTTTATAACTTGTAATGTTCTAAATTCGATCACCTTCCAGAGTTTTGAATTTTAATGAATAAGTGCCGAATATTTCACAGATTCTTTAAATTTAATGTGATTAGAGTATGCAACCAGATGTTCGTAAATTTTAATAAACACGTCAGTCTATAACGTTTCGCATTTAAATATTAATATTAATAAATCTAAAGTTCATATAATCCATGCAAAATATCTAAAATCAATAATCGTCCTGAAATAAATACATAAATGCATATTTAATTAAGTTAAATTTAAAAGTTAAAACATAAAAAATTAAGTTAAAGCATAAATCATATTTCTGTTTTTTTTTGCTATCGTCCGATCCATTTCTTTATATCAATTAGCAGCGTTTTAGTTTTACGGACATTTTCTCGTAGCTATTCATCGATCACAGATGTAATTACAATTTTTCTAAAAGTTTTAAAAAGTTTTTACACACTGAGGTGTTCCTTTGGGATATTATTAGCAAAATTGTTATGAATAATTCTGGTCGTATTGGTTGTGGAATTACGAATTGGCGGCGCATAATTACGGCTGCATTGCTAGGAGTTGAGTACGAAGTATGTCTATGTATACGTTCTTCTGTTCGTTGTATATATTTTGTGCGCAATTTTGGAAATATTGTTTAGAATATTTGCTGCTATCTTGTATATTATGCTGAGGCGACCGTCGCATACCGGGTGTCTCCACGAAGTGACCAGGACGGAGTATTTTTTCGGGAAGGACTACGTTAGACAGATAAGCTGCGTCTGTATTTATTTAATTAATTAACTGCCTTCAACATTTGTGTTTAGTATGTCTATTCACGAGATATATTTCGTAATATTCATTTAGTTTTATTATTATTTGTTCACTACATAGTGACGATTCTAACTACATCTTAACTAACTACATTCTTAAAAAAGGCCTCTGTTATAGACATATACATATGTATGTTTGATACCAAAATAATATATCGAAAATAAATATAAACAATATAATAAACTAAACATTAGTTCAAAATAAAATAAAAATAATTCTAACTAACTTAAATAACCATTCATAAAATAAAAAACAAATACATTGTAACGTTTTGTTCACTACGGGTTCGTAAGGTGTGAAAAATTAAACTCGCACGTTCAACTAACACTATTTATTTAACTAAGACAAATACGGCTTAAACACTACGTAACTAACACAAATTTATTTTATACAATTTATATTCGATAGTTGCACGAAGACCGAGAAGCGTAATTTATCTATAAGGATAGACTGACTTTCCCGATGTTACTGAGGCTATATATATTTGTCCTGGATAGTTTCGAGAAAAGGCCGGACGAACCACATATTATTATCGAAACTCACGCGATGGTTCGAAGCGCCCTGGTTCGGCATCGACCGTCGCCGTCGGTAAGTCACCCTTGTTTTGTTGACAAGCTGTCCGGCGGCGATGCACGCTACTGGTGTTCTCGCCACAATATGATTCAAGAAATCAAATATTCTTATTTGATAAATAATTATGTGATGGAAAAAATAAGTATGTGATAAGATATATAAGGCCTGTTGAATAAAATATCTCTGAAGTTAGTTTTAATTGACCGAGATTCCATACATACCATATTTTTATATATAGTTTGTGCAAAGCCGACATCGGCCAGTTGTGAAAAAGGACAAATGCTAAACTTCTCGTTCTAACAACAAGCACAGGTGAGAGCGCCGTTCTTATTCTCTCACTACCTTCGATGCGTGTGCGGTTGCTTCTTATCTGTCGTCTCACTTATGTTTGTCCTTTTTCATAACTGGCCGATGTCGGCTTTACACATACGATATAACATTGTTTATAAGAACTCTAATGTGCTATATACCTGTGTAGGTATACAGTGTGGTTTAAGCCAACATCGGCCGGTTGTGACAAAATACAAATAGATGTGAAACGGCATGTAAGAGGCAACCATCTTTACGCATCGAAGCTGAAGGTGGGAAAATAAGACAGGCCCTTCAGCACTTACCACAAGTCAGTACGAGTCAACATGCAAGTAAGAGAGGGGATAAGATTATTTTAGTTTAAAATTTAGTTGTAATGCACGCATGAACATCCATTGGTAAGCACAATAGCAGAAAATAAATAACTAAAATAGCTAAGTACCTAAACAAAAAGCAGGCACACGTTCGACACCGAAACCAGAGTCACAACATAAGAAAGATTTCTTAATGCTGTGCCAGAGTAGAGGTCGAGTCCTCTTTCACCTATGGCCGAAGACATTCGAACCCTTCTTCCACACGGCATGGCACGGCAATGCTGATCGCCCACCGCGCCGAGACAAAATGCCTCGCTGTACCAGTGGCGGCTCGTGACTTTTTTTTTGGGGAGGCAACAAATTTTATAAAAATATTTGTTACCTAAATTTTTGTAATGGTAAAAATTGTTAGTAATATACCGTATAGCTAGGAGAAGGACCTCTACTTGGTCTATAAAAAATAGTAAGTAAATTTGTTTAATATATAATGTACCTAATATATTTCATTGGTTCAGCAAAACCATCGGGAAGGTGTAAAGTTGTGTAGAAAACAAAATTATGATCTTCTAAATGTTTTTTTAAACCAACTGCTTCTCTAATTGAAAGTTTCAATCAATTGATAGTATATACAGTAAATACAACGCGAGAAGTAAAATTCCAACGTGTGGGCGCTGTAGAAGTATCTAAAACATTTGTTATTTTTGTAGAGTTAGAAAAATAACTTGAAAAACCTGACAAATTTGCAAAAAACAAATTCTAACGTGCTATTGAGCTACAGGCGTTACTGAGAACCAAATTCAAATTCAATGAGCATAGCAGTGTGTAAAAAAGAGCTTGAGGAGCCACAGATTTAATTTTAATTAGTAAACCATTTAAATGGCCCGCTAGTACCGCAGCACCATGTTTGCTCTATTAATTTGTTTTCTAAATCGAATTTTGAAAATGTCTCAGTTAATAATTTAAACAAATCTTCAGATGTACGCCCAGAACTAACATCATAAAACCCAACAAATGATTCTGCGATCCCGCCGTTTTTGACATACCTCATAATTACTGAAAGTTGCGAGTGACACGTTACATCAGTAGTCTCATCTACCTGCCATGAAAAAAAATGGTGCATTCCAAATTTCCCTATCAATATTTTTCATAGAAATGTAAGCAATAGAATCAATTAATTCATTTTGTATTATCTTAGAAGTGCCAGAAAAAAACTGAATTTGAATTATAGAATTCTTCACAGGGGAGGCACTGCCTCCTCTGCCTCCCCTGACGAGCCGCCACTGCGCTGTACTAATAATATCATGCGTAATATTTTGGATACCTAGTGTTTTTGATTGGTTATGATGCCATGGTATACGACATTCTGATATTTTTCTTTGCGTGAATAAACCATTTTAATTTTTTTTTTAATAAGAATACTGTTTACTTCAAATACACTTCTCGCTCTGCCTAGCGGCAGATGGTGAGTGGGCCGGTCTTATTCTACCACTACTTTCGATGCGTAGGTATGCGGTTCTTCTTATCCATCGTCTCACTGTGTTTGTCCTTTTTTAAAACTGGCCGATGTTGGCTTTACACAAATTGTATATACAGGTATGTATATGTTTTCTTTTGGTTTTGCAGAAATAAATTTTTATTATATATTATAGTTTCTGCATTTCTTTTGCGTCTGTTAATACATTTTATGTTATATTTTACCAAATGTGCGCCTAACGTTATCACGATCGGCAATACTGATTTTTTTAATAGTTATAGTAAACCTAATTCCCTCCCCCATATGTAACTGCATATTTGAGAATTTGTGTTCAATATAATTATTTATATTTAGTTCATGAGTAGTAAATCCATGAAATTTATCAAACAGGGTGAATCTAAAAATGATTGAAATATATCTTGACTTTTTATGTCAAGATCAAAGTACAGTGTCAAGTATTGGATAAATATAAAATAAATTGATAGTAGAAAATATCAACCCCAGGAAGGTTGTTTTTTTTTACTAGATGTTGTGTATCCAGATTTTATGTTAACTTTTAGAAACGTAAGACGATTATTAAGGTTACTGGCGCCCTGAGCTAATACTTTTCTTAATAGCTTTCCGCACGACCAACTCTGACTGAAGTTAACCGAAATTTCAATCATGTTATCTTTGGACTTTTCTCTCTGAACAAACTATCTATAATAATTACATCTAACTAATTATGTGACTTATCGTTACCTAGATTCATAAGTTCAGATGAAAATCTTTTTTATTTTATTGTTAACTTTATTAAAACAATACTTGAATAAAAAATTTAATTAACAGACCTTCCGGCAATAGCTTCGAATGTTTTGGGTCTTTCACGTCGCACCACCTATTGCGAAGTTTCTTAGAATGGTGACCAAGCTTTAGGGATGTTGGTTGTTGCTCTTCTCTATGTGGAATATAGTGACTGCAAGTCAGTAGTTATTATATATCAGAATTTCATCCCTCGTTACCAGATCATCCAGAAAACCCTTATATTTGTGGGCAGAGAATCAAGAAGAACTTTGTCATGTCACTCATATCCGAAATCTTGGAGATGAGGAAGAACTTCCAGCACCCTATATATTCTGCCTCTGCAGACGCATCCTTCTAATCCTCTATTCATTTTCGATTGAATTAAGCGAACCATTAATTGACCACGCACTTCATCAAATTGTATAAAAATCCATCACTTCATCGAAAGATATATAAAATATATAAAAAATTACTTATATGCAAGATTATTCTTATATGAAATTATTTATAACCTTGCAAATCCATACACTTATGTAAATTGTTGTTTTCTCTCAATTTGCAGCAACCGCCAATCTTTTCATGTTGCATTTCTATAGTTTGTAAAAATATACTAGTTATAAATTAAAACCACTCAACGATATTTTAATTTCTAGATACCTTCACAAGGAGTTTATCTTTAGAATTGATATCCTTTCAAGTTGTTATTCATACAAGAAGTAATGAGAGAGATGTTGACTAGTTCTTGAGTCTTCTGGCACGTATTTAAAATTAAACTAATATTTAAAAAACTACAGTAAAATAAACGATAATGACGAGTAACCTAACCAATAATTTACAAACATTATCATTTTCTATATATCTTACACACGAAAAAAAAAACATCAGTACCAACGAATTATGAATCACCAAGTTAATAATAAAATTGTTAGGCAATTAATACTAATTAACACTGCACCAAATAATGAAATACGAAAGAAAATACACTGATAGCTGAACATAATAGATAGCTGAACATGAACCAAAAGATTTTTTTGAACATAACCAAAAGAAGTTTTTGATATTATTTCGTTTTTCGCCCTAGCCCTTACCTGTGTAAACAACGCTTACAACATTTTAGCGATTTTAGTGCATAGGAGTTGCGACCGTCACGTCTACTAGCTCAATATTTTTGGCACCGGCAATTTTATTTTACTTTGAATAAGTACGTAGTGTAATACTCAATTATGTACAGATTGAGTCTCAGAGAGTTCCATGGGACAGGAAGCTACACATTTACTACACAACAGCGGATGCAAACGTAAAGGTTTTTTAACCTAAGAGGGTGGGTGGGTTGAAGGTATTAAATTGAGTAAGTTTTCAAAACAGGTCAAATGAAGTCATGAACATAAATGTTAGCTATTACACCGTGGAGAGTACGTGGATTCCTACATTTCGGTCATATCAAGAGACTATATAGGTCAGAAAGGCCATAATGGTCATAAATAGGCAAAACACTAAAGATGTCATTAAGGTCATAATTATTGTCACATCCAAATATCGCACTTGAAAAAAACCTAATATTTTTAAGGCGTTTGTTTTTATGCTTTTATTTTCACATGGACAAAATTCATATTGTTTTATGCTCTTCCACTTAACATTAACTTTTGACGAATAAGAGCCTTTTCTCATAAAGTCATAAACGTCAGAAATTATACGGGACCACGAAGAAATGGTTGATCGAGATTTGTGTGTATGATTTTTCGACTTAAATGAACCTCTTATACAAATCTGAGTTTAGTTTAACCATACCGTCTCTGGTTTTTCCTCTAGGTGAGAAAAATCAATAGAAAACCCCGTAGTATATGTAGCGGATGGGAAAATTCGTGACCAAGCAAATTTACCTCAGTAACCCGTTAGTATGAAAATCTTCGTAGGGGCGTATTCAGATTTTAAACCCTCATAACCCCATAAACTGAAACCCTGTAACACCATGAAACAGAGGTTTGTACACCGAAGCACTAAAAACCAACCACATATTGAAGATTAGTGAGCATGTGATTTCAAAGTGAAATCATCCATAACTCAAGAACCTCATAACCCCATAACCTAGGGTGTGCAAGTATGTATAACCAAAAATGTCTGAGGAAACATAAATTTAATAGATTTTATGTATGAGACGTACACTACCAAACAATTCAGTGTTAGCAGGCCCACGTAACCCCATAACCCTACCAGCCTGTACCTAATTCAAAAACATGACTCCATAACCCGAGATGTGCAAGTATACTGTGTGTGTAAAGCCATCATCGGCCAGTTATGAAAAAGGACAAACAGAAGTGAGACGACATATAAGAAGCAACCGCACACGCATCGAAGGTAGTGAAGGAATAATACCGGCCCTCTCACCACATGTGCTTGTTGTTAGAACGAGAAGTGTAGCGTTTGTCCTTTTTCACAACTGACCGATATCGGCTTTACACAAACTGTATATAACCATAAAAGTCTGACGAAACATATACCTTATGTATCAGCCCACCAGAACCCCACAGATCCCACAGACCACAAATCCCCATAATTTCATGACCCACACCTGCCAGTAAGTAAAACCCAAAAAACTCCGGCCTTTTGGAAGGGATTATTCTCGACATTTGATGCGTAAAATTAAAGTTTCTTCAAAGTTTTATGGATATACTTACTCGCAGACTCCCAGTTATGAGATTATGGGGTTTTGACGGGGTTATGGGTTATTTGAGTTTGAGATTACTTGCTCACTAATCTTCAAGATACGCGGGTTTTAGTGGTCAAATCTACAGATTTCGGGGTGTGGGATTACTGGGTTTGAGTTTGATGGGATTATAGAACCTGAATATATCCCTCCCCAGATCGTCAACCTCATATCCTTAGATATGAGGTTGCTTATTCACGAATTTCCCATTTAGCTTCATTCACACATAAATATGTACCTGCATGTTTCGGAATTTTCTAGGGATTTTTCTCACCTGGGGAAACCGAAAGACGACAGTACCAAGCTCAGATTACTATTTAAGAATTTCATTTGAATAGGAAAATTATACTCACACCTCTCGCTCAACCAACGTTTTTTTTTTGTGGTCCTATGTTATCATTAGAGCCCGTACGTTAATAATGGAATCCAGGAAACGGCTTAACGCGACTGAAATACGTTTGCCTAGGCCAGGTGTGAAATGAATGTTATACTCGAAATTTATACCCGAATGTTATACACGGAAGAAAAACGTTCATTAGGTGAAACATATCATAGCGAACTGTCCACTCTCCAGTCCTTGGTTTTGACGGTGCAAGGACTCGGTTCTCATTGAAATAAGGAGTATACAAAATCGACAACGACCCGTCTGATCAGGGGACGTATCGATAGGTGTGGCAGTTACATCTGTCTTATTGTATCCTTCAGTTAGGTCTTACTTTCTTTCTTTTTTTTATCTGGCTGGCTATTTACTTCATGATACGCTCTGTATGTGCCACATTAATAAAGTAAATCGTCAGCTCCTTACATACTAATCCTGATTTTCCCACGTTGTGTCGTTTTGTGGATTTATTTACAGACAAAGAAGTGGATGTCTTTGAACAACATATAATGTATGTCTGTGAACATAACTTATTTTAAAAGAAACAAAACTTTTAACAAAGCATAACTTATTTCAAATACGTCTCAGTTACGTCTGTAGACGTTGAACGCTCTATTTCATCTTATAAGGATATTTTAAGTGACAAGCGCCAGAGCTTACCTCCTGAACATAAGGCATAATTATTGATAATAATTTATAGAAACTCGAGTGACTGTACGGACACATTATAGGGTCGGTTTCCGTGTGTTTGGAAGTTCTGTGTCTTGTAATTATGATTCTTTTGCCAATTAGTTGTAGTAAGACCTGTTTAACATTTCGTGACATTATTAATAGCGCTATCATGGAGCCATCTTTGGTAAAGTACGCATCTGTTATTAACATCCGGGCTCTAGTTATCATATCATAGTTTTCAGGTGCTAAAGTCTCTGAAATTACTTTATCTCATAAACATTAAAAAAAAACGACGTTTTCCACGAAATACCGAACTACTATTCTTTTCTCGATGCGCGTTTCGCCAACTAAGTTGGCATCTTCAGGAAAATATTAAAACTCACAATCAGTTTTAATCTTCGGAGGTGACTTGCCATTAAAGATTCAGAAGTTGGGTCCATTTTCGGTTAGACCGGAAGTGAATGAAAATTGCCGATCATGTCAATAAATACAGATTTAAGTCTAATATCCAGTTCCAATTTTTACTAGCTTATTATGCACACTGTAATGGCGACACTTCACTTGGCGTAGCATATTCGTATATTTGTTGTATTTGCCCAAAAACGGCGATGTGTAGAGAAGCTATTCGCTATATTTGCTTTATTTGTACAAATAACGCAAATAGCGCTAACAGCAAATACGCGTTTCTGTCCACTTGTCGGTTTTCAATCACGCATCAAAGAAGTCAAATACAGGGTTTGTCCGGAAAGTAATGTCAGTGAATTTTTTCCCGAGACTGTACGCGCCAGCCCGCGCTTTACGTGCTGGGATTGTGGTGGGGGGATCTGGCAACAAGATCCAACAAGCGTCAGTTGGCTACCGGTCGTTGTAGCGGTCGCATCACTCGTTCTTTGAGAGTCGTTATAGTGACCTGGTGCAAGAAAAAATGCAACGTTCCCTTGAGTAACGGATGGCGATCAAGTTTTGTGTGAAACTGGAGAAGAGTGCTGCGGAAACCATTCCGATGTTGAAGAAGGCTTTCGGCGTCGATTGTCTTTCGGACAGGCAAATTTTCCGGTGGCATAAGGCCTTCGCAGAAGGTCGGGAAGATGTCAACGGCGAGAACCGCGCTGGACGGCCATCAATCTCCAGTTCCGACGACAATGTGAAACGTGTGCGTGACTTGTTGAACACTGACCGTCGTCTAAGTGTCCGTTAAATTCCGAAACATTAGAAATTACGAAACCCATTGTTCACGAAATTGTTTCGGAGTCTTTAGGAATGAGGAAGGTGTACGCGAAGTTCGTGCCAAAAGTGCTAACGGACGATCAAAAAGCGAGGCGCGTCGAAACCTGCCAAAAACTTTTGGACACCTGCGAAGACAACCCCGCTTTCCTTGATGACGTCATTACCGGGGACGAAAGTTGGGTCTTTGAATACGATCCGGAGACGAAGAGGCAAAGTGCGGAATGGCACACGTCGAACTCCCCTCGCCCCAAGAGGGCCAGGATGTCCAGGTCAAAGATCAAGACAATGCTGATTGTCTTTTTTGATTGCCGGGGATTGGTCTATCATGAGTTCGTTCCGCAGAGGACAACCGTAACCGGAGAGTTTTACGTCGAGGTGCTGAAGCGGCTGAAACGCATGGTGAATCGCGTCCGCCCAGACATCTCAAAATCCTGGAACCTTCACCACGACAATGCGCCTTGGCACACCTGCTTCCTCGTGGCCGATTACCTCGTCAAGGCAGGCATCACCGTTGTTGCCCAGCCTCCCTACAGCCCCGATGTGCCCCCCCCCCCCCCCAGACTTTTTTCTGTTTCCACGCCTCAAAACCCCAATGAAAGGACAGCATTTTGGGTCGGTGAAAAACATTCAGAAGGCTTGCACCGACGCTTTAAAGGCGATTCCGGAAAACGACTACCGTGCGGCTTTTGATGCGTGGAAGACCCGCTGGAACCGATGTGTGGACGCAGGAGGAATGTATTTTGAAAGTTTCTAAAGATTTGTACACATAGAACCAATAAAAACCATTTTTCAAAGCTCACTGACATTACTTTCCGGACAAACCCTGTAAGGCGAATATTTGCGGTAACCGTCCACACTTGGTTCCACCAGCGCCGTGTTCGTTATGGTCTTTTAGTAACTTTGTACTTACTATGTAGATTTAACATGTATTGGTAATAAGAAGCAATCAGGTAATAAGCTGCTGTTGCTATCAACACGTCCGGCACTGGTTCTAAATATTCAAACATATTTGGCATGTTTGAGTGTTTTGCTGTATGTGTGGATGATATGTTTGGAATATTTGCGAATACATCAAATGTTTGTACAAATACAATGATACTCAAACACAAATACGCTACGCCAAGTGAAGTGCCACCATAAAAGAATCTGTATTCCATCCTTTTGACTCGCATAGTGTCAATCCTAATTATATGAATTACGTACTATGCGTGCGTATACCTGTGACCATTCAGTACCTATAGTATGTATGATATTATAAATTTAATGAGTTTTAATAGCTCCGTGGTATTGCACAATCCGGAAATCAAAATACATTCTAGTCTTACCTGTAATTCCAATATTCTTTTTGTGTGACATTGAGGGACTCGTGTCCTTGGGAGTACTCTGTACCACGGTAATTACCTAACCATATATCATAGCCAGCGTTATACAAGAGAAAGGCTGCAATATAGAATGATTTGTAAGTTTCCAGTAAAAATAAATTCCAATTAACCTTGCCTACTCGAGCAAAGAAACATTTCTTTACTTATTATCTCTTAATATCTCTTTACAAATATGTTATCACACATATTTATTAATTTCCTTCTGAAGTAGAAAGTTATAAAAACAAACACTTTCTTTCCAACTTCTATTCTTTTTATTCTTTAATATAAATAAACAACCGTTCAGAATTTTATTAATGTTAAATTAATATTGTTAATTATACACATACCTAATAGGTAATAAGTAATAAATAAATATCGACTTCATCTGTTTATCTTATCTGTATACCATATACATATGTATGTATACATGTACAATGTACATATTATACGAATATATTTTAATGCAACCTTAAAAGAATGTGATTTGGCACTGTCAATGTAATCAAAATTAAATTTTTTACAGTATTTTTTTAGAAACAGGTTTTATTTATTTTTTGTTTTGTTTTAGTACTAGATGTTGAATACCGGGTGTGTATGAAAATAGGGTACACTCAATAACTTTTGAATAGAAAGGGATAAGTACAAATTTCGAGTTTTCTCTGAACTGGCCTGAAATTTTGAGTCTTTTAGGTTTTTTCATGATGTTCCATAGCCAACTAGATCTTAGAAATAAATTTGAACTTTTAAGTTTATTCAAATAATCAGTAATAGTTTCATAATCCGTTTTTATTAGATTTATTGTTTAAGTGTGTTTTTATTTTTAAAGCTAAATTACTCTAGATGGAGTAAAAACAGCAAAATTTTATTAGAAAAAAGTTGAAAATCTATTTTCTTTACAACTGTCAAATTAGACGAATTTTTGGATTTCTAGATTGTTCAACAGGAGAGACACCATCTTTGGGAAGAGTACAAGCGCTCTAAGAAAGCACTTCAAAGCTAAATAAGCTAATAAGGCCAAGCGCGATTGCTGGAAAAATCTCTGTGATAATATTGACTGTGATATTTGGGGAAACGGGTACAAGATCGTCATGAAGAGGCTGATAGGCTGACCACCTATGTCTGGTGCATCGGCAAGTAGCATTCATATTTACAAATTTTAGTTTAGAACTGCAAGCAGCTTGTGATAAATTAAAAATGAATAAGGCACCCTAACCAGAGGTAAGGCAAACTTCCCACCAGAAATAATAAAAATGGTCGTAAAACACCAGCCGGAATACGTGCTGGCAGTATACAACAACGAAGCAAGTAGAGCACTCTTTCCAGCAGAATGTAAACGTGCCAAATTGGTACTCATCAGAAAAGGTGATAAACCCATAGAAAACCCATCAGTACATAGGCCTTATACTAATTAGACTAAAAAATGAGTTGGCGAGAACAGGTGGGCTATCTAATAGACAATACGGTTTCAGAGAGGGGCGCCAGACGGTAGCTGCAATTAACGAAGTGATGAAAGTCGCGCGGGAAATGGAAACAACTTACTCTCACTCACATAGAAGTTTGTGCGTAGTAATAACTCTGGATGTCAAATGCATTTAATAGTGCATCTTGGCAAAAAATCTTAGAGGAGCTAAGAAGAAGGGGTGTAAACGAGAGCCTCATGAACTTAATAACGTCTTAGCTCTCACAATCAGACAGAGAAATAATCCTGGAGGCCGAAAGGACAGTGAGATCTAGGGAAATAAATAGCGGAGTTATTATGCGACTAAGGGCGAAACAAACTAGAGGGAAGAAACTAGTGGGATTTGCAGATGATATCGCCATGGTAGTTGTAGCTAAGGGGGAAGAGTTGCTGATGATCACAGCAAACACGGCTCTCCAACGAGTGGCAAACTGGATGACAGAAAATGGGCTGGAGTTAGCTCCAGAGAAGACCGAGGTAGCCCTTTTGACAACGAAGAGGAAGCTGGCGCCAGTACATTTCAGTATCCACGGGACCATATTTCAAACCTCTAAGGCTATTAAATATTTAGGAGTTTGGTTAGACACAAAACTAACCTTTGCGGAAGACGTGGCAAAAATCACCCAGAAGGTGGAAAGAACAGTATCCACCCTAACCAGCCTCATGCCAAATATCGGTGGACCTAGAACGTCGAAAGGAAGACTACTAGCGAGTGTGGCCCATTATCAAATGCTGTTGTATGCAGCGCCAAGCTGGCACTCATATGTCAAGGATAACAGCAAACTAGTTCGAAAACTGACTAGTGCACAGCGTAAGATGGCCATACGAGTTTGCAGTGCGTACAAGACGGTGTCATCAGAAGGAGTGGATGTTATAGCAGATAATCCTCTGATAGAATTCCTAATACAGGAAAGGTGGGAGAAATACTCAGGACAGAACCACGGCGTCTGCAAATGTCATAAACAGATGGCAGGTAAAATGGACAAACGGTACCCACATATAGACTGATCCCAAACTTTCAAACATAGATAAATAGATCGCATGGGGAGACGGACTATTACCTTACCCAGGCACTATCGGGGCACGGATGTTTCAAAAAAATACCTGCAAGATAGAGCCAGAGCAGAAACAGATGCTTGCGTATATTGCTGAGGTCAAGATGATGCTGAGCACACACTATTTGCTTGTATGAGATGGAACGATGTTAGACGAAGGTACGTCCAAGAAACAGGTAGACCTTTTACCCTTCCAGCCTTAAGAGACGATCTAGTCTTCGGCAGAAACATTTGGGATTGTGTGTACAGAACGGTGAGAGCGATCATAGAAACGAAAGAGAGATAAGCAAGATCATAAAACCATAAATTATGCAAGAAGAAGATATCCAGCTGTCCCACTGAAGAAATGCGAAATCGGTGCTGGTGAGAGCAGCGAAGTGAGGAGGGGTTTTAGTGAGTATGACCCCTAGGAGGCAGCAGTGGCGGTGCGTGATATTTCAGTTAGCCATATCTTGAAAACGACGCATGGGACCCACTTCACTGTTTAGGTGATGACTATACACCTCTCACAGAAAGGATTTACAGTGAAAAAATCGTCAGCAAAGTTTGCGAAAAAATTTTCAAAAACACTGGAGCACTCCCTGGGTTCTCAGTAACGCTCTGTGGGATATTTGCAGTATATTTTTTTTTCATAATCTAGAAACAAATATAAGTAGACGTTTTTCGATTTGTTACAAAATATTTTTGTTTCAAAAAAGTTATGGCCATTTTAATTTTTGGGAAACAAAATGTTCCTATAAAATTAAAATTAAAATGGCCATAACTTTTAAAAAAAAAAAATATTTTGCAACAAATCGAAAAACGTCTACTTATATTTGTTTCTAGATTATGAAAAAAAATATACTGCAAATATCCCACAGAGCGTTACTGAGAACCCAGGGAGTGCTCCAGTGTTTTTGAAATTTTTTTCGCAAACTTTGCTGACGGTTTTTTCACTATAAATCCTTTCAGTAAGAGGTATATAGTCATCACCTAAAAAATGAAGTGGGTCCCATGCGTCGTTTTCAAGATATGGCTAACTGAAATATCACGCACCGCCACTGGGAGGCAGAGAGTCTCACACTATCTGGCTTATAAGCATGCATTTGTTGTTGTCTGTTAGGATGTCTTCTTGCAAACATCTCCGTCTCCGTAAATGTCAAGCATATCTGTTTATATATGCAAATCTGTTTGTATATTTATAAATTTATTGTGTATATCACTAGAATTATTAAATTAGAAATATAGACCAAAATTTTCAAAAAATAATATGGGGTTATAGTTTGTGTAATTTTGAACGGTTTGACGCATCAATAAACAAAACATTGTTTTTCATGGCATACGCCGTATTGCATTATTATAACGTATGTATTTTGGCGAGGAAATTATAAAAATCTCATGTATGTAAGATTAATGTCCTAACAAGTTACCATTGAAAAGGATAATTTTTTAAACAGGTTATAAAAACATGATGTGCCCGGGGTTTCTTTGTTTAAAATTAATAATTGAAATTAAAAATTCTCCTAATCATCGAATTTTACAGTTTTATTGCAAATCAGTTATTATAAAAAAATATATATATAATTGAATGTTTTATTTTGAATATCTTACTTAAAATAACTTGTAAATTAAAATCACACTTAAAAATCCAAACTTTCTTTTTATTTTTCTGATCTAGTTGCTTATAAAAAATTTGATAAATATAGAATTACTCCAAATTCTGACCCATTTTCAACAGTTAAAACACGAAACGTGTACCTCTTTCAAAAGCGATTGATTGTACCTATCCGGGGTACTAATGTATATATACTTGTATGCTAATATATATTAATAATACTATATAGTACAGAACGAAAACAGAAAGAGGTACACGTTTCGTGTTTTAACTGTTGCAAATGGGATATATGTTATTCATTAGATACTATTCATTATTATTTACAAAAACATGATAACTAAATCATTAATAGCCTTTAAATCGTGTGTTTCATTGATATAAGCAAAAACGGGACCAAGACAGCCATTTTTGTCTTTATTTTTGACAACAATAAATAACTATCGACGGCTTACAATAAATATTAATTATGTAATATTCCTGAGAAATTATTTTATATACTCGATGCATTATATTTTAAAAACCTGTGGAAGAAAGTATAACATTATGTTAATCGTTGTAGCTAGAAGAAATAACGGAATTCAATAAATAAAATAAAGTGTGTTTGTATTGTAAAAATAACAGTAATATTTCAACAGCTGCTACATTTTTATTTCAATTGTGTTTCTGACAACAAATTTCAGTGAATATTCTGACAATGAAATTTCAGAAAATATACTTTTACGCAAAACATTTTTCGTAGCTCTTATAATACCTAATGAAGAAAATGGGAGTAAGAATTCTCACGAACTCCCTCTGTATGTACTTAATGTAACACTGGAAACATTTACATTCTTTCTGGGTGCTTTGAGTAAGATAAAAAAAGTGTTCTCATTCGTTATGTTGCATATTTAATAATGCTCATGCTTTACTAAAAAAAAACGCTCATATAAAACTTACCCATAGAATCATTTCCAAGGCCAACGAATATTCCTGAGGTACTTTGCAAACCGTGCATCATAAACACAGAAGGCTTTTGAGAACCCACATTCGGTATTCGAAATACTGTTAAAACGTATCCATCTTTTGTTTTCACCTTATATTCAATAAAGGGATATCCACTCATTTTAATTATTTCTGGCTAAAAATTAAATATTCTCCTAAATACAAATAATTCTCATAATATTCTAATAACATTATAGGAAAAATTTATTAACAGAAAACAATACCTACTGCGCGTTAACATAGCCCGAAAGATGGAACCTAGCCTCATCAGTAAAAAAAACTTTTTCGAAGACAGCATCGTTATTGTTAAAGTGGTTAATAACCCCTCGCTTTCTACCGTCTTGTTAAAAAATTTATTGGTATAGACTGTCTGTTTTTGACCGAGTGCACTAATTTGTATAATATCATTGCATTGGCAGTGTTATATTTTTGAAAGAGCTCATACTGTTAAAAATTCGTCTAATAAATGTTCTTCATCAGTTGGCGCAAGCTGATAATTTTTTTTATCAACTGATTTACTGATAATTTTGATCCGCACATCTGGTTGACATACCATTAAACAAATGGCGTTTTTCATGGCATACGCTGTTTTGTCGCACGTCGTTGTATCTATTGTATTTTGGCAAGAAAACTCTAAAAAAACTCATTTATGTAAGATTCATGTCCTAATAATTTTAGTACAATTGAATCGGTGTATGCAGAAAAGGTCACTAGTCCAAAAAGACAAATTTTGGGAAATAAAAAAAAGGACACTGTCATATGACATTACTGCATATTATCGGTTCGTTCTCAGCTCATCTTTGCTATAACAGTGTACAGGACACGAGGCCTTTTTACATAGTACCATGAAAGTACCTTCATAGAAGCGTTTTGGAAAAAAAATGAATATGGCCAAAAGTGGACGTGTGACCTTTCTACATACACCGATTCAATTGAAAAGAGGAATTTTCATTAATTTTAAAAAGATAATGTACCCGGGGTATTTCCATTTGAAAAATATGAGGTAAATGTCCTATAAATTAACTGTTCCTAAGTGTTCCTAATTTTACAGTTTTAACGAAAAACAATGTTCAATGTTCTGACTAATGTTCTAAAAATAGAATACATTTATGTATTCCACACACAGCACTCTAGAATTTAATTAAAAATTGAAATTTTGCCAGAATTTTCTAATACAAATTAATTACTCGTATTATCAAAATAATGAATTATCTTCAGACTTCATACTTCCTTAAAATTACACATACAAAGACTTACTTAAAATTACACAAAAATATATAAGGTGCATTTAAGAACAAAAAAATCCTGTTTGTTTCTCAAATCAAGTTGGATATGAAAAAATGTGAAATTGGTCAAAAAACTTCAAATTTGTTTCCCATGTAATTTAAATTTGTTTTTCAGATTCAGTTGGATATAAAAAAAAACCTGAAATTGGTATTGGAAAAAACTCCAAATATCAAACCACATTAATTTAATTTAACAGTGTAATTTTTTAAATAAAAAATTATTTTTTTTTTTAGAATAACAAAATTCCTAATCACCTCTATATACAGTAAGGCATTTATTTTTCGAAATTTTGACGTTAAAATAGTTTTCTGTGCGGTATTAGTACGATTATCTCAATTCCTACTTATTTACAAATGTGAATTAGGTAAGGTTGGGCCATGAAGATAAAGGATAATGAGAAAACACAGAGTATGAAAATAATTAAAATATTTTATATTTATATTAATATAAATTATTAAAACGAAGAAACTGAAATTAATAAATGTTGTATGGTATTTTGTTGAATAATTCGACAAGTGCAAATAGGTGCTCACACTCAATAATAATTTTATGTATCACAAACTAGAAAAAAATATGTCCACGAATTCATTTTCTGCAAATCCATTATATTTGGCATTTTTAAGAAATGTTTAATTTGGTAGGTACTTTTCATTACTAACTAACTCATTTATTACCCAGCTATAATATTGGACACAGCATGCCTTTATTTATTCACATCTAAGTCATGCCCTACCATTAATTCACATTCTTGTTGATTACGAATTTGGGATAGTGATACTAATAACACACAGAAAACTGTTTTACCGTCAAAATATCGAAAAAAAATATACATATTAGAAGTGAGTTGGATTTTTTTTTACTTAAAAAACGATTACTACTAATTTTTTAAATAGAAAATTAGTTGACAACGTGTGGAGTCACATGCAGTAACAAATCACTATTTGTAAGTAATTTTGTAGTGTTTGTTTTAAGTCTAATTTCATCTCTAATTTGTTTTCATTCCTCGTTTCCAAAATAAGGGGAGGTACACTTCACAGTCTCACCCTGTATATAAACTCAGCAAGTCATGAGGAGTCGATAGATGGTGGACTTACCCACTCCCTTACAGTCATATCCAAACTATCTGATATGTTAAATAAATACCAGAATTATCAGTTTCAAACGCCTTTATTATAAAATAATTAAAACTTAAGACAATAATTTTTAAGGTTCTTAACACTGGATTTAAAAAATAAATTGAATTTTACAAACAAAAAACTTTATAATGAACGAGGTCATTTGCTAGTGTTATTACATTTTTAAAAGGTGAACTACTCCTTGTACCAGTAGTGCTTTACTCAACTTATACAAATTTTGTACGACCCCATTTTACACTGATGACATTTTTACCAAACTTTACTCGCTGGACTACTTTTTAAAGTGGTATTAAAGAGCACATTTGAGACACAGGTAACAGACTTAAGTGACTTGGAGAGAATGAACATATTCGATCAATTCAACCTAATAAACTCATAAAGTTCTTCAGGAATTTCAGTGGCGAATGGAATAAACCTTATTTTTATTATTTGCTAAGATTTTTTTTTATAGTTTATTTTCATTGCTATTTAAGTTCTAATGTTTTCGCTGTAGTAAAGATTACACGCAGTTACATTTGGAAATAAAAAGACGATGTTTGTATTACACTTTGTCTGAAAAATAAATTTTTTTGCCTCAAATTCTATTTATTCTATCAATCAAAAATAACTTACGATATCTTTAAAGTCGAATATCTCAATAATTCTAGGTACCTAGTAAGAGAAAGTGCCTAGATAGACTACTTAGAAAATACCTAGAGGTACTTTCTTTACGACACTGTCCGAGAACATACCCTATATATTATGTAATGTAATTACATAACATACAGGGTATATAATTTTCTAGTAAAAAAAAGTACTAAAGAAAGATATTTAATACTTGCCACTTTCATCTCAGCTGCAAAATTATACCAACAGTTTGTGTTGTTCCTCATTGTTAAGTAATCTCTGAAGGTTGGGCATACATTGTTAGGATTTTCTAACAGGGTCAAACCAATCAAATACGATAATATTACCAAATAACTGTGAACAAACATTGTGCGTAGCACTAGATTTTATTAGGTTGACTGTTATATCACTCTCGCAGAAATTTCACTGAATACACGAATTAATATACACGCACATTTTGTAGGCTATTACTTTCTTCTCATTAGAACGATGCGAGTAGCCGCCGAGACAAATAGTTTTATTTTACTTAGAGCACTGCACCATTCAATTACTTCTCAATAATTATTTTACTAATGCCTATTTCCGGTAACGTGCATACATTAAACTTGTTTTTAAATGCATATACACCTGTTATGAGTCCTTAATTCTCAAACTTTTGAACTTTGACTGAAGCTAACGTTTTTGAAAATATATGTATATCGTATTAAAAAAATGCCCACCATTAAAATGAAGGCAGATTAATTCAATATTGGAATGTGAGTCATTATTAAATTACGCAAGCCATACATATGACAAGTCATAATAATGTAGGAAAAAAATATTAATTTATCTAATATCATTGACTACACTGTTGTCACTGACTGTAAACAGAATTTCTAAAAAGTAAATACGTCGCTCCAAATGAAGGAGTATGCAGTTCAAATACCTGATGAACGGTATGAAGTACAGAATGCGCTAATTGTTATCTATCATATTACAGGCATAATAGATCTTTTGTAAATACAACTTTTATAAACATTTTGCACTGAAAATCTGTACCTAAGGAATCATTATTTCCATATACAATTTCACAAATTCCACAATAAAATTTGTTAAAATATAATATCTTATCTAGTCTGCCAACTGTCCAGCCGGTTAAGGCAAGACTCGTCCAAACAATCTTAACTATTACAATAAGTGATCAAACTGTACTCCGTTAACCTCTTGACAGTAAGCCAATCGATTATAAAAACGGTTGATAGCGTTCAAAAAATACTCAGCTGGGATGGCATCGCATTCGTCTAGTATGCGTTGTCGTAATTCCTGTAAATTTTGTGGATTAGTTTTGTACATCCTACCTTTGAGATAACCCTAAAAAACTGATGAAATTGAGTACGTACGACCATAACCTTGACATGACTTCAAGATCACGGTCAAGGTCAAATTCAAGGTCACAATTGCGTTGTCAGGGAAAAATCTTACAATTTTATGAATGTCATTTTTCTCTAGGATACGTATTATCAAACTTTAATGTCTTAGTTGTAGCCTTGAAGCACAAAACCCAGAAATTGTCCGCTCTTTTCATTTCCGGTGTCAAAAATAGGGGGCCCTATTTGATAAAACGGATTTGACTTTGACATAATCTTCGTCATCGTCAAGGTCAAATTCAAGGTCACAATTTAATTGCCAGGGAAAAATCCTACAACTTTTATGAAGGTCATATTTCTCAAGGAGGCGTATTTCTCAAGTTATCCAGCCGTCCCGGAACTTTTGACACGCACTGTGTATCAAATAAATCTACTTAATAAAATAATGTCAGTTTTTGAGGTTGAGAAATGTCATACTTTTAGGTACGTCATTTTTATTGAATCTCAACTTGGACTGAACCCAGTAGATAGAAGTTTATTTATAAGTATGCCGTGATCAACTTTATCGAAGGCTTTCGAAAAATGTGTATATCTGCTCTATCTGTATAACCGCATCCACCTGACCTTTATTGTCAATTTCTTTGCATACAAAGTATGAGAAAATTGACAGATTCGTAACGGTAGATCTGTTGGTAATGAATCCATGTTGAAAATGAGAGATAGTATATATAGCATATAGATAGTAATTGAGGAGTAGATGCGATTGTACATGACTATTTCAAAAACCTTTGAAATAGTCATGAAAGTTTGATAAGATGGATATTCCATGATAATTTTCAATTCTCGAGAGATCACCAGTTTTAAATATCGGGCACAGTTTTGCAAGTTTCCATTTGTTTGGGAAAATCTTCGTCTGCAAAGATAAGTTAAATAAATGACATAATGGTTCAGCTAGAATATCGCCACAGTCTCTTACAATGAAAGATGGAATTAGGTCAGGTCCTGAAGTCATTTTGTTTTTGAATTTTTTTGTAGCCTGATTTATTTCATTAACTGTTAAAGTTTCAATGTGAATAATGTCATTATAAAAACCATTAGCATCATCGTTCATAACTATATCATTGTCTGAACACGTATATATTATATATTACCGAAAAATTCCGCAAACGCGTTGACAATATCTTATATTATATCAATAGTATATATTATATATTGAATATATAATATATAGTGTAATAAAATTTGCCGTTCTAAAATTATATGCTTTTTAAGTTTTGTTTGTGCTGAAATTATTGATGATGTTTAATGCATACTCAATTGATACACATAATGCAGGATGGTATACATCTTCTGAAACGAAAGGAACAGTGTCATGCAAAATCTCACACTGCATATTAGAGAATACTAGATCTAAAAACCTACCGCTTACGTTTGCTATACTGTTCCAGTGTGTTAAGTTGAAAAAGTTATTATCATTAATATCGTAATTTGGATTATTAAAATCCCCTAAAATTAAAACATTCTCATTATACAAAAAATAATTAATGGTAATTGTTCAAAAGCCTTAAGAAATTGCTCATAACATTCTAAGGTGGTTGTTGGAGGAATATATATATATAACCAGAACAAAAAGTGAACTCTCACTATTTGTACATTTACAGCCTACTATATCTATGTGAGGAAAATTAGAGTCAAATAAAGAAAGATCTAGTTTCTCACTTTTTACTCCATTCTTAGATGCCAGTAGTACACCTCCTGTTGTAAGATTTGTGTGGTTAAGTCTACGGTCACACTTATAAACGTTATAACGGATGTCCTAAAAGTTTTGGCACAAAATTTATGAACTTAAATCTTAACAATAATAAAATAATATCAAGTCGCCTTTGGTAACAAAAGATTGTTTACTTTGTTGACTGTCAGTCGAGGATTATTTATTTTGAAGTTTATGCTTTCAAATGTCGTATAAATTAGAAATAAGAAAAAGTATCTATAACTTAGTTGGGCGGGTACCCAAAGCTGAAATATTTCGAATATTCGAGAATGAAAATATTTCTCGCAGAAACATTTATCGAACAATAGCGGAGTGCGAGCAGGAAATACCTTGTTTGAACCTTCCTAAACGTGGAAGACCATGAGTATTTACTGCACAGAAGGAAGAGCGGTTGGTAAGAAGAGCAAGAAACCAAGTTGGGATGTCATCAAGGACACTGTCTCGTCAATATGAGACTTCTAAGAGTACGGTATCGTTGACATTGAAGAGGAATGGTGTGAAATATCGTAAAAGACGTAAGTCCCCAAATACACTCAAGGGCAGCTTCTACGTATACCAAGATGCTGCCGTCAACTGAGACGGGTCTACTTTGCCGATGGCAAGATCATTATTTTAGACGACGAAAAGTATTTCACGTTGGCTAACTCCGAAATGAAAGGAAATGATGGGTTTTATACAAATAACCTAGAGGAATGCCCTGACAATGTAAAGTTTAAGACTAAAGCAAATTTGCCGATAAAATCCTTGTCTGGTGCGCAATTTCTAACAGGGGCATATCCCGACCTTTTGTGGGAAGAGTGAGAGGCGAAGCTTTGAACAGTCAGATATATTGTCAGGTATGTATATTGAGAACTGTCTTTCCAAATTGCTCCAGTTTGTCCAAGAACATCATGCTGAGGATGATATCATGTTTTGGCCGGAATTTAGGGATAGTATATGCATTTCGACAGAGGAGGGCCCCCTGAATATAGAAGCACAATTTTTTATTTCAGGAAAAGACTCCTAAAACAGTTATTAATTTTTTTTGTAACCCTATTGTGACATTTTTTAAGTGTCATTAGTGACAGCTGACAATTATTAAGTTTTACAGTTTACATACTTAGTCTATTTAGTTTATACACTAGCTGTTAGTAAAGAATTGTATGGAATGACATATTAAATATTCTAGATGTCAGATGAATTGTTTAGAACATGTAAAAAATATAAATAGTGGTGTTATTGCTAGGATAGAGTGAGTTGTGATTGGAATGTTACAGAGTTAAGATCGACGAACTGTAGAGTTATTAATAAGTGTTTTGAATTGAAGAAGCGAGTTATTAACCCTATTGTTTAGCTATCAATATGCTCGTGAAATGGTGGTGGATGATTTCTATGCTGATCAAGAAGCTAGAGGACAAATCGGTGGCCCTGGAATTCATGTCCAAATTGACGAATCGAAATTTGGACGTCGCAAATACAATCGTGGACGTTTAGTTGAAGGACATTGGGTTCTAGGGATCGGTGTTGAACACATTGAGGACTTTCGTATGGTCGTATGTTCTGAAAATTGCCGTAGCGCTGCTTCGCTTATACTTATAATCGAGCAACATGTGGCCCCTGGTTCTATAATCTGGACGGACGAATGGCAGCTTATCTGTCTCTGCCTTCCCATGGTTACTTACATGAAACTGTAAACCATAGCAAGAACTTTGTCAGTAAGTAGATCATTACATTGTAAATATTTTTATATTAATAATTTATATTTATATAGGCCAACTGGTGCTAACACTTAGCGAGCCGAGTCACTTTGGAGGGCTGCAAAAGGCTATTTTCATGGTCGTCATGTTCGTGAAGATGCCTTCGCAGATCATCTTTACGAGTACCTTTGGCGGTGATGGAATTGCAAACATAAGCGCGATCCCTTCGAAGCTCTTCTGTGCGCTATCCGCCGTTAAAATGCTGACTTCCGCTGCCAATTTTCTTATTGCATTCTGATTTACATTTTGAATAATATTTGATATATTTCTGTTGTATCGCAGTTATTAAGTTTATACAGGATAGGTTAGGTTACGTTATAGTCGGTTGTTATGTTGTTAATATTGTAGTTTCTGGGCGCCATCTATGATATACCTTGCTAAGTAAAAGTTCTCATAGACTTAACATGGAATATAAAAAAAATTATAACTTTTTTAGGATTCGTTTCCTGAAAAAAATGTTTGTGCCTCTATGCTCAGGGAATCCTCCTCTATCGAAATATATATATATATTGCCCTTAAATTTATTCATCTTTCTAAACCAAAGTCTTACCCGGAAAGTTTATGACAGAGGCTGGGAAGCCCAAAACGAACAGCAACTAAGACGTCGAATTTTTGAAAAATTGAGAGAAATTGACTTGAATTCCGTCCAGGACCTCATGAGAGACATCCGAAGAAAGTTGGGTCTGGTAGAGGAGTATGGGCCGCTTCACATAATTTGATAGTATAGTTTAGTTAAGCATTAAGATGTAGTTTATGATAAATAATTGATGTTTCAATAAATCTGTTCATTAAAAAAAAACTGCTATAAATATTTTGTGCCAGAACTTTTAGGACATACGTTATTGAGCTGGAAATAGTTCACTATTTGCTATATCGTCTTTCAGCCATGTTTCACTCAATGCAATGACATCATATTCAGATTCCGAAACAGCGGCATAAAAATGCTGAACTTTGCTTCTTAATCCCCTGACATTTTGATAGTTGACTAACACATTCTTAACACTGCTTGGCACTTTTAGTTTAAAGAGGACAGAATTCTAGGTTGTGTCCTCTGTATCCTCTCCTCTGTATGTCTCCTCCATTGTAATATTATATCTTGCAATTTGCTTCACCTTGATTTCTACGTTCATCCAGTTCCTTTTTAAGCGATTTATAATATTCAATTTGTCTTTTAGTGCGATCATATGATAAAGAAACATTATTAAACTCTCTGATCTTACTTAAATTTTTAGCATTTTTTATAATAGCGTGAACTTGTTTTTCACTATTCAGTGTTACCTTAATGGGACGTGTTTTTGTAACATCATATTTTCCCATCCGAACTAAGTTGATATTATGTACTAGGGCTAGAACAAAATTCTCGGATACCGACCGTCTTCCAGGCGGCCGCGTATCGGTATCCCGTATTCCAGGTGGCCGCGGCCCGGCCAGCGCGGCGGGGGGCGACTGCGACGCGAAACAGGTTCCGTATTTATTTAGTCCTTGAAGGTCGCGCGCCTGTAATTGTGCATTACTAATTGTTATACTTAATTGATATTATAACGATGGTTAAAACGCCTGCCCCATTTGTTTATCAATTAAAAAAAATATTGTGCAGGGTTTTCCAGATTTAAGTGTTAAAGCTACCACTGTGTACTGTGAAATATGCAAGTGTTACTTACATGTTTACAGAAAAGGACAATGTGAAAAGCACGTAATGTCGGTAAAACACCGAGAAAATAAAAGAAATGGAATCCCAAGAAGTGACTTCCTATATGAGGACGACGAGGTGTAAGAGTGTGACAACAGATGCGGGAAAAGTAAGAGAAAACAATATTACTTAATAAGTCACTATTCACTGCAGCATGCATACTCAAGTTCGACCCTGGCATGTACCATTTGGTTCTAGCCCTATTATGTACATCTTCATTTGGAAATATGGATTTAATAATGTTTATTACATTGCTCTTTTTGAGAGTTCGTTGACGAGGTTTGTACTGGTTTGTTATTGTTTAGGTTGTTATTGGTTATTGGTTACAGGGATAGGCAAATGTTCTGGACCTGCTTAATTATAGGCAAACAAAAAGTGATAGGGAATCGTCCATTTTTGTGTCATAACTTTTTTCTGTATTGTTTTTTAACACTACAAAAATATTAGCAATAGGTATAGCACAGTTTTTTTTAAACTTTTTTACCTCCTTCTATTCTTTCGAATATTACTTTAGCATATTCGATCAATGATGTTATTAAAAGTGTGACACTTGGATATGATGTTTATGGTCTTTATGACTAGGGTTCGAAAAGTTTTCTCTCACGCATGGCAATCTGTATGCAGCGCTCCCGCACGGGACCAGTGTACTACCGCGCATACGTAAATCCCAGGCAGGGTCGGTCAGTGGCGTACATATGCAGGAGCAAGAAATACACGCGTATTTAATTTACAAAGTGCTTGAAAATACGGTTTACCATACTTTAATTATTATAGAGTTTTATAGTGCCGACCCTACGTTATGAAACACATTTCCGGACCCTATTTATGACCTATAAGACCCATATAACCTTGGAATACAACTCACATGGAATTAATGATCTATATAACTTTTGACATTTATGACCTTGATGACCTGAATGACTTTTATGACTCGTATGACTTATTTTAGTTATGGATATGGAAGTAAAAATAGGAGTAGAGACTTGATAAATATGATCTTTGAATTTATCTACCTCAAAAACCTATAAAATGACACGTCACATGAATATATTTATTAATTCACAGCATACAACAAAACAACCGCACCCTCCTCTCGTATGTACAAAAAAAAACACCATCAGGTAAATGAAAATATGAATTTATGTTAACATTTGGTTTGGCTACACCATAAGTTTTGAAAAATATTTAATATTTTTCTGATATTTTATTCAAAGGGTATCCCCCCATAAGCATGGTGAAATGCCCCCCTTTTCTTTTATTTTCTTCGCATGATGAAAGTGTTTCTTAGGGCTAATTATGAAAGGTAGACCGAATTTTAGGTCCAACAAATTTTCCTCTCAGCTAGGTATAGAAAAAACCCTGTTTTTTACGTTTTATTTTTTTCTCGGTTTTTAACTGTCGAAAAAAGTCTTCAGAAAATATGATAATTTTATGTAAAAATTTTTTTCAAGCTCATTCAAGATCATTATGACCTCTAAAAAATTATTCAAACTTTAAAAATCCCATATCTTTTAACCAAAAAAAACTTAACTGTTTTTTATTACCTCAAATTTTTTCAGATTTTTTTGAGTGGTGGGTCATGCCCAAAAGTGCGAAAAATCAATTTTTTGTCCGTGAAACGACTTAAAACGGCTTAAAACCTTCATTTTATACTGTCCTGATTTTTTTCTTGCACTAAAAGGACTCATATGACTTCAAACAATTAAAAAATATAAAAAATACTAGTTTCGATAAGTGGAATTTTTTTTTCTTACTATTTTTAGTGAAAATATTTTTTAATTGTTTGAAGTCATTTGAGTCCTTTTAGTGCAAGAAAAAAATCAGGACACTGTGTGTGGAACAGCAGTGAGGAACAGCAGTGTGTGTGGAACGCTTTAAAAGTAACAAGCTGTGTGTAAATCATCAGAGGAAAAGAGTACAATTAACCAGTGTTACTAATAGTAAAAATTATTTTGATGCTATATACGGATTTTCAAACTGTGAGTACACCTTCTGACTATGTTTAATGCACCAACAGTTGTACAATTAAGGAAATACTAATATTGAAATAGATAGAGAGTATTATACATTACAACAGTAATGAATCACTGATAAGAAGTTAAACGAAGTTTTACTTCTGTTTTTTGCTTTTATGATATCAGTTATATTTAAAGGAACCCATACACTCACAGATGGTTAATATGTCAAAGTAGAAATGGCCGAATTTAGTGAACAACAAAAGGCTTTCATGAAAGATCTATTTAACAAATTAAATACAACAATTAATGATAAAGCAGCTGAAATCAGGGAAGAGTTTAAGCTACAAATTAATACGCTAAAAGAGGAGGTGAATAGTATTAAAAAGAATTTCGAGGATAAAATAAATAACGTAGAACTTGCTGTCACTCATAGTCAAACAAAAATACTTACCCTCGAAAGAAAAATTAGAAAGAACAATTTAATAATTTTCGGAGTAACAAATACCGAAGATAATATAGACTCCGTGATAAATATACTAAGTGACAACTTACAAGTACAAAGCAGGCCAGGCGATTTCAACGACGTCTATAAGTTAAACAATAGAAGGAGTACTAACGAACAACCCATTGTGGTAGAACTCACTTCGTACCAAAAAAAACTAGAGATTCTACAGAAAAGCAAGAAGTTGAAAGGCAAAGGCATATATATTTCCGCAGACCTCTGCTGGGAGGACAGACAACGGAACAAAATATTACTTAAACACCAAAAGGAATACAGAGCCAAAGGTGAAGTAGCTTATATTAAGTCGGGTAAATTAATTGTGTCCAATATACCTTACACCCTCGAGCAACTGCAGAAGCAAGAAATATCAAACGAACACGAAGAAGAAGGAACAAATACAACAACACGGCAAAAAAGACAATTAGGAGAAACGGAAACACAGCAAGAACATAGCCAGAAAAGAAGTAAACAACAATCAAGTGACTCATCTACAACCCAGACCGCAACTAAAATTGTGACGCGTTCCAAAAAAATAAATTAAAAAAATACTCTCTTGTATGTGTGCATGTATATGTCTGTAGCTGTGTAAATAGGAGTATGCATATTGTACGCATGTGCATGCACGGATTATATGTATATACAGTTGCCTAAAAAAATTATTGCATAAAAAAAAATATACAGGTATTACGTTAAACAAAAAAAATGGATCAATATATAAGGGATTTTGACTATGATCCCATTGTCACAGAAAAAGTTGAAAATGCATATGAAGCTAATGAAGTGCTGAAAGTAAATAATAAAGTATGTAACTTTAAAATAATACATAATAACATTAGAAGACTGCCAAAAAATATTGATGAATTTAATGTCTTCTTGCACCAGTTTGATTCAAATTTCGAGTGTATTGTATTAACTGAAACATTTAAAATTCCAGACCTGAGTTTATTTAATATAGCAGGCTATACCACGATATATAACGAAGGTAACGTGAATAAAAACGATGGCATTGTTATTTACATAAAAAGTGACATACAATTCTCACATGAAATCCTACAAGTCGGTTCCATCAAAATAATTAATCTCAAAGTAACATATTTAGGTAACAAAATTAGAATATTAGCCATATATAGACCTCCGAGTACATGTCCCTATGAATTTAATGCAGGGTTACGGGAGATTTTAGAAACACATAAGGTCAATGCTGACTATCAGTTGCTTATTGGCGATATTAATATAGACATTTTCTCCGACTATGAGTATGCAGAAGACTATAAAAACTTACTAAGTGAACATGGTTTCATTTCTGTGATTAACTGTTATACCAGAGTGCAAGCTAATGCCCAGTCGTGTTTAGATCACATATTCGTCAATACATTAGAAAATATAAATGATTTCATATTACCTTTATTGATATCATCAAATATAACTGATCATTACATGACAGTGATACAAATTGTTTTAAGTAAACATCTAACTGATACATGTATGAAGAAAAAAAATACAAAAACATATATAAACAAAAAAAGGCTGAAGTCTGAAATATCTAAAATTTCCTGGAACTCCTTGTATCTCTGTGGTGATATCGAATCTGCAACAAATAATTTTATTGGTCAGATTAAATCAATTCTTGAAAAATGCACAGTTATAAAAAAATTACAAAAGAAGGAGATAAAACGAAAAGAATGGATAACAAGCGGGTTAGTGACATCAATTAACAGGAGAGATAAAATGTACGCGGAAACACAGAATGATCCAGATAATGCAGAATTACTTACGAAATTCAAAAAAATATAGAAATACATTGAGCGCATTAATAAAAAAAGCAAAAATAAATTATTTTAAAAAACAAATTGATCAACAATGCCAATCTTCCAAAGTACTATGGAATGTTGTGAAAAAATTGTGCCAAAATCATAAAATAAACAATAGTATAAGCAAAATTAAAAGTAATTTAGGGGATATTTTGGAAAACTCTGTGGATGTCGTAAATACTTTTAATAACTTCTTTTCTGATATTGGCAAAAACCTTGCAAGCAAAATAAAAGCACAAACACCTCCAAATGAAAGTAAGAACCGTATGGTAAATTCTATATATCTTTTACCAACCACTCCGAATGAAATTATAAACGTCATCAACGAATTAAAAAATAAAAAGACACCTGGCATAGACAACATCAGAACAGAGGAGCTAAAAATAATAGCACAAGAAATCGCGGAACCGTTAAGCTATTTGTTTAATAAAATTATTGGAACCGGTATATGCCCTACTTCATTTAAAGTTGCCGTTATTAAACCAATTTATAAAAAAGGGGATAAATTGAATGTAAGCAATTACAGACCTATCTCATTAATAAATACTGTGGCAAAAGTTTTTGAAAAAAATATTGAAAAGCCGAATTTTAAGTTTCTTGAATAAGTTTCAACTACTGTCTAACTTACAGTTCGGTTTCCGAGAAAAAAGATCTACACAGGATGCTATAGCGTGTCTAACTGGTAATATTTATAAAGCTCTAGATGATGATGAAGTATGCCTATCAGTTTTTATAGATTTAACTAAAGCCTTCGATACTGTGAGTCATGGTCAATTGTTTGAAACTCTGGAGCAAATGGGGTTTAGGGATAATTGTCTGAACCTAATAAAAAGTTACCTAACAAACCGGACACAATGTGTTAAAATAGAAAATACATATAGTGAGTTTCGGACAATTGAATATGGTGTACCACAAGGAACCGTTCTAGGCCCTATATTTTTTATCATATATATCAACAGTCTATTTTCACTATCATCTAAGGCAAAAATAATTAGCTATGCTGACGACACGGCGTTGTTCTATAAAGATGCATCATGGGTAAAACTTAAAAATACAGTGGAAACGGACCTCAAACTAATTCAGAGATGGTTTGATTCTAAATTGCTTACGTTAAATTTAGAAAAAACTTATTATATTGCGTTTTCATTAACAAATGCTTCTAGACCAAATTACAATAATTTAAATATAAATAACAAAAATATAAAGGCCGAAAATCATATTAAATATCTAGGCATTGTAATAGATAAGCACTTAAGGTGGGATTATCACGTAAAATATATATGCGATAAACTTAGAGCAATTCTCTTTAAATTTAAATTGTTATGACTTCTTGTACTTTAATTGTGAATAACCAATTGAACAAACTTTACATCAGATCTTTAACAATTTCAACATAAATTACATTATAATATCTCTACATTTGTTAACGCTATGTTCTGTCAGCCGGATGACAGGTCACTGGTTTTGCGATCACCGCCCCCTTAGTTCGTTAAGTTCGGTGCGCTCCACAACTTGACCAGATCGGTTTCAATTAAGCGCGAACATGCCCCCCACCTTGAAAGAAAATAGAACCTTTCAACTAGAGAAAACACTGTCCATGACATCGTTACACTTCACTCTGTCTCTGGGATCACATCCACCGGTAGTGGGCATATCTTGGCAAATGACCTCTTGATGAATCCGGTATTGGTCTTTAAGGTGGCTACCCTGACGACACCATCTCGGCCTGCATGAATGACTTCCACTCGTCCCAGCTTCCATCTCATTGGCGGCTGATTATCTTCTTTTACAAGAACTAAAGAACCTAACTTCAACGAATCATGATGTACTTGGTTCTTTGCTGAAGTTCGTTGACATATTCCTTGCTCCATCGGTCCCATATATGCTGTTTTATTTGCAACAAATGCTGATAGAGGGAGAGGCGGTTAACTGGCAGTTCTCTCGCATCTTTCTCTGGTATGCAGGTTAAAGGCCGTCCCACCAAAAAGTGCGAAGGGGTTAAAGGAGTGAGGTCGAGAGGAGAATCGGAGAGTGGGGAGAGCGGTCTGGAGTTCAAAATTGCCTCAATCTCGACTAATAAAGTGTAAAGTTGCTCAAAAGTAAAAATTACGTCCTTACACACGCGTCTTAAATGATGTTTTAAGCTTTTTACTCCCGCTTCCCAGAGTCCGCCAAAGTGCGTAATTTAGCCGTAAAAAATTTTATTTATTTATTTTTTTCATCGATACAATACTTCCACTCCACTACGTGGATGTGAAAGTAGAATTAAACTGTTTTATTGTCCTATTTAAACTGAATATAAATTACCAAAATACGTGGTAGGCGTGTGTCAACATTTCTTCGTGTCGTCTTCGTTGTCTACAAAGTATTTGGCATTTGTCTAATGTTAAGTTAGTAAGTTAATTGTGTGTAATTCACATGCATTGTTCATTTTAAAAGTTTAAAAACCCTAGCAAGCGCTTAGAAAAATAAATTGAACTCTGTACCCAACTACTTATTAACTTACAAAAACACATACTTTGTAAAATGCAATTAAAAGAAATATTAAAGAGACACATGCCTACCATGCGTTTTTACTAATTCATATTCACAGTTTAAATAGGACAATAAAACGACTTTAATTTTTTTTCCTTGATAACCGTTGCATATTCCAAAAATAGGAAGAGGTAAAAAAGTTTTTCAAAGGCGTGTACTATATTGTGCACGATACACATATAAAAGTTACGACACAAAAATGCATAAGGGTTGCTTTTTCAACCCCATATGGATCCAGAAGAAAAATAAAAAGATATGCCAAGATAATAGATGTATATATAAAGAAGACACCAAATCTCAAATTATTATGGTATTTCGTTATTGAGATAAAAAATTACAAATTTATTTTTAACTCGCCTTTTACAAGTATGTGCGAATGAATTTACAGGAAGGGCTCTAATTGAAAGAAGGGCTATATTATGAAAGACCACCTTTAAATTCACCTGTAAAGTACACCCTTTAAGGGTTTTAATATAATTATGGGACACCCTGTATAAATTACTAATGATTTGTTTCTTACTAACTAATTCGAAAATACTAATAACGTTCCCAATATTCATCAGTACACCACTATACGCTTTCAGAGGAATGGATATTGCATACTTACATACATACATATTTATTTAAGTACGTACGTATTTTAAAATACATAATTTAAATTATTTACTTCCATTCCAATTACAACAAAATCAGTGTATTTTAAAATATTTACAGGCATGGAAAAGATATCGGGTACAAGGTTCGTCACCGACGCAACATTTTGTAACAAACAGTGCAACTCAAGCTGACAAAATAAAAGTAAATAAGATGGTAACCGACAGATATACGGGGTGGTTCATAAGGAATAATAGTATGTGTATAGTCCAGCAGCATATTTTTGTAGTCAAAATATGTAGTGTGGTTTAACCAAAGTTACTTTAGTCCAATATTGTTAATAATACAGGAAGTCAAAGTTGAGGAATAAAATAGAGATACCATCACGAAACTAGAGATTTGTTGTTTTTTTTTTTAAGGTGAGGAATTTCAATTTGGTTATATTTTTCAGATAACTAGTAGAGGGCGCCACCTATGACATACCCCGCTTCTTTAAAACTGGATAATTTTTGGTGGCTGATGATATGATATAAATTTATATATTAGAAAAATAAATTCCTTTTTTTTTGACGTAGAAAATATGTACTATGAGGTGGATAAGTGTAATCGTTTTCAAAATAATCACATTTGAAATTCTCAGTATAATTAGATGCGTGCATTTGATTCATAATTGAATGTTATTGATCATGAATTGAATTAATTAATTTTTATATGCACTAAAAATGATAAAATAAGGTTTTCTATTGTAGTACATTTTTTAGCTCAGCGTAGTCAGCATACAGTAGTTTTTTTTTATATTTCTATTTTTATATTATACGTTGTAGTCTTGCCAGGTACTTCTACATACACGTAATTAATGGAAGTATAGTATGAAAATTTGTGGTGTTGCCTACATATCGCACTATGAGTACAAGACTATCGTAACTTAAAAAGAGTAAATAGTGAGATAATGCATATTTTATTCTATGTTAATTTTTTATTTTGCTACCATATGGGATCAAATAATGTTACAATGGTATTGTAAATCATAAGAGTTGAGGTTAGTTCGAAGCTCTTAACCCATTATTTTGGCAATATGATGTATATTATAATGGTTTTGATATTTGAAGTTAAGAGTTTAAGTCTTGCGCGATAGTAATACTCATAAATTGCCATGTACATTAGCATTATGTGATTCCCTTACAACAGTAATTAAAACGTATTTATCATATACATGTTATATCGATTTTCGATATAATGATTTTTTAAAAACAATTTTTTTCTTGTTTCACTTTTTTATTTTAGTTTTACAATTTTTTGTTTCAAATTACAATTGTTTAATTTTGACCGAGAGTGAGCCGTTGCCGAATAGCACTAACTGGCTAACGAACGAACGCGTCTCACGACTTTTCTAAAACTGGTCTGACTTCAGAACTAAACTATCAGTACAGGCGTTTGTTGATGCAAGCTTAAGCCTTTTTTATAACTTCCTAGATGCTGATCTTTTCAATAGATTTCTTGGAGACGTTTATCGTATTCTTACAGGTTGGCAGTTCTTGCATTAACAGACAAAGGGCCTTTGTTTCAGCGTTGAGATAAGACGTGTAGCTAAAATTGTATTACGTTTCAAGATAAGGGAAATATAAGCTTATCTCAACCTCGAATGTTATCTTATGCAACATTGTTGCTTATTTGATTATACTGGGTGTTATATTCTTATATAACAACTCCCCCTATTATTAAAAGTTGGTGTTATATGTACAGCAACTTTTAACAAAGCGAAATATTTTTAAATATGAAAATACAAAATGTAGGATATGAAACATTTAAAATTGTAAAATTAATATGTTGAACATAATTAGTAAAAGGTTAAATTGATTATTGATTAAATCAAAGTCTTACAATTTCTTTTCACTTGGTTTTAGTACACTGGCACTGAACTAAACTGATTTTTTAATTAAATTCGATGTCTTCTTCTTCTGGGACAGCGATGTTTTCGGGACGAATGGATGGTCTCCTTCTGGGTAGTAATGAAGAGAAACGCAGCTTGCTGAATCTTGAGGGTCCTGGTGGAGGTGGTGGAGAATTTGAAAAGGCGATGGCTAGTCTCCTTTTTCTTTGGCATTTACAAAAAATGTAAAGGATAATAAAAGTAATTATTAGAATGATGGTAAAATAGGTAAACCATGAAATGTGTTTGGTGACAAAAGGTTCGTTGATTAGGTCGTCGAGGGTTTTGGAATATTCGTCTAATTTGTGCTTGGCAATATTGAGGTCTTCAACGTTGAGGTCGTTTAGTTTTAGAGGTTGTAATTTGGGGATTTGAATGTTGTCTGGGATATCTTCACAACAATCAAAAGGGATTAGAATCTGATGAGGGTCGTAGTTAGCGACGGTGACGTCATTGGAATCGGCTTGAACTTTTGTTGCTCCGATGAATGCGGTACATCCAGGTTGTAGCTTCAGGATGGAATTTTTGAAGATTAATTCGGTTCTTGAATTTATACTTCTGCAGTTGACTGTGACTTGAAGAGGTTCTGGATTTATAATAAGCCAGGTGGTTGGAGTTAGCTGTTGGACTTTGTATCCTTTTGCGAAAATAACAGACGTTTGACAGTTTTCTGGAAGAGTCCTTAGGTTTTTGAGTATTTGAGCTTCGCATATGGCGTTGTCATCAATTGGATATCCGAATAAATTTGAACAAATCCTTGTGCCGGGAAATAATGGTTTGCATGTGTTTAAATCCGACATAGCAATGTACATCAAAGAATCGTCATCACGCGCGATATATTTTTGAGAAGTTGACAGTACATGATATAAACCAGTTCTGTTGTTTAAGATAGGAATTGGGAAAATTCTGAATAAGGTGTAGCGTTGTTGGTCGATTAAGGGTATTTTTAATACAAATACTAAATTTGAATTTGTTTGGAACGCTTCTAATTCAATAATATCTAGATATTTTGCTACATTGGATAATTTGATTATAAGAGGTAAATTGTTTCGATGTAAATTTTGAGAAATTTCCTGAAGTGAAGTTATCAGGTTTTCAGGATTAATGATTGAAGAATGTATTATTTTTAGTCGCGCAAATGTTATTGAATTCAAAACATTATTTAACTGATCTTCGATATACAGATAACTTTCCATGAGCAGTTCGCATTTTTCTAAAAATTTAAGTTTGGCTTCAATTATTTTTATTTTATCTGCCGTTTTGTAGATTGAATCTGAGATTATTTTAATGTCATTGTTAAATGTGACCTCATCGATTTGTAATTTTTGTATGGTTGTGTTAAAGTTTTTGATAACACTTGTGGTTACCGATATTTGATTTTTCAATAAGTTTTCTAATTGGTGTTCATCATTTGTTAATTTGTTAATGCAATTTGCATAATATTCGCCATCTTCTGAATCTAAATTTCCTGTTATTGATTTGAATATTGTTCCGATGCCATTTAGAATTCCACGTTTGTAACGTTTCGTATCAAAGTTGATTTCTTGTAATTTTTCTTCGATTGATCTCGAAATTTGTGTTAGTAAGCTAACGTGTATTTTTACTTGTCCCTTGAATAAATTCATGTTTTCAAAATTTGGTTCGATTGTTTTTATTAAATTTTCTAATATTTTTTCATTGTGTTCGAATGCGAGTTGTAGTGCAGATACATTTTTGTGTACTAGCAGTGTCCATTTTTTGTTTGTAATCGTGATTTGACTGTCTTGATGGTAATATATTCCGATGGTATTGTTGATAGGTGAAATGGTGTATTGTGAAATTGCTGTTCCGATCAGCAGGAGTATCCTGAAAGTAAATTTAGCTTTCAAAATAGGGTTTCATTCTATCGAAGTTTACTTTAGTTTTTTGATTTGTTTCGGGATTTAAAAGAATTGCTGAATTTTGAAAGGTTTCGATAATTTCGAAAGGACCGTTAAATTTGTTTTTCAATTTGTCCTTAATTTGAGATTCTTTTATGTAGACTTTATCTCCGATTTTGTATTGTGGAATATTTTGTGATATGTGTTTGTCAAATCTGGTTTTAGCTTTTTCTTTTTTGTAAATTTGTTTTTGTTCGAGCGATTTTGTAGTAATATGAAATTTTGTTATTTAAATCGCGTACGTATTTCGAAATTAATTCTTTTTTGGTTGTATAGCGTTTCAGGAGGACGACTAGACGTATGTCCGAAGATTAGTTCGTATGGTGTGAAACCGTGAGTTTTGTTTACTGAATTGTTATAGCATATAACAGCGTATGGTATGACTGTTAATGGATGTTCATTTGGATTTTCTAATAAGTTCACTCTAATCATTTCTAATAGTGTAGCATGGAATCTTTCGACTGATCCATTACTTTGAGGATGGTTAACGCTTGAAAATGTTAATTTGATGTTGTAAAGGGAACATAAATCTTTTAAAAGTGTGTTGTCGAATTATTTTCCGTAATCACAATGTATGCGAAGAGGTGTACCATAATGTTGGAAATAGAGTAAAAGAGTGTTTACTGTCGATTTAGCTGATTTGTCTTGAAGTGGATATGCTTGGGTGAATTTTGTTAATTCGTCTCTTATTGTTAGGACGTAATTTCTAGTTGGGATTTCTAAAATGTCTATATTGATTCTTTCGAAAGGTGTTTTTGGTGTTTCTGTTATTACAAGAGGGTTGCTTAGATTTTTTCTTAAAATTTTGGATTTTTGACAAATTTCACAATTTTGGATGAATTTCTCTACGTCTTTGGTTAAACCTTGCCAATTGTATTTGCTTTTGATTCTTCTTATTGTTTCGTTTATTCCGCGATGGAGGTTTGCTTTTCCTACATGATATTGTTCTAAGATTATTGGAATTTGATCTTGGTCGGGAATTTGAATTAAGTTTTGGCAAATAGTTAATTTTAATTCTTTTCAGAAAAAAATAAATGAAAGCATTTCTAGAATGGGTAGGTCTAAATTGTTTTCGACATAATATGTTTTTGAATGATCGAAAATATCTTTCTCTCTGTAGAGTGTTATGAACATGGTTTCGATTATTTCGTCTGGGTCAAATGGTAATAAGACGATGTAGTATTTTCTATTTTTGATTGTTTTACTTGTGACGACATTTATTTTGTTATAACAAAAATTTGGATTTTCCTCAAAAATGTCTTCGATTATTTTGTAATGTAAATCTTGTAATTTGTCTTTTTTGGAAAAATGTTATTATATCTTTATGTGATTTGTCTAATAATTGATCATTTGTAAAATTGATTTTCGAGTAGTCAATTAATGATTGTGTTTTATATAAGTTTACAAAAGTATCGAGTTCTTCTAAGATTGTTTCTGGTGAGATTTCAGTTAAATCTGAGGTGTTAGATTCGTTATCTGAGTTCGAGGTGAAAATTTTGTTTTGTAATTCTGAACATTTTTGGAAATGATTGATTTTAATTCTTGAAAGGGCATCTGCATTTTTGTTAATTTTACCGGGTTTGTATTCAATTTCGTAATCGTACTCTTCTAGTTTTAAACGCCAGCGAGCGAGGCGACTTCCTGGGTCTTTTATTGAAAATAACCAAGTTAATGGTCTGTGATCCGTAATTAATTTGAATTTTCGTCCGAAAAGATAGGGTCTGAAATGTTTGACTGACCATACTATGGCGAGAAGTTCTCTTTCGATAGTTGAATATCTGGTTTCGGCATGACATAAGGTTCGTGAGGCATAAGCAATTGGAAGATCTTTTCCGATTGGGCCTTGTGATAAGACGGCTCCTATTGCGTATGAACTTGCGTCAGTTGTTAAAATAAATGGTTCATCAAAATTTGGATAGATTAAAATTGGTGAAGAGGTTAATAATTCTTTTAATTGATTAAATGATTTCTGACACTCAGAATCGAAATTAAATGTGATATCTTTTTGAAGTAATTTTGTCAATGGTTTAGCTAATTTTGCAAATTGAGGAATGAATCGTCTGTAATATCCTGATAGTCCTAAAAATGATTTTATGTCCTTTTGATTTTTTTGGTTCTGGGAAACTTGCGACACAATTAATTTTTTCGGGGTTTGGTTTTACTCCGTCGGGTGTGATTATGTGACCTAAATATGCAACTTCTTTACGTAAAAATTCGCATTTGTCAGGTTGAATTTTTAAATTTGCTTTTCGTAAACGTTTAAATACTTCTGATAATCTAGCAATGTGTTCGTGAATGGTTGGTGAATAGACTATGATGTCATCCATGTATACGAGACATCTTTCGTTTTGAATACCTAATAAAATATTATCCATAACTCTTTGAAATGTAGCTGGTGCATTTTTTAATCCGAACGCAACACGTAAAAATTCGAAATGTCCGTTCTCTACTGAAAAAGCTGTTTTTGGAATATCTTTTGGGTCAATTTCGATTTGGTGAAAGCCTGATGCTAGGTCTAAAGTAGTGAAGTATTGGCATTTTCCTAATTGATCGAGTAAATCTGAAATGTTTGGAAGAGGGTATTTATCTCCTACGGTAACTTCATTTAGCTTACGGTAATCAACGACTACGCGCCATTTTTGTTTTCCGGAGGCGTCCATTTTTTTTGGGACAACCCATACAGGGGACGACCATGGTGAAAGAGATGGTCTTATTATACCTTGTTGTAACATTTTTGAAATTTGTTGCTTTACTTCATCTTTGTGAATTTGAGGGTAACGGTACGATTTAGTGTAAATAGGTTTTGCGTTTTCTGTGTCTATTGAATGTTTAATTTCGTTGGTAAAAGTTAAATTATCTCCTTCCAGATAGAAGATATCTGAGAAATTTAAACAAAGTTCGGTTATTAAATTTCTTTCTTCGTCGTTTAAATGTTCGAGTCTCAATTGATTTTGAATTTCTGAATTTCTGTCAATAGGGAATGATGAATCGGGAGGTTCATCAAAATTTTGGCAATTTATTGAAATATTTTGGATTGGTTCGAGTTCGATGTCCGAAAAATTTATTGATTTTGGAATAGCATTTGCGTTGAGGACTGTTGAATAAAATTCTCCTTTGTTATTAATTTTGACAATAGCATTTGGTAATCTGACTTTTTCTTTTTCTTGAGCTACCAGTATAGCTTCTGTGTTGGTTAGGTTGCAATTAAATTTAAATATTTGTTCGGTACGAGGTGGAATTGAAATGTTGTTTTCAAATTTTGTTTGAAATTTTGGAACTTTTTTGTTTTTTGAGGGTTTTCCTGTTTTTCCGAGGTTTCTTCTACTTTAAATAAAGGAATGGTTTTGAAATTTGTGATTAGTTGTTTGTTTTTTATGTCTATGACACAATTATAATGTTCGAGAAAATCTGCTCCTAAAAGTCCGTCGAAATCGATATCGAGATTATGAATGTACACTTTGTGAGGGTTTCCTGATGTAAATGGGATTAAAACTGATTCTTGTATTAAAACTTTTTGATCTGTAATGCCTTGTATTACTAAATTTTCTGGGGAACGTTGAGAGTAATTTTTTGCATGTTTCTGCTTTGAAAATAGAAAGTCCGGCTCCAGAGTCTATTAAGATTTTGAATTTATCGGTAGCGTCTTTTATGTAATAAAGATTTTTTGAGCTAACGGTTAAAAGTGATTTTTCCGATTTGATTTCTAAAGGAAGATCTGTTCGTCTGCCTGTTTGTTCAAGTGTAGTGTTTGCATTTGGGATTGAATTTCGGTTAAGTTCGGTGTTAAATCTGGCGGTTGGTTTTCGATTGATAAACGCTTGTGAAAATCCTGGTTTTCGTAATGATTGTTTGTATACTCATGTTGGTAATGTTCGTCGTAGTATTGATGAGCTGTATCATCAAATGTATTATGATGTTCGTATTGGTTTTGATGAGCGGTATCATCAAATGTGCTGAAATTTGTTTCGAAATGATTTTGATGAGCGGTATCATCAAATGTGCTATAATTTGTTTCGAATTGATTTTGATGAGCGGTATCATCAAAGTAGTATTCGTTGTTATACTCATGAATCGGGGTACCATAGTTGTAATCGTAATATTGATTTTGGGTGTTAAAATGATGAGTTTTGGGCAATTGGTAATTTGGATTTTGTCTAATTATCGGTGGTCTTTGTTGATTATTGAAATTTGGGTTAGGCCTTATCGCTAAAGGTCTATTTTGTTGGTAATTTTGTGTTGAATTAGGCAGGTTTGTTGGCCTATTTTGGTTAAATTGGGGCTTAGAAAAATTTTGGTTAAATTGTGGTCTAGAAAAATTTTGTGATGATGCTTGATTTTGATTGTAATTATTCGAAAAATTTTGAAATGGTGAATACTGATAATTGTTTTGTCTCATCCGACATTCGTTTATTGTGTGACCTAATCGTTTACAGTGTGAACATGATTTTTGGATATTTGGTTTTTGTAGGTTGGGCCTAAAAGAATTATTTTGGTTTGTTACTTGTTTGTTTCTTTGTAATTTTTGTGATTCGAAATAAGATAGTTGTAATTCGCGTTTTATTCTGCCAATAGCTTGTAACATATCTCGAGGGTTACTTGCTCTTATGATAGGGGCTAATTTTGGATCTAAACCTGTTAGTAAGGTGTTTAGTGTCATTGTTTCTATTAAGTTTGATTGTGCGGTTTTTTGTTCTGGTGTTAAGTGTTGTTTCTGAATTGCGGCGTGCATTTTTGCGTTGTGTGTCTGCAATCTTGATACAAAATTTAAAGCTGATTCATTCGAATGTTGGGTAATTCGTTGGAGGTCTTGTATTAGAGAGGTGAGATCTCTTGAATCTCCAAAATGAGTTTCTAATAGATTTTTAATTTCATCCCAGGTGGATGGGTTTCGTGAATTTACAAGTTCCGCTGCTTTTCCGCGCAATTTATTTTTGACATGGAGAGTTAAAAGTATTCGTTGGTTATCTACTGCCATATCAAACGCACATCTTACGGCATTTATGAATGTTTGTAAGAAAATCTGATTTCCGTCAAATTCAGGAACGATTGAAAATATTTCGGCTAACTTGTAGGGTTCTACCGGAATGTCTTCAGTTTCGTGTTCCATTTTGTTTTGATTTTATTTAAACAAATTAAATGTGACTGACAAAAAATATCTAGGTAAAAGAGAATTTTTTTGAATTTTTGAAATTTGTTTCACAAAACTTGCCTAAAATGTTTTCTTTTTGATTGTTACTGACTAGAATGGTTACTAATTGGTAAAAGGGGTAAACAGAATGGTTTGTATCCTGTTTTTCTTTCAACTTAAAACTAGGTAAAGCGTGACAATGCAAGCGAGACAATTCTTTGACTTACCAAGCTTTTTCCATCCGTCTCGGCTTCTCTAGGCGAACTAGTTAGGCAGCTCCTTGTTCTAGAGGGACTAGGATGCTCGAAGATCGAAGGTTTTGATGCTCGAAGATCGAAGGTTTGGATGCTCGAAGATCGTCTCAAGAGAACCGCAAATAGTGAGGACCGGTGCCGTGTTCTACTTGTGATTTACTCCTGTTTCTTTCTTGAAAATTCTTTTCTTGGAAATTTTTCTTGGATTTTCTTTCTTGAAAATTTTCTTGGATTTTCTTTCTTCTTCCCTTTTCTTTTGGGGTTTCTTTCTTGAAATTGTTTCTTCTTTTTCTTTTGGGGTTTCTTTCTTGAAATTGTTTCTTCTTCCCGCAGGTTCTTTCTTCTCACTGAAGGATTAGAATCCCACGTCACTAGTTAGGCAATGTCCGTGTTCTAATAACGCGTGAAATCCGCACGACTGCGCCAATTTGTTATATCGATTTTCGATATAATGATTTTTTAAAAACAATTTTTTTCTTGTTTCACTTTTTTATTTTAGTTTTACAATTTTTTGTTTCAAATTACAATTGTTTAATTTTGACCGAGAGTGAGCCGTTGCCGAATAGCACTAACTGGCTAACGAACGAACGCGTCTCACGACTTTTCTAAAACTGGTCTGACTTCAGAACTAAACTATCAGTACAGGCGTTTGTTGATGCAAGCTTAAGCCTTTTTATAACTTCCTAGATGCTGATCTTTTCAATAGATTTCTTGGAGACGTTTATCGTATTCTTACAGGTTGGCAGTTCTTGCATTAACAGACAAAGGGCCTTTGTTTCAGCGTTGAGATAAGACGTGTAGCTAAAATTGTATTACGTTTCAAGATAAGGGAAATATAAGCTTATCTCAACCTCGAATGTTATCTTATGCAACATTGTTGCTTATTTGATTATACTGGGTGTTATATTCTTATATAACATACATTATGAAGTGTTTTATTAAATATAAACAATGACAAATACAGAGTGAAACATACGAACAGAGAAAATATTTTTCAGAATAATCTCGACTTTATTCAGAATCTGAGTCATGAATAAAGGTTGTGGATTCAGGTAATGTTCTGTAGAATTCATGGTACTCTTTCTTAATGAGGTTTTTCTGACACAGTGATAATAATCCCTCCTTTTCTTTTTGCTTATACCTAAGGGGCCATTGTACGCATTCTTGAGTTCTATGTTCCTTATATTATTTTCAGATGTTTTACGTCTGTTTGGCCTGTTAACTAGAATTTCTTCAAATAGATCGGCTTCATAGTCGGTTTTATAAAATATTGAATATGGAGAATCTTTCCTAAATTGCAGCACTTTAATGTCTGTCCAACATACTTTTGTAGTACTAATATTTCGCGAAAATTGGTTTCCTATTTTACTAGTTAAATCTTTTATGTCGTAGATGTCGTTTTGCTGAATTTCCTTAACTATATAGGGTGTACCTTTCTTTTTCGCAAGGGCAATAATTGGTATCCATTGCGCAGGTATATAAATATTATTTGCTTTTAACATTCTACTCTTCTCGCGTTCAATAGCAGAATGCATGCTGTCACCTTCATTCTGCGTGTGACCAGCAATTAAAAATTTGTGTGTTATAGAATCTATGTGATCGAAAGTAGCAAGCGCGTAAAGGTAAGTGGCTGCTATAAACTTATTTTTATTTTGGCCGCAGCAGTTATCCGAATAAAATATGATATCCTTGTGACTGTCATTAGCCTTTAAAAAATTAAGCAAGAAACTGCCAATCTCATTGGCACCTCGCTTTCCAATTGTCTCGTTCCAAACATAACAGTGGCCTATTTTAGTAGCAATATTATAAATTGTAAAATTTAATGTTGCAAGCTTACTCTTGTAATAAAAATCACTTACTAAGGAGCACGGAGTAGGCAAAACTGCCTGCATGTCATAAACAGCTACCATAAGATTAGGATTTTCTTTAGCAAGTGCAGTACCGTGTTGTTTTTCTTCCCGTGTAATTGTTTTGTTGCGAAGATGTTTATTATACTTTTGTTGGATATTCTCCTTTTCTTCTATTGAAGAATTTTTGTATGTTTCGCAGAGCCCACACTGGTCCTTTTTTTGGACTAAAAAAAGCCTATGTTATATTCATAATTAAATATTTTTGCATAGTGGTAATATTTGGCAAATGGTGTTCTCATTTCTCTGCATTTATCCACGTAGAGTTTGTATAAGGTACTTAAATTTAAATTTCCTTCAAAGTAAATTTTCTTTGTCTGGACCCTTAAATAATGCGATTCGACTGTGGGTATAGACTCTATGTGATTTCTTATGGCTTGTATTATTTCATCAGTGAGTTTTTTCTGTCGCTTATGGGTGCCCCTTTTTTCAGTTTCTAGGACACCTTCACCTGAAACTTTTTTTTGGGCAGTTCTTGACATCATGTCACTGATTCCGAGGGTATTATGGAAAAACTTCTTACAAACTCTTATAATTTTGCCTTCCACGTTAAAGAAATATTTATAATTTTTGCCTCGACTTGTCTTGGCAAACCTGTATGTGGGCTCAATAATTTGCATGTGCCTTAATAGAAACTCTCTGACGATCTATGTTACCGAGGTTCCAATACTGCTGAAAAATGTTCTGGCGCTTTAAATCGTCAATGTTTGATATACATTTAAAACTGCATTTCTCATTGCAACTGGGTTTTATCTTTCTCTCTTCTACCTGTCTTCCAGAGGAAGAAATATATGATTGGCCGTGATTAACTCTAGTTTTCTTTATAGTTCTTTTCCACGTTTCGGGTTTTCTAGATCTCTTTCTAGATCTTCGTTTTTCTACAATCGATTCCTCTGAATTGATCGTCTCCAATGTTTCATTTATTACCTCCCATTTCTCATTAGGCTCCCAAGTTGCATCTTCATCTGATGATGCATGAAACGGATCCTCATCAGCTGATACTTCTTGTTCGTAAAAGTTGAGTTCCTCTGAAAAAAAAATAGAAAATAAATGTAAATACTAAAATAATCCAAAGAAAGTATTACCTTCTCGCAAATTGATTTGTTCGTTGTTTGATTCTGAGAATAGATATTCTGTTCTTGCGTCTTGACAGTGTTCCAAATTTGCCGGTTGCAGTACTTCCAAATTGATATATTCAGTATTTGTACTTGAACTGCCGGTGTCAGGTACTGGGGCTGTGAAGTCAAGTACTGAGGCTGTGGTAACATCTGTGACAGTAAAATTACCCGAGCTAACACTGATGCCCTGTTGCATGTCATTGCATGCCATTGTTTTAGTGGAGGATAAGACATTTACAAATTGTGAAGTAGATTCAACAAGTTGGACATTCTTTAAGTGGACTCCAAATGATTTATCAACACGATCTTCAAGTTTGTCCTGCAAAAACAGAAGTATGAAATTTGGGAACACCGAACTAGGGATAAACAATTTCAGATCACTAAATAATTTCGCATTTTACATTTAGTGTAAATCATACTGTATATCACACTCTCAAGTTTACATTGTATTGCGTTTCCGAGAGGAAAATAATTGTTATGTGAAACATACTCTTAATTGAAAAAAAAATAATGGGAATAAACAACATTGCTACTGTGACAATAACACAGCTAAATTTTTGTAACTTGACTAACTCTTGAAACTACTTACTTGAAATTACTTACCCCACAACAAACCACGTTGATATTTTTTTCCAGCTAAGCTGACTAATAATTTGCCTCTAGACATCATTATTATTCAAACATAAACGTATTTCTACAACGAAAACTTTGTTTACAACACTATTAGTTCGGAATTCAACACTGCTTTTTTGAGCGTCGTGCGTGCAATACAATCATATTTCGATATGCGCCCGCGCGATTTTACCTCCGGAACACATACACAATGCGCAAGACTATCATATCTCTGATGTGATAGTCTTGCATGTAAAGTGATGATTTTACGGTCAGAGTAAGAGTAACTCATACAGCATTATATCTTGAGTTTACAATATTGAGATACTATAGTTTTGCTCGCATAATAATTGACAAAATGTAATTCTTTTGCCAAATTATCTCCAACTATAAAAAAAATTTGACTTGCGATAGTGTTGCACTCATAGTGCGATATGTAGGCCTAAAATGTTCAAAACGTTGAGTTTAAGCAAACAAAAAATTTTGTCTTCCTGTCTGTCGGTCTTTCTGTCTGTATATATGTTAACCTTTTTTTTTGTACACGATAACTCGCGAAGGCTTTGAGATATAGACATGAAACTTAAAACATTTATCTATCATGACGAGATCTGGAGCTGATATTTTGAGCCTAATTGGTTGAGGAGTTGGGGATAAATGGGGTTTATACAGTTTTTGTTTGTCTATAGATAATTTGCAAGCGATACAATATGTGCACTTCAAATTTGATCCACATAATAAAATACATAACGAAGTCTGTAAATGTAAAAGATTTTAGCTGAATAGGGTGGGGTTTGAGAGGGTGGGATGTTATTTTCTTCTCAACTTCTTTTTTCTTCTTCAATATTAGTCTGTTTCAAGACTTAATAGAGCGATCTCTGTTTGCCTACCGCTGACAGGATTCAGATTCTTATGATGCTAGGGTACGGCGATCGCAGGAGGTAACACTCCGAGGTTTGCACTTAATTTAATGAAGCGCATCCTGAACGACCGATAGTACGATCAACGGTAACTATTTGGGTATATATAAGGGATTTGCCTAAATCAGGCAGATCACCTGTCCCTGAAAGCACTCAATTAGATGTCATGCTCCAGGTTCAAGATAATCTCCATTCAACAACTCGCCAAATGGGCATCGATTTTAATCTTAGCCACACATCGGTACGAAACACCCTTCATAAGCAGAAATTCCACCCTTACAAAATCACTTTAATGCAGGACCTCTCAGAGGATGATTTTGATCGTCGCAATGAATTTTACGAAATAATGCAAATCCGATGTAACGATGATGAGAATTTTGCTCTCAATATTCTGTTCTCCGACGAGGCCTCCTTCTTCTCGACATAATTGTCGATATTGGGCAGCAGAAAATCCTCACTGGATGCAGGAAACCGATTTTCATTGACGGGAATTTAAATGGACAACAATATCCAGCGATCTTGCAAACACAAGTGGTCCCTACTCTTATCGAACTTTTTCCGGAAGTAGAACATGGTGAATTTGCACCAGACATCTGGTTCCAACAGGATGGTGCACCGCCACATTATGCGTTAGGGGTCAGACTAAACCTAAATGAGGTGTTCCCAAATCGATGGGTTGGTCGACGGGGTCACGTAGAGTGGCCAGCACGATCTCCTGATTTGAACCAGCTGGACTACGTCCTATGAGGACACAACTCAAAAGCCGGGTTTATGTGGACAGACCAGGTAATATCGAAGACCTGAGGGCACGCATTCGTACCGAGATGAGGCTGATCTCACCGGAAACGATAGGCAACGTACAAAAGGGCTTTTTTTGAACCCCTGGCACATTGCCAAACGGTAAACGGGGGACATTTTGAGCACCTACTTAAGTAAATCGGACAAGAAATTATCGAAATTAATAAAAACGAGTGTCAGTGTGTTCGCCGAAGTTAGTAAATGTGTATTGTTGTTAATAAAAGTTTGTACCTTTGAAATTAATTAGCGTCCCTTTACTGCTATTTACAACAAAAGTGAAAATTTTAACACTGTGTTAAAAATAATTTTCATATAAGAAGTAAATTATTTTATCACACCTCGTTATATACGTAAGCTTTTATAACTCAAGGCAGCCATTAAAATCGACAAATTTTAATGATTGTACAAAAATAGCTATTACTGCCCTTCCCCAAAACACCTTAGTGGAATTGACGATAACTAGACTACAATACAGATGAATGGAAGAAAACCTATATTGCGACATTTTTCCAACTGTTAAACTGAACTCAGTGAAGATGGTTTTATATAGGATGTTCACTTTTCGATAGGATTGTAGTAGTACGAGATACGAGGTCGATCACGACAGAGAAAAGTTGCTCATTTTATTATTCATGAAAGTGACTTGTTCAAATTTCCAAAATTTTCAGTTGTTCCAGAAAAATCCCGAAAGTGCTGTTTTGGAATTTTATAAGTAGGTAACTAACAAAGGTTGGATAAAAAATCTTGAAATAAAAGCTTAATAGTATTCTGTTTTCTATTTAAATATTGTATATTTACAGCTTTATTATCATTTATTTACCTAGACACCCAAGTGTTATTTTTCTGATAGACACGTCTTTTTTGTTAAATAAATCGATTTAATGGTTTAATTGATTTAAAGTCTCATTTAACAGGATAACCTAGAAATATATATAAATATTTTATGTCACAAAAGATATTTTTTATTTTTATTATTTACAAAAATAGTACAATTTGGGCAGTATGTTGAAGATTTTTCCTAATATTCACCAGGAGTGATGAGCGAAGATAGCTTTTGGGACAGTCACATGATGAGCAATTGGAACAGCAACGGGGCTCGGCACTGCTACAGGAAATGGAGCAGGTACCGGTACACCTAGAAAATATAAGCAATTATTTTATTTATCTTTCTGAACAAATATTTGTCAAAAATCAATCTACTCCCTGTAAGAGTATGTACATATTTGGTTCTAAAGTAAAATATCCAATACAACAATACTCCTACATAATAAGAAAATATTCCCTGCAATTTTCTGTAAATTTTAAAACATGTTATTTCCTGATAACGTATTGGTCTATTTCATATCCAATTCATATATTATATCATCATTCATAACCTTCCAATACCTTGATATCTAATTATCTAATCTATCTAAATCTATTTACATATATTAGAGTAAACGAGTGTGAATTAGACGTTTCAGGTTGATAGTTACCAATTGGTTTAGCAACAGGAACTGGAACAGCATGTGGTACTGGAACTGGTACAGGTCTGTCAATTGGAATGGCTACGGTTCTCTCAACGGCAACTGGGTATGGTTTTGGTACAGCTACTGGTACTGGTCTATCTACCGGAACTGGTACTGAAATTTAAGTACAAACTTTCACCAAGTGTTATACAAATTATTGCAGTCTATTCATTTCCAAAGAGTGCGCGAAAACAATAGATAGGGAATTGGAAAGGTAGGGAATAGGTAGGGAATTGGGTGCTTAATTATGCATGGAAAATACTAAACCGGAAGTTTTTCGACTAAACGAATACTTATAACTTATAACACATTTAAACTTTTTCTTTTACTCTGCCCATATGTAATTACAAGAATACTTGAACTACTATGTCAAACTTGAACTACTATGAACTATGGAAAGCTGTATGCCAAGCAAAAAAAGTAGTATAGACTAAATGACTTACTGAATACTAACTAACCAAATTAATGTCCAAAGTCAGGGGTTATAACAGTAATTTTGTTTTCAGAATGGATAAAGAAAAAATATATATATGTTTTCCACTTTAACAGTGACGTACCGTCAAAGGGTGAATAATCGTGGGCGCACACGGAATGACAAAACGTGCCGTTTATCTGACGCGCGAAAATATACTCAAGCATGCGCACAAAATAACCTGCCAGTAGTGTAAGAGCTTGTATTCACATTAATAGGTTGGGATCATTACTATCATTAGTGCGTTTTGACTCGTTAACGGACATTCGCACGTTTCTGCTCCCATTCTAAGTCCGGGCTAATGATGTCACATAAATAGTTTATTTGGAAGATGTAAATCTTTTAAACACTAAAAGAAGATCAAAAGTAAGAGTCCTTTTAGTTATTTGTTTTTTCGGAAAGAGGGATCAGTCAGAACCACGTATTTTCTGATACAACATGAGTAGGTCTACATTAAGAGGATTTCTGTTTTATCATGCAGAGTTAATATCGGTTTACGCTTTCGCATTCGTTTCGCCTTCATGACCTATGTGATGGATTTCTATGTCGTTTTTCTCCTTTTGACTTAGCCTGTCTCTTCAACATCCAATCATAGTTTGCCATCAGACTAAAGTCACATCTTCCTTGATACCAACGTTCAAATTCGTTTATATTGGTGAAATCTTTCCCGATGCTCCTCACTGAAGTATCCTAGGTTTCTTGGAAATTTCAAAGATGGTAATCGAGAAAGTACAGCTTCAAATTCATTAAACCACCTAGCTTTTTGTTTGCTATATGTTATATTCCTCTGCAGTCTTCATCTTTATTATACGTAGGTCAAACAGAAACACGTGCGAAAGCGCAAATCAATATAAATCCCGCGTGATAAAACAGAAATCCCCTTCCTGTAGACCTATTCTTGTTAAATCGGAAAATATGTGACCCGGACTAGTTCTCCTCGTTCTGAAAAACAAATAACTACAAGAACTTTTACTGTTGACAGTCTGTTAGCGTTTAACTTTTCTAAATCTGCCTGTATATCTTCCAAACAAACGTCACCGTGAAACATATGAATCTTCTGAATTAACTGTTTTGAAAACAAAATAACGAATATAACTCTTGACATTGGACATCAACTAGTTCATAGCAGTTAAAGTTGGAAAGACGTGACTTTAAGCGGTTTATCTGATTTTTCTCGAGTATATGAGCATCAACCCATATTTTTACTTCAGATTCGTGTTCAGGAGGTTAAAATACGAACGGATTGTGATCACAACCCCAGCACAGACTACTTCTTTTTGGCTTGTGGTATCACTCACAATTTGACGTAAATTAATAACTAGGTAGTTATTCTTTCTTTGAGACTAGTAAGTTTTCTTCTTAAGTTAACGTCTATATGGGATTATACTAACCTCTGACTGGTACGGACACAGGCACTGGTCTATCAACCGGGACTGGCACAGGATGAGCTACTGGTACACCAATGTTTCTTGTTATGGTAGTATGGGTATGTGTGTGGGATCCTAGGTCAAGAGTTGTTGCAACGGGAGCTGCAACTCCTATTCCTCCTAGAGCTACTGCAGGTGCCAGTCCAGAACCTATTGCGGGAGCGACTGCAAGTGGAGCAGAAAATGGAGCACCAAATCCTCCAAAGCCGTGGCCGATTACATCATGACCTGCTATGCCAAGACCAAGAAGACCCCGTTTTTCAACTTTTTTCTCATTTGACACTTTTTCAACTTTTTCTGCTTTTTCTGAAGCTACTACAAGCGTCACTAAAAGGCAGATGCAAATCTAAAAGAAAAATATCAAGTGAAGCTTTTTTTGCAGATTCGAGTCTTTGTTGATGAAAGATACGTATATAGTGCTTAGCGATTAATAATTTCGTTATATTCACATCAACTTTAAAAAAATTATTCTATGCAGTGGGGGAAGTTGCAATATGTAGATTGAACAGAAAACAAGTAGAGAAGAATACTAATTATTTTCTAATGTTTCTATGGAACGTATTTTAAAAAGAAGAATCACTAGTATAATTACTGGGCATTAGTATTTATGTTATAAAGGGTATTTATTAACTTCATGGCATTACTTTAGGTCCTGGAGTGGGTACTGGAACCTTCGGCGTAGAAACAAAAAACTGGACATTTTCCACGAAACACCGAACTACTACACTTTTCTCGACGAGCGTTTCGCCAACCAAGTTGGCATCTTCAGGAGAAGATTAAAACTTTCCAGTCCATCACTTTAGGTGGTTATGGTACGTTATTAAATAAGATTTTTATGACCTGTAAAGACTGTGTGTATCCCAAAATTCATCCCTACCAATTTATCAAATATTAAGGGTGGATGTATAGTCCTTCTATTTTTAATTGAAAATGATAAATACGCCTGGGGAACAAAAAAAGCGGTGCAACTTTATGATTCCATGGACGTGCATATATCTTTTATTAAATTCGAAAATTGTGAAATAATTGTTTTCCTTCAAATCAATATAGGAGATTGAAATTAGCCTACATACAAAACTCTTAATATTCGTAATATAATTTGCTGTAAATAATGCTCATTTAGCCAGACAATCTCAAAAAATTGTCTATGTTAATAAACCTAGCTGAAATACACGTCACTGGCGTCCTAAACAAGTAGAGTAAGCCTAAAGTCGTAAATCATTTTAACGACGTCGTAAATTTTTTATGGCACAGTGGACCGAATAAGTATTTAAGGAATGAATTAGATAATACAAAGCACAATAGTATACTGGATCGGCATTCCAGTTGCCGGCACGGCACGGGCGTTGCCGGCTCTTCAAAATTTTCTTAAGTATAGTAACATACATAAAGTTGTTTGAATTTATAATTATTTTTTCCAGCAATTTTAAACACTTTATTTTAATGCTAACTAATAAATTTATATCTATGTATTTTTTTTTAAATATGTCCAAACTATTTTTCACTATATATATATATGTTCACTAAAAATAGTAAGAAAAAAGAATTCCACTTATCGAAACTAGTAGTTTTTATATTTTTTTTTTTTTGTTTGAATGAGAAGTTTTCATATTTTTTAATTGTTTGAAGTCATTTGAGTCCTTTTAGTGCAAGAAAAAAAATCAGGACACTATAAAATGATGATTTTAAGCCGTTTTAAGTCGTTTCACGGACAAAAAATTGATTTTTCGCCCTTTTTGGGCATGACCCACCACTCAAAAATATCTGAAAAATTTGAGGTAGTAAAAAACAGTTATAAATATAACATATTAAAAATCTGAGCCTGAAGCTTTTTTTTGTTAAAAGATATGGGATTTTTTAAAGTTTGAATAATTTTTTTAGAGGTCATAATGACCTTGAATGAGCTTGAAAATTTTTTTACATAAAAATAATCATATTTTCTGTACTCCTGAATTTTTCAGATTTTTTTAGACAGTTAAAAACCGAGAAAAAAAATAAAACGTAAAAAACAGGGGGTTTTTCCATACCTAGCTTAGAGGCAAATTTTTTGGACCTAAAATTCGGTCTACCTTTCATAATTAGATTAGCCCTAAGAAACACTTTCATCATGCGAAGAAAATAAAAACAAAAGAGGGGCATTTCACCATACTTATGGAGGGATACCCTTTACCTTAGTCTAATTTGTGATGATGACCAAGGTGTACCTTGGTGGGTACAAGTTCAATTTTGTTTTGGGTTTGCGTGTCAAGTTTTAATTTTGTTTTTGGTTTTTCCTTGTCATTTTTTATTAAAATCTAATAACGGTATAAAACTAAAGATTGAAGTTTTTTTAAGGAGAAATATAAATTCGTTCATCACTTAGTAGAGAACACCACCTATGGCACATCGCGCTTCTTTGAAACGTCATAACTTTTTTGCAGTTTAAACTCGATTTAATTATTAGAATCATCGAATTTTATGCAAAAGTCATACGCTCAATTGAAGTCAGGAAAAGTACTCGTTTTTTGAGGTAATTGGATGTGGATTTAAGTTGATTCACAGATCTTCAGATCTTCACTTTGTTAAATATACTTTGAAACAGAAAACAATGATGTATGAAACAATGAAATAATGAAATATTATGTACAAGAGCACTTTAAGGGTTGCAGCGAATAAATAATTCCAGTAAAGAATTGTGGCAGTAAATCAAAAATGCCTCGTATTCTTTTCAAAATTAGCAGTTATTTTTTAAATCAAAAGGTCAATAAATAAACGTATAATTGCATTTAGATGAACGGAAATCACTGAACAATTTTCGTTGAAAAAGGATCTATTTTATTAATTATTCACCATTAATAAAAAGTCACAGACCTAGCATCCTACTCAAGTGTCTTAAGCGTATTAAACATACCAGACACAACTGTTAGTCTTCAAAGAATATAGTTACAGTTTTAAAACAATAGACTCTCGAGTGGATACTGATTCATTGACATCAATGCAGTTACCCTTTTTTGATGAATATAACCATCCAAGTTGTTCAACATCTTTTTCGTTTTCCAAGATATACATTTTTTTTATTTCATCTTCAGGGTGGTCCAACAAAAAATTTTACAAACCGATTATTTTGGAAATCATCTCATAGAAGCGCCGAAATAGGTTGATTTTGTTTGCTGAAGGGACGGAAGTCATGAGAAAATGCGTTTTAAAATCATTTGACATATAACCCAACACGCATTTTCTGAGGACTTTAATCGATAAAAGACGACTGAAAAGAGAACGGGGTATATTTCAAGTCAATCAAGTCAAGATTTCCTCATTCTCTTTTCAGTGATGTTATATTTTTTACATTCGATTCAATTGAGCCTGAGAAAGTTTTAAAGTCATTTTCCCAATTATAATTTAAATAAAATACCAAATAAAAGACATTTTATCAAGACCTGCTGATTCAAATTTAAAAAATAAAACACCACCGAAAAGAATTTTTTAGGGATTAATACCCAGCCTATGGACTTTGCAGGAATAAGGCGAAATTGTAAAAAATATGTACCCCCTTAGCAACCAAAATTGACCTCTTTTGATGTTTCTGTGATATATCACTGGTTTCCAAAATAATCCGGGTTGAAAATGTTTGTTAAACCACCCTATATGCTTAATATGGCTCACATAAGATTGCAATTATAATTGCCATTATATCTGTTAATTAATAATTTTTGGTGAAAAAGAAATGGTGGTAATCAAATGGTGGGCATATATTTTAACAGTCATTAAACTGCATCAAATAGCACAAGCGCAAAATATAATATTAATAATATTTTAGCTATTTCCATTCAATGATTCGTTAAGTTTTTCACATAAGCTAGTAACTAATTATGTCGATAAAATAAGACAATATCCAAAAATCAACTACACTCTGTGTGGTATTTTCTACTTGGCATCCATTAAAATGAGGACTAGACATTTTATTGTTTTGAATTATGAATTCTTGGCCAATGTTCCGGAAATGCATGAATACATTAAAGGCAATTGTTTTAGTCTGATTTATAGTCCTCGAGCACTTTTGGATATCAGGACGTATGTATCTAAGTCGGAGAAAGTATTTTATAGTGCACAAAATGTCTCGTGAACGTTTCGTAATTCTGATCGTATGAGAACATAATGTCAAATAAGGACAAGTCCAGTTTATCTTTATTGAGGCAAGGTATGAACGGTATGTAATGTAACCATTTTAACATACGCTGTTTTCTTCCTGAATTTTATATCAGTGTAAATACTAAGATGTAAACAGCTTTTACTTAACTCTGTCAGTTTTATGTAAATATAGTGAAACTGTCGGTTATCCGGAACAGTAGAAACAGTAGGTTATCCGGGACTAGACCTATTGTGAATAGCCGAAAATTCCAGATAAATGTATTTTTTCAACTTTTGCCCGTTTTATGATAATTTTGGAAAAACAGATAAATTGCAACTAAAACAAATTTATTTTATTGATTACATATTTAAGTCGAAAATTTTGCATCTATATCTTTAAAACAGTCGTATGCTAGAATTTTTAGCAGTTACCATGGCAACGAAAAACATTTCCGGAAATTTTAATCAAACTTACGTTTTGTTATTAACGTGGACATTACATTTTGACGTCCTATTTTTTATTTCCACACGAGAATAAATTATAAACAAATTTTATATCTATTCCTTCGTAAATAACCCAGTTCTAAAAAGAAAAAATATATTTTTTTTCATGTGTTATGTCAAACTGCAAATGTAATAAGATCAGAATAAGAATACGCAACAAACATCACTAAACCACAAAACTTTTTTGTCAGCATGCTTAACCTACATCGTAATTTAGTTACCTTAATTTTTTTTTCTGTCTCGAATGTTGTAAAAAAAATATCCTTCATCTTCTAATCGAGCAGTGGCGGCTGATGGAATCTCAGATTTTCGTATTTTCGTGACAAAGCATGGGATCCACATCATATTTTATGGGGTGATTACTAGACGACGTTTTTTGTTGTAACAACAAAAAAAACTTCAAACAAAACCTGCGAAAAAAGAAAATTCAAAAAACATCTGCCTCACCAGATCATCTTGGAAATGGCTTGCAAAATATTTGCGATTTTTTTTTTAATCACCCAGTCTTTCTATACTTGTGGTTTTCTCGAAACTTCGAGATTTGTAAAAGTTATGGTAATTGAATTTTACCAGTATTTTGTATTTGAAATTATTTTAAATTAGCTATTCTTTAACCAAAATTAAATATTTGTAAAAAACACAATAATGATTCACTGGATTCACTTTCACAGATTCACTTGATAATTCTGAAAAAAAAAAAACGCAAATAAAACAAATCTTCTGGTGAGGCAGACGTTTTTTTGATTTTTTTCCTGTTTCATTTGAATTTTTTTCCTATACTCTTTTTTCCTATATTTCTACTTATGTCTAGTAATAACTTCCTAAAATATTATGTGGGTCCCATGCTTCCTTACGAAAATACGAAAATCTCAAATTTTACCAGTCACCACTGAACTCGAGATAATCTTCACTTCAATTTCGAATAATCACAATATTCGAGACCTTGAAAAAACTTTCGGTAATACTTTAAGCACTTGTAATAATAGAAATATGTAATAAAACTTAGGTACAATAAACAAAAAAAAAAATTAGAACGCCATAAAATCAATATGTACAAGTATATGTACATACATACCTTAATATGTTTTATTTTTAATCAATATTTATTCTTTTAATCAATATTTGGAGAGCGACATTCGAATGTTTTCGGCTAACACGCCGGATGGTGATTTTTCGTGTTGTTCCGGATAATACGGTGTTCAGGATAATCGGATTCCCGATAACCGGGAATGTATTGTAATACAACTGTAATATTCATTAATAATATCTGTATGGTTTTTATGAATTATTTTGTTTGAAATATATTTGAAAATATAATAACTTTTGATAATCAACAATCGTATAATAACAAATATGGTTGTTTTCATTGTAAATTACCACCTCCATCCCCTAATTTCGTTTAATCGTCGACTTTTGGGACACCCTGTATATTAAAGTATTACCTATTACCTATATTATTGATGACATTTGAACACTTTTCCGCTTAACACTGAAACACTTTATTACACCCAATGCGCGCGTTTCGCCAACTCTGTTGCCGTCAACAGGAGATTAAGACTGAAATTGTTTCTACGCCGAAAGTTCCAATTCACGAAAAAAAGTGATGATTATTAGCATTAATAGTAACATTACCATTGTTATTACTATCATTTCTATGACATCCTTTTGAAAAATCAAACGATTTGTAGACGCTATAAGCAGATTTAAAAAAAACGCTAAAGCATTAAAAAAACTGTTAAAACTTAACATATAATTTAATATAGGGAGGGCCAATACAGATCAATGCAGAATTTAATTCTACACCAAAATGTAACATAAGATATGAGCCACTTTATTTGAAAACAAAATTGAGTTTGGATGATTTGAAATTGCATTCAATGACAGTTCTGATTTAGGCACCCTGTATATAATTAATGAAACCATTGTTGTAAATCATTCGGGTTTTATTATAATCATAGTACTCGTATACCACACAGTACCGACATACTATTTTCTAAAATGACCGAAAGATAGTCATGATACTAATACAGATAGTCATGGTACTAATGAACACAAATAATTCAAAAACTGTAAAAGATAGGGAAACCTCATGAAAATATATCTAAAATAACGTGTTCGCAATATGCAATAATCGAAATATGCAATAAAAAAGGCACTATTCAATTTTAAATAACGAAGTTGGTACTGACTTCCAGTATAACTGGAACTGGAGCCATCTTGAAAATACTTTCACTAAATTCGTCATATTCGATCAATCAACCTATATAAATATTAGTTTACATAACAACATATTTATATATATATATAGTTTATAGTCGAGAATATAAAGATTTCCATGTTGTCAGAAAAAAAATAGGATTTTCCATTAGAAAAAATATTGTAACAGCTATATAAAAGTCACTCAAAAATATTTATGTTTTTTCTTTAATAATTTCGCAGTACAATATCCAATGTACTGCGTACATAAATGTCAAATAAACTACAGTATCATTAACAAGGATGATTTTGACAATTTTTGTTATAAAAATTATTTTTTTCGTTATACGAACAATTTTAATAAAGCCATCTGTAATCGAAATGCAAGTGTCAAAAATTTAAGTGCGCTGTATATCAAATTTATTGCAAAATACGTCATTGGGTAATACGTTCCATTTAAAACTTTTAAGATTATTGCACTTCTGGTAAAACCGTAAGTTTTGTTCAGAAGTCTCATACACATACATATGGTATGTCAAAATAAGCCCACTTTCGTCAAATATACACGTTCCAAATTTCAAATCTTTGTATAAGCAAAAGAATCACAGGTTGATATGGTCTCATTGACACCTTTTGAACTTGTACTCTTAGAGTATCTACGTACGTCGTTTCTGATATAACAGAAATGAAATGACCAAATCCTACAACAACCTATCATTGGATAGTAACGATATACATACTTTTTAAATGTACATAATAATGCAAGTAAAACGTTAAGAAGGATGTCTTTTTCTGCGAGAATAAAAGATAAGAAAAGTTACTAGGGTGTGGTATTCGAGGACACAGTCTAGTCTATGATCGATTAATACAGTTCTAGTACAGATACGTGAGCTACGTCGCCTCGTCCATAATGACGCAAATATTCTCTTATTGCTGACTCAGGATGTGATCCCGTATCCTGTATCGACCATTCTCTTTTAACCAACAAAGTAATCACATTCACACTAAATAAAAGCCGATAGTTTGGAAGGTGTGGAGATTGACCATCGAAATAGATATACAATTAAATTCCAATTTTTTTGTTTTATGGTGCGAATAACGCATAATAAGATTGACTGGCTGGCATATATGTATATTATATAATAATATAATATAATATAGTATATAAGCTGGCATACATAGCATATAATAAATAACAATACAGTTAGCGAGTAAGGATTTGAATTAAGTTGATATACTTATACTTAACCAGAAAACAGGTTTTTCTGTTTTCTTTGAGCTACGAGTTTTTAGTAGTTTTTCCTTTTATTTTGTATTACAATAGCGTCAACTTTTTAAAAGAAAAACATTTTTATGGATTTTAAAATGACTTAAAAGACAGAGAAGTTACATATGCAGAGAATATACATTTATTGTTAGTTACTTAGTTAACACGTTGCGTGCGGATGTTAGCAGGGGCTAACAAACGTAACGCTCTCTGGGGTACGTATGTTAGCCCAAGCTAACACAGTCCTTGGCAACCCTAGCATCATAATTTCTACCTGCTAGGGTCTGGTGGGGGGACGAACTCGGGGTAAGGTTGTTAGCCCGGGCTACAACCCCTAATATATAAATTTTTTATATTTATCCTTCATTATTGACCTCAATAATGAAGAAAACGATTTTAGAAGAGGGGAAAAAAATATCAGTACCCCGCGGTTGAAATGAAGGTTGTGCTCCGCACTCAACGTGTTAATTGGTTTCAAATTTCATAAAATAATTATATTTAGTCTTAAAGATAACTTTTTCGAGAACTGACTAAAATATCACTTAGAAAATGCCTAAAACACGATACACTAAAAACATTTTCGTCTTCTATATAATAGCAACATTTATGCTTATTATATACGTTAGCAACATAACGGCTGCTCGTTTTGTCAAACGTGCCGTGACGGAATATTTTATTGCTTCAGTTTTCACTCAATTTTATTTATGAAGAAAATATATTTTGAATTTACAATATAATTACTACTGTTGCAATGTATTTATTATTGTTTTTATACGAGTACAGTCATGAAAAATTAAGGAATGAAAATTTGTTTTTACATGTGTTCAATATTTAAGACAAAGTTGTTTATCATTACCTAATTAAAACAATTAAGTAACGAAAATGAATAACAGGCGTATTTTTTTAAGTATTATGGTAATAAAAAATCAATGAATTTGCTTAAACTTTTTTAATTTTGTTACATATTTAAGTTGATGGCTAGTTGAGAGTAATTTTAAAAAAATCCCAATAAAGTTGAAAATAGCTTGTAACTTCAACCCACAGGATGTGCGTATCACAAAAAAGAGCACTAAAAGCTAGATAACTACTTAATGTTCCATTTGAAGTAGATAAGTAGTAAGTGATTTAAAGTTGGCAAAATATGATATTATAAATTTAACTTTTATCTTATTTTAATTGTAGAGACTAGAGCGTCCTTTCTTACGCCATGTTAAAAATCAAATGAGAGCCTACTACCCAAAAACAGTTATTCCAGAACCTAACGACTTTCAATTTGTTTAAAAAATATTATATATCTCTAAAACGACTGGGTTTAGGTATATGCTATATTTTAATTAAAAGTTATGTGCTCTTTCTAGATTTGTAAAATGTATAAGTTCCTGTAAATGTATATGTTCTGTTCCAAATAAGGAAGTTAGTCGACGCACAAGACTACTCATATATGGACCTGTAGTCTGACAATTATTTAAAATCTGGCAGAAAGTTTGGAAACTACCTCACATATTACATTTTACAAAAATATATAAGAACTTTGTAATGTTTTAACAATTATCATAACCTATTTACGGAAAATTCATTTAGCTATAAATTACTTGATATCAGTTTTGCCAGAAAACTTGCATCATGTAAATTTCAAATGTTTAAAAAAATGTAAAAGTCCTAACATTGTTAATATTTTTTATTAGTGACATTTTTTAAATATGAATTTTATAAGAGAATCTATAGTGATCAAGACATAAGATTCTAGGTTAAGAATACCTAAAATTACATATTAGGTATGCATATTACTAGAGAAAAATGATTAATACAGTTCTAATAAGTATGACATGTGTCCTTATGTAAACAATGTGCTTGTTAATAGAAATATTGCACGATTAAGTAATAGTTCTGAATAAATTTAGCTCAACAAAATAATTACAATTATTATCTTATTAATTATAAACAGCGAAAACAGAACTATATATTAGAGCGAACTTTTTTCTGTTACATACCAAAGTTTTCATTTTACTGTTATATTAACCACAGTTGTTAATGACAATTGCACAGGGGTGTCACTGAAATGTGAAGGTTTGCAGATATCTTTATAATGAGGTCCAACAAACCCCCACTTAGGTCATTCTTACGGCAGCTATCAGTCTATGTTCCATTCAGGGATATCTGATAAAATACTTTCTCTCCAGCAGTTTTCTAATGAGACTATTGTTATCCTTATCCCCAATTTCATAGTATTTAATTATAGTGACAAAATGGGTGATGTTTATGTGTTCCCTAATATAAAGTAGAAGGTAAGGCAATAAAAGTTTGTGTCCTTCTATTGAGAATATTTTCACAAGTAGAAACGATTAATTCATAGAATTTTTAACTCTGGTGTAGTTTTTTAGTGGGAAGCAAATATATAACCATTTTCTAGAAATATGGTAATGCATTTAATATACAATTTTTAATTAGTTCAATAATTTCTGGTGTGATTCAGACTTCCTCTATTACGACAGATTTATAAGTAAACACGGTCATTCGAGAACATGTTTTTACTTAAGTAATATAAATAGTTATCCTTTGACAATCATACGACCTGCTAATATCTGTTATTTAACATCAATGTTAGATAACCGGATTAATATTATATCCGTTTTAACCACCGTCATGT